>JALIGW010000001.1:205458688-205938688 GCA_023053685.1 Diadophis punctatus similis
ACTGACCACCAGTCTCTTTCTAGAATTGCAGAAAGAAATGTGCCCCGGCTTGAGTTGGAGTTTCCAGAGTCTACATCAGATATTTATACATGCAGAAGAAGAGCTCTGCTATTGAACTGTGACTCATCCCCATAACATGAATTTGTACAACCTTCTCAGGTTTCAAAATTTTTCTTAAGAGCTGTAACTATTAGAGGAGAACATTGTAATTCCCTTTAGCCAAGACTTCTGGTGTCAATTGTTTGTGATTGTATTTTGGTCTGTGACTGTAAAATAAAATTTATTATTATTGTACAACCAAGCAAGCACTAGATCAGTGGTTCCCAAACTTTTTCAGTCCATCGCCCCCTTGGTGCTACAAATTCATCCTCACCGCCCCCCACCCCACCCCCTCAGGTGGGCGTGGCTTAGTGGTCAGGTGACCGGGTGGGCGTGGCCAATTTGTAAAGTGTGGTGAAACTCACTTAACAACGCTCTTGCTTAGCAACCAAAATGTTAGGCTCAATTGTGGTCATAAGTCTTTCTTTCGTTCTTTCTTTCTTCTCTAAATTCCCCCTTCTTTCTTTCTTTTTCTTTCTGTCTTTCTTCCTACCATTTTTCTTTTTCTTTCTTTCTTTTCTTTTTTTCTGTCTGTCTTCCTTCCTACCATCTCTTCTTTCTTTCTGTCTGTCTTCCTTCCGTTCCTTCCGAGGGACGCGAGGGAGCTTCAAATGCAAAAGCAGGGCGAACCACCTACCGCCCCCCTGGCCCCTCTCACCGCCCCCCTGTCACCACCCTTGCCTCTCACCGCCGCCCTAAGGGTTCCCACCGCCCCCTGGGGGGCGGTACCGCCCCCTTTGGGAACCACTGCACTAGATGAATCTGAGCACCTTATAAGAGAAGAAGAAAAGTGAAATGGGAATGGAAACACTGACCTAGTATTTCTAATATTTCCTATATTTTCCCATAGTTAAAAGTTGAAGAATCTATCCTTAACATGACTAATCTCTCTTCTGACCATCTTATCTCCTCTGTGGAACATCTCCCTCACTCCTCTCTTTCCTGCCTTTAGAGATGAATGCCTTTAACCAGTGGTGAGCCCTGGTGGCACCGTGGTTAGAAAGCAGTATTGCAGGCAAACTCTGGGTAAAAGTGGGTAAAAGTAACTTCACCAGCCAATTAATACAATGTAGCACTACTAAATAATCTTTCATTAAAAAGAAACACATAAGAAATGATCAGTAATTCGAAACTACAAAATTCAACCTCCCTCTTTTTCTCCTTTTTGGCTGTGAATGCAGGATGCATCGGTATGGACATTCCCAAATCTATCCTTAAGCTTTTATCTTCTAATTTTGTCAGGATCATAGTACAGATAAGTCTTTGACTCATGACCCCAACTGAGGCCAGATTTTCCTTTACTAAGCAAGGCAGTTGTTAAGTGAGTTTTGCCCCATTTTTGGACTTTTCCCCCACAGTTGTAATCATTGCTGTTGTTAAATGAACCATGCAGTCATTAAGCGAATCTGGCTTCCCCTATTGACTTTGCTTGTCAGAAGCTAGCTGGGAAGGTCACAAAAGGTGAGCACATAACCCCGGGACAGTGTAACTGCCATAATTACATGCCAGTTGCCAAGCCCCTGGATTCTGATCACATGACCTTGGGGGTGGCTGCAACAGTTGTAAGTGTGAAAAAACGATCACAGCACTTTTTCACTGCCGTTGTAACTTTGCATGGTCACTAAATGAATGGCTGCTATGTAGAAGACTACCAATAACTCCCTCCTGAAAAATAATAGTTCAATTTTCACCTGACATGAAATAAAAATAAGGGACCATAACTTCATAATGGCTCTTTAATATTAACCTTAAAAAAAAGCATTTGATTTTCTCTTTGATTACCGTATTTTTCGGAGTATAAGACGCACCGGAGAATAAGACATACCTTAGTTTTGGGGGAGGAAAATAAGGGGAAAAATCTACCTACCAGGTATTCATCTGGCTAGCGTCCTTAGTCTGTTCAGCTTCAGCACATTATTTTATCCCCTGGTTAGGGCTGAAAAAAATATTCTTCGAAGAGAGTAGGAATGAAAACAAGCCTGCAAAGTCTTAGGGCTGGAAAAACTACTTTGAGAGAGTAGGAATAAAAAAATGCTGCAAGCTAGTAAGATGTTAGCACCTCGTTAGGGCTGGAAAAACCTTTTTTGGAGGGAGTAGGAATGAAAACAAGCCTGCAAAGACTTAGGGCTGGAAAAAAACGTCTTGGACGAGTAGGAAGCCGGGCAGATCATTAGCACCTCTTTAGGGCTGGAAAAAAAAAGCTTCGGAAAAAGCTACATTCGGAGTATAAGACGCACCCAAATTTTCAGCCTCTTTTAGGGAGGAAAAAGGTGCATCTTATACTCCGAAAAATACGGTAATTTTAATTAAGCAAAAACAGCTGCTCAACTTGACAAAAAAAACAGAGACAGTTTTGCTATCGCCTATCACATTCTTCTATGTAACCTTCTATGATTTTGAATAAATGGGAAAGGCTGTCATGTGATTAAGTTAGTGAAATGATCCTCTTTCCGACAAAGGATATTCTTGTAGAGCAGAAAGGACAAAAAAAGATTGATGTCACTGATGGCCATTTCCAAACTGGTGAACTGGAGTCATGATTATTGACTACCATGGAGGAATCAGCTATGAGAAGGTGTTTCACAATAGCTCATCAATTCAAGGTACTAATTAATCTAGGGAATTCTCGGTACTTAAAATGTGATACAAGTACAATATAGAAATACAGGTAGTCCTCGACTTACGACCACAACTGAGCCCAGAATTTATGTTGCTGAGAAACTTGTTAAGTGAATTTTGCCCCATCTTATGACTTTCCTTGCCACATTTGTTAAGTGAATCGCTGCAGTTGATAAGTTAGTAACCTGGTTGTTAAGTGAATCTGGCTTCCCCATTGACTCTGCTTGTCAGAAGGTCACAAAAGGGGATCACGTGACCTCGGGACACTGCGACTGTCATAAACATAACCCAGTTGTCAAGCATCCAAATATAAATCATGTGACCTTGGGGAATGCTGCAACGGTCGTAAGTGTGAAAAAAGGTCATAAGTCACTTTCTTCGGTGCCATTGTAACTTTGAACAGTCAGTAAATGAACTGTTGTAAGTTGAGGACTACCTATAAAATCAAGCACTATTCTGCTCAAAAAGTCAAAAATTGATCCGTTCCAATTCAAAACATATGGAATTCTACATGGATCCTCATAACATCAGTGTCACCTTCTTATCTGACCTACATCACCCTCATATAATGCTTCTAGACTCTTAATTTTATAATGGAAAACTTGGAGCTTCCATGAATGAAGGGGAATCTGAAAGGCACTTCATTTTAGAAAATTTTGCAAAAGCTATTTTTGCATTCTCAACTGTTTCTCTTAGACTAGCAATTTTCCTCCAATTTATGCCACAATTTATGCAGTTAACTGTTTGTTGAATTCAGATGGTACAATCTACTAGCTAACATAAAAATTAACTTGGACGTTTCATCTTGTTACCATTCTGGAGAAGATGATGAATGGATGAAACTGAAACTCTCTGTAGCTCCTTCCTGATGTGATAAATTATGGTTTATCTTGGCATTTGAATGCAGCCTCCCCACACATGTGTGTTGGGCAGACTGATACAAATGAGCACTAATAATTAATAGATTTGATTTCTCTTTCAATCTGACTTTCTCGGAATCTCGGCTCTCAACAATTCTAATGTTTCAACTCTAATTTTATTTCCAGACAACTAAATGAACATAAAGAAAATTGCTGTCCAAAACACTCGAGTTTATCTTCCATCGCAATAGCTTTTTTTGCATCATGAATTGCAATCTGAATCTATTTTTTATGGCTTGGTAGGAGTTTTTCTTCAAGTACTGTAGACTGATGAATGTGTTCATTCACTCGGTAGTTATAGCAGCACACTTGATGTACTACCAGATAACTACCCAAAAGGCAATTAAACTTTGGCATCAACTTTGCATAATATAATTTAGCAAGACTGAAACCTAAATAAGTAGTAGACAAATATCCTTTCAAATTTTGAATGAAAATGCATTAATTTCCATTCTCAAATTGCTACATAACCTTGTTGAGGATATTGTGTACAATATGCTTATGAGGAAAAGTAGAAGACCAAATAAACCATCTGCATTTTCTCTCCTGCAGTTCAACCTACGATGATTGATATCTCTTATATAAGGGAAATTTAAAAAAGCCCAAGATCCATGTTGCTTGGATGGATAGTTCCTATAATCAGTATAATTAAAATAAAATCTAGTAGAAAAAAAGATATTATGAATTAATATCCGAGCCGAGGTGGCGCAGTGGTTAAAGTGCAGCACTGCAGTTCAGCAGTTCAGCTGTTCAAATCTCACCGGCTCAAGGTTGACTCAGCCTTCCATCCTTTCGAGGTTGGTAAAATGAGGACCCAGATTGTTGGGGGCAATATGCTGACTCTGTAAACTGCTCAGAGAGGGCTGTAAAGCACTATGAAGCGGTATATACCATATTTTTTGGAGTATAAGACGCACCTTTTTGCCCCCCCCAAAAAGGATGGAAATGTTGTGCGTCTTATATACCGAATACAGCGATTTTTAGCCTCCCGAAGCCCCGCCGCCGCATTCAATTTTTGCAAAAAAGGGCTCTTTTTTGCAAAAATGGGGGGGGGGTTTGCCTTCCCCCACCATCTAGGAGTGCTCTGCAGGCTTCCCAGATCCTTTGCCATGCCCTGTTTTTGCAAAAAAAAAAAAAAAACAGCGAAAAACGGGCCTTTTTTTGCAAAAATTGGGGCGTTTTTGCCTTCTAATTACCCCATCTAGCATGACTGGAGGAGGAATTCTGGGAGTTGAAGTCCACTAGTCTTAAAGCTGTCAAGTTTGAAGTTTGTAAAAAGTATACATGATTGTAAAAAGTATTCTGCTACACTGGTATTTTATTAAATAATATATTACTGCACCATTTGGTTCAGAATACTTTTTTCCTTGTTTTCCTCCTCTAAAATCTAGGTGCGTCTTATACTCCGGTGCGTCTTATACTCCGAAAAATATGGTAAGTCTAAGTGCTATTGCTACCATCATATTACAGATATCGGTACATTTCACCATACAGCTATTTAAAAAGCATTCTTTAGAACTAGTTGTTTTCCAGAGTTGCTATCCTACCATAACCATCTTTCTTCCTTTGGATGGAGAGCATATTGTATCATAAGGCTGTAAACTATCCAAGATATACTACCCTGTTTTCCCCAAAATAAGAAATCCCCTGATAATAAGCCAATCGGGCTTTTAAGTGCATGGCAATAAGGCCAAGCGCTTATTTCAGAGTTCAAAAAAATATAAGATAGGGTCTTATTTTCGGGGAAACACGGTATCCAAGATGTACAAGAAGCCCCAGAAATTGTTATGGAATTGCTGGCAAGAGTGATTAAGCCATGACAATGATCCATCTATCTAGTCAGAAGCAGAAATGATAATACTTTTATAGAAGGTTGATTGTTGTTTTTTTCTTATTAGGGTTCTAATAAGATTTTACCAACATTTATGATTTTTTTAAAGGATTATTTCAGACATTTCCATGAAAAATAATACACAAAATGAACTGGCATATTTCAATCCTTGTATATCCCACCATGCTCATGGAGCTAAATTAGCATTATCCACTTTTTTACTTGCAGGTAAAGATATTCCTACCAGCATGCAGATATGACCTAGTCCTCTTCAAGCTGGGAACTATTTGCTTACCAGCTCAGCACATCAGGTGAAACCAGTCACTAACAACTTTGGAAATGAGATGGGCCGTGAATAAATTTAATTTAAAAACCCTTTTCCCTGAATTTTCTGGAGCTGATCATCTTGCCCGACTCCAGAGCCTAAGCAATCCATTGAATTAACACAGCCACCAAGTCTCAAAGCCACCAATTTAGGCATGCACAAAACATTAAAAAAGACCATCAGTATATTTCCTCCCATGTTGCCAATGCATCATAAAAATAGCTTTTCTCTGCTTTTGGAAGGATCTTTCTCTTCTATGAAAACTGTTGCTAACCCACTGGTGAGCCTTTGAGACAGAAGTGGTTGAAAGGCTAAATAAATAAGCTAAGCTTTTACAACCCAGAAAGTTGTTTTTTATCTTGTCACTGAGGCAGTATATATAGTTTCAAAGATAAAATAAAAAACAAAACAAAACCAGGAGAATCCTCTTAAAGGCCTTTCTAGCCTAATACAATTAGATCAATCTTAGTTAAATAATTCAGCTGATGTGTAAATTTCTTTTCTCTGGTGAGTATTCTGCTAAATTAGGTTAATCAGGTCCAATTCACTGGATATCTGTAGGCAGAAGATGCATCATTCAGTCTATCACAATCAATTGCTTCCCTCCTGTTTCAAGAAATAAACACATCATTCTTCTGTAAGATTTTCCATCAGAGGGGGGAAAAAGAAACTTACCTAACTTCTTTAAGGAAAGCCACTTTTTGAAAGCCACATTAGAATTTCAGCACATTCATTAGAGTTCGACATTTGTTTATTCAGACATATAGCCCCTTAATACAGCTAAAATTGGATTCATAGTGGAATCTGACCTTGCAAAGCAAGAGTACTTTAGAGGGATATAAAGAAAGCGGAAAGGCATTGCAAATTAAGCCACAGAGTTAACAATGGAATCTGGTTTCTTAAGGTTACGGAATGCCGTTATTTTTTTTCTTAAGACAGAAATATGAAGAGGTAAATGAAATCTGGGTTAGCTATGCAGAACACATTTGATAGCTAGGAAAGTACCAGGGCAGTCCTTTGTAGATTTTCCCAGATTAGCTAAGAAGAAGATAGCTTTCTTTGTATGGAGTTTAACATTTTTAAAAATTGAATTGATTGTTTGTTTATCCTGCCTTTATTACTTTATAAGTAACTCAAGGCAGTGAACATGCCTAATACTCTTTCCTCCTCCTATGGATTAGAACTCACTGTCTCCTGGTTTCTAACCTGATGCACTACCTGACTCTGTGGTTTCTTCCCCAAACCCTCAAAACTTTAACCTTAGACTGTCTACAGTCGACCTTACCCCATTCCTAAGAGGTCTGTAAGGGGCGTGCATAAGCGCACCACTGTGCCTGTCTTACTGTCCTATTGTCTTCATTTATCTGTACTTCTATGCTTATGTTATGTTCATACAAACACCTATTGTCTTGTACTTGTTTGACAAACAAATAAATAAAAATAAATAAAAATAAACCACTATACCAATACTGCCCAAATGAATTTTTTAGAGGGTGTTGATGATAAAGATTTTAATTTAGATATACACAACCATCTCAGACTCATGACTCTGGCAGCTAACAGTATTAAAGGAAAAATATAAAAGTGTAAAAATAAACCAGAAAAACAGCATATATAGATACAGCAGTCAGAGTAAAAAAAGAGATCCACTAAATCACAAAATATAATCAAAGTATGGGCTCAGCCCTACCTCCTGATCCAGAGCTCCAGTGACAAAATCAAATCTTTAACTCCTTATGAATAACTAACAGATCTGCTACCAATCTAATCTTTGAGGAATGATATTTCAAAGACAGAGAGAGTCTGACTAGGTTGCATTCCTGAGCAGACAGAACCCAGAACATGATGTAATTGGTGCCTCAGGAAACCCCCGACTCATTTCATGAAGGGTTTTGAGTCTACAACCAGCACCTTGTACTGAATTAAACTCAGAAGCTAACTGGCCACCATTGCAGGTCACAGAGCAAAGTTGTAACATCTGCTGATTGAGAAGTTCATACAACTGCCTGTCACCATGTTCTGTATCAACTGTAGCGTTTAGATGTTCTTCAAGGGCAGCCCCGTCTGTCTCTCAAATATGATGTGCGCAGATCCTACCGTACATGGATCTGCGTGCATCATACGAAAATACATCACACAGTCCTAGACGCTTGGGAAGTGTTCGACTTGTGATGTAGTGATACGAAATCCAGCATATAAATCTTATTTGCTGTGTATTACTCTTTTTGTGTTAATAATAATAATAATAATAATAATAATAATAATAATAATAATAATAATAATAATAATAATAATAATAATAATAATAATAATAATAATGATAATGATAATGATAATGATAATGATAATGATAATGATAAAAATAATAAAAATAATAAAATAATAAAATAATAAAATAATAAAAATAATAATAATAATAATAAAAATAATAAAAATAAGTGCCACCTTGTCGTGGTGGTGGGGGGCTTAACTGCTCCAATGATGCTGAGATGGTCTCAGCTGAGGAATGGAACTAAGAGCACCTAACCCATTAGCATTATGGAGAAACAAACGAAATCGAAGTCTATACTGGCTCGGTCGTCACCCAGGATAAAAAGGTCCGCAGCGGATGTTGCTGATTCTGGGCATTCGCCGGAAAGTGGATTATGGAATCAAAACTCAAATGAACAATTACAGAAGTGGCAGAAATACACCATGTCAGAGAATCGTACAGTAATGAAATGCTAATACAAATCAGAACCTCAAAAGCGTGGCTACCAAAAAAGGATGTACCAACTGTGGAAACAAGTATACCCTGACTCAAAGATAACTGAACTTCAACTGGCTGATCAAAGAAGATTCATAATCAGAAACAAAGTATACAGTGAGGTTGAGCTTGAAGAAATTCGAAAAAGTTGCGAAGCAAATGAACATCAGGCTACTGTAGAGACAGTAGCTAACGTTTCAGTAACATTAGGAGTCATTGAACAAACTGAACCAGAAGAAAATGAGGAAATTTTTCAAGAAAATGAAGAGGAGCCACAACTTGATGTCTTTGTTGCAACACCAGGAACATTGACAACAAGGCAACAAGAACTGAAGGATAAACTCACAGCCCATACTGTATCAAATGCAGTAAGAAGACGTCTTCCAACTTTGAAAACTGTGCCCAAAAAACAACTTGCACCGCTGATGAAGGATGTGAACATTTTACTCACTACTGTCCAAATAACATCCATTGAACAAATAAAGCAGCTTGCCTATAGTACAGCAGTAATAGTAACAGAAGAGCTTGGGCTCCTACAGCCACTGCAGCCTCCTAGAAAATCAACTGGAAAACCAAAATGGAAGATCAGGTTGGAGTTGAAAATAAAAAGTTTACGATCAGATGCAAGCAACTTGAAGAGTATGAAAGAGAAAAAACTGAAGAATGAGAAGATCAAAAAATACCTGATCAGAAGGTACTGGCTGAACACCGGAAAAATTGAAGAAGTTCTGGAAATTGTGAAAGAACAAATTACAGCAACAGCCAGAAAAATCGAAATATATGAAGCCAGAATCACCCAGTACAAACAAAACCAACTGTTTCAATTAGACCAAAGGCGGTTCTACCAGACCTAGTAGTTGAAACGCCTGAGAAAACTGTAACAACTGCGTTTTGGAAAGAGCTCTGGGAAAATGAGAACGACTATAACAAAAATGCTGGGTGGATAAAAGAGTTTGAGGAAAAATTCTCACAGAAGAAAATGGAACAGATGCAAAGAACAACTGAAATGATCAACAAACGTGTGAGGAAAGTAAAGAACTGGACATCACCTGGCAGTGATCAACTGCATGGATTTTGGCTCAAATATCTGACCAGTCTGCATGAAAAAATGGCCCAAAAATTCAATGAGATGCTGCAAAAAGGAAATATCAGTGAATGGTTGACAACTGGGAGAACATATCTTATACACAAAGATCCAGCAAAAGGAGCAGCACTAGGAAATTATAGGCCAATAACGTGCCTACCCACTATGTTTAAGCTATTGACTGGCATTATGGCTGATAGAATTCAAGATTATCTTGAAGAGAACAACATCTTACCAGATGAACAGAAAGGCAAAAAACGAAAAAGTAGGGACACAAAAGATCAGCTTTTGATTGATAAAATGATTCTGGAGAATTGCAAAAGCCGAAAAACTAATCTTCACACAACATGGATTGACTATAAAAAAGCTTTTGACTCACTCCCACACAGTTGGATCATCAAGTACCTAGATACCATTGGGATTTACAAAAATGTTGGCACTTTCATTGAAAACATGATGAAGCACTGGAAAACTGAACTGTTTGTGGGAAATGAAAACTACGGATTTGTCAACATCAAAAGAGGAATTTTCCAGGGAGACTCATTGTCACCATTGCTTTCATCATTGCCATGATCCCGTTGTCAACAATCTTACAAAAAAAACATTGGCTATCAAACATCCAAGAAATCTAATAAAATTTCACACTTGTTGTACATGGATGATCTGAAATTGTATGGAAAAACTGAAACTGAAATTCAGTCTCTGACCAACACTGTCCGAATCTTTAGCGCTGATATCAGCATGGAGTTTGGTTTGGACAAATGTGCCACAGTAGTATTGAAGAAGGGCAAAATCACTGAAAGTGTGGGCATAAACATGCCTAATGGTCAAGCCATAAAGTGTCATCAGCCAAAGGCCTATAGATACCTGGGCATACTACAACTGGATAATATCAAACATGGGCATGCGAAAAATGTGGTCAGCAAAGAATACATACAAAGAGTCAGAACAATTCTCAAAAGCAAGCTCAATAGAGGCAACACCATCAAGGCCATAAACACCTGTGCTATATCTGTTATAAGATATACTGCTGGCATAATAAACTGGACACAGGCTGAACTGGACAATTTGGACAGAAAAACAAGAAAACTCATGACCATATTATTATTCTATAACATCTCATACAGTATGCTCCACTTTAGACCAAAGGTAGGGTACTACCTATTAGGGCAACAACTAGTAGATATGTAAGTATCACAGATGAAGAGTGACCACTCTTCAGAAACCTCTAAAAAGGTTCCAAAATTCTTATCAATAGCTGTAGCTGCTAGAAACTGTCTGGTATGTTAGAAACTGGCTGTTAGAAACTGTCTTTATGCTATTAGCTATGTGGGAGAAGAGCAGGCTGAGCTGGAAGGCAGAGTTAAACATGTCATCAGTGTAGAGTCATTGTGTTGCCACAAGAGATCCGTCAAGTCTCCCAATAATTCCACTGGCCATTATCAAGCACTAATTTAGCTTTGACCATTAGTTGACTAGATTTTTCTGTATAGGTAGCAATAATAAACTCTTCAGTGCTTTGAACTCAGTGAATGCTTCTGGTTATTTGCTCATGGCAATCTGTTAGCTGCTAACTGCTTTAGGATTTTCTCACAATTTTAAAATTCCCTTTTACACAGTAATTATTGTGTTGTTTACTGGTCTTTTATTGTGTTTGGTCTTGGACCACAGATAAATTTTGATTGATTGAACAATAGTGGGTTTTGAAATGAATTTTAAAAGGTTTCCATCTGATGCATGTTATGAATTACCATTTGAATTAGACATATCTTTCCACTGGGTGCTGTGCCTTATGGCACAGATCCAGATTCTTTCTTTCTTTCATATTCATTTGTTCATTCATTTGTTCAATTTAGACAGCTACTTGTTTGGCAAAATGACTCAGGGTGGCAGATTCAGAGGGTAAAAGATGATTTGGAGAACATGTGGAAGTAAGTTTATAATGGCCTTACCAAGGCATTATACTGTACCTCTTTATAATGCCTTGGTAAGGCCACACGAGGAATACTGCATTCAGTTTTGGTCGCCATGATGTAAAAAGGATGTTGAGACTCTGGAAAGAGTGCAGAGAAGAGCAACAAAGATGATTAGGGGACTGGAGGCTAAAACATATGAAGAACGGTTGCAGGAACTGGGTATGTCTAGTTTAATGAAAAGAAGGACTATGGGAGACATGATAGCAGTGTTCCAATATCTCAGGGGTTGCCACAAAGAAGAGGGAGTCAAGCTATTCTCCAAAGCACCTGAGGGTAGAACAAGAAGCAATGGGTGGAAACTAAACAAGGAGAGAAGCAACTTAGAACTAAGGAGAAATTTCCTGACAGTTAGAACAATTAATCAGTGGAACAGCTTGCCTCCAGAAGTTGTGAATGCTCCAACATTGGAAGTTTTTAAGAAGATGTTGGATAACCATTTGTCTGAAGTGGTGTAGGGTTTCCTGCCTAAGCGGGGGGGTTGGACTAGAAGACCTCCAAGATCCCTTCCAACTCTGTTATTATTATTAAGTCACATCTGTCTATATCATCTTAAAAGGAAATACAGATTTATCAGGGGATTGCATAGTATAAATTCAGAAAGCAATACAAACTTCTGAAAGATGAGATGTCCATGTCCATGAATTTTCCCAAACCATTTTTGCCTTTCAAATCCAGATATTTGTGCAGCATTGCTGGCATGAATAATGTTTCACAGTACTTGCACAGTTGCCGACTCATACACCTGCATCTCTCATTGAGGTTTTAAACTAGAATCTATGTTCTACATTTCCACAAATGAGTACACAAATACAATTCTATTTACTGAATTCGATCCATGGTTAACGGCCCCTGCATTATTTCACTATCTCTGCCTCCCTCTACAAAAGAGTTGAAAAAAAGGCCTGAATTGGATGGTGAGAAAAATGAGTGTGGTTTTAAATGACTAGGTTTGAATAATCTACTCCATGCACATTACACTACTCAGATAGCAAAAATTGCAAATGATATTTCCTGACAGTTAGAACAATTAATCAGTGGAACAGCTTGCCTCCAGAAGTTGTGAATGCTCCAACACTGGACGTTTTTAAGAAGATGTTGGATAACCATTTGTCTGAAGTAGTGTAGGGTTTCCTGCCTAAGCAGGGGGTTGGACTAGAAGACCTCCAAGGTCCCTTCCAACTCTGTTATTATTATTATTATTATTATTATTATTATTATTATTATTATTATTATTATTATTATTATTATTATTATTATTATTATTATTATTATTATTATTATTATATGCAATCTCTAATGATGTAGAGTTAGTAGCTAATACAGTCCAGGAGCATGGTGTAAAATGGGATCATAAAATAAGTCTAAATGAATAACAACAGGCTCAGCAACCAATCCTACAATTTACAATGGAAATATTGAAACGGTGGGTAGTTTGTTTTTCGGAGATAACTATCAACAGATGAACCGTTAGTAGGGCAGTAATTAAGGCCATTCAGGTGCTGTGATGTGTCTATGTCTACAAAGATTAGAATTGCAAGTAGTCCTTGACTTACAACCATTCATTTTATGACCATCGGACATTACAATGGTACTGAAAAAAGTGACTTACGAACGTTTTCCACACGGACTGTTGCAGCATCCCCATGGTCACGTGATCAAAATTAGGACACTGGGCAACCGATTCATAGTTATGAAGTTTGCAGTGTCCCGGGGTCATGTGATCACCTTTTGCGACCTTCTGACAAGCCAAGTCAATGGGGAAGTCAGATTCACTTTACAACCATGTTGGAATATTCATGAGCTGGAAGAGTCATGCGGTAACTCAGTCAGCCAATGTGAGTAAAGTGCTACTGAGCATGTGCAAAAGAATTAAGCTTGGAGCTGGATGTGTTTTCCAGTCTCGATCTGCCTCTGTGTCTCTCTGTGTAAAGTCTTCATTGTGCTATGATGTCTGTAAGAAGTATGCTTTCTACTTGCTGTAAAGAAGAATGTATGGTACTGTAAATATTTTGATATGATTATAAAGAAGTTATTTGAATCAGCTAAATGCAGTCGACTGTAAGAGCTTCTGATTTATTTTCTTCAACGGAGAATTAAAATTCTCTGATAAACCGTGTTATCAATTTACCAACTGCAGTGATTCACTTCACAACTGTGCCAAGATAGATTGTACAATGAGGCAAAACTCACTAAACAACTGTCTCGCTTAACAACATAAATTTGGGACTCAGTTGTGGTCATAAGTCGAGGACTAGCTCTATGCAGACAGGTTTCTCTGTGATGATCGACAGATACAAAAAAAATGAACTCTGAGGAAAATATTATTTATCAGATTTGGAGGCTGCCTATCTCACGCACAGAGAGAAACTCTGCAGATAGAGAATCGACACTTCAGAGCTATGATTTTGGAGAAAATCACTGAGAATACCATGTCCAGACAAATGGGTCATAGAACAAATCAACACTCAGGCTTTCCACCTGTCAATCATTTTCACAAAAGAGGGGGTTTTTTTCCCCCATAACTGTGTGGGCAGTTTGAAGTGTTGCACTGTGGTTTATTAAATTGGTTGAAGCATCCATATATACCGAGAGCTGAAGTTGAACAAAGAATAACAGAGAAACTGGCATGCACTTTCCTGTTCTTGACTGCCTGAGGCTTTCTTAATTGTTTGACTGTTTCCCCCCTCCCTCTACCAGCCATCCTGCTGGATCTTGAGAGGCGACTCTGCAAAGTTTACTGAGGATAAGGCTTTGGAGCAATTTCAGACTTCTGGCCACTGGTCTACAATTGCACCGGTGCCCAGGTTTCTCTTTTTTCTGTTTCTCTGTTGCAGATTAAAAAACAAATTACTGCTTCTATTTGAATGGATTCTCCAGCACTGTGGTGTACAAGGAGGCTACCAAGTTCAGCAGTTCAGCTGTTCAAATCTCACCAGGCTCAAGGTTGACTCAGCCTTCCATCCTTCCGAGGTCGGTAAAATGAGGACCCAGATTGTTGGGGGCAATATGCTGAACTCTGTAAACCGCTTAGAGAGGGCTGTAAAGCACTATGAAGCGGTATATAAGTCTAAGTGCTATTGCTATTGCTATTGCTACCAGGGGTGGGGAGAAGATGAAGAGAGATGATAGAATCCCCTCCCTTTATTATTTCCCATATACTTCAACTCTACCAAACACCCACCAATTAACAAAAACAAACAAACAACAAACAACAACAACCCAAAACACAATGAAACACTTCTTTCAAATTCTCTGGTGTGCCTAGTCTTACTAAATCAGCTCATCAGCAAGTCCTTCTTGAAATTGATCCATCATCCCACTCAACACCTCTGGTGTATAATTGAAAAATCTGATAGGCATTCATTAACTATACGGATGCCTTGTTTCAGCTTGTAAATCTCTGCAATTTGCTTCCCTCTCCTAGTTGAATTATCAAATGCAGCTCTACCACTGTGCATGAAATTCTGGGAATTATCCAGCAAGAGATAATTGTCCTCATTCAGGGTCACAGCCCATTCGGCTGCCCCTTCTTTCAGCAGAACAAAATTTTCCCTGGACCAATCTATAGCAAATTCTACCAGTTAGCCTACCACAAACGATTCACACTGAGAGGTAAAAAAAATGTAAAACTGATTCTATATGCTTCCAAACTTCTCTGACAAATGCCATGAGACTAAAGAAATATTGATTGGGGTATAAGCTGCTTAGTTGCTCCTGGCCGAGGCAAACGTCACAAATGGAATGGGATGTTTAGGCACCCATCATTGGGCATGCTCCCGTCGCTCCCAGCCCCCTGCCTCAGCCAATTTACAGCCAGATTTCCTCCTCTGCTGCCCCTCCTCTGGCCATTCTACATGGCCAATGCCCCCCTGGCCCTCCGTCCCTCAACCTTCGTCCCTGCCCATTCGCTCAGACACTGTTTGACCCGGGCTTTTGACTGCACGGGACAAGAGGCTGCCAGCCAATGAGGGCAGGCGGCAGTGACCGATCGATGGTAGGCTGTGAGGGAGAAGCACACCATTGCAGGGGCCATTAAGGGGTGTGCGCCAGGCAACTGGTAGTGGTGGCATGCAGAAGTGATTGGGGGCCCCAGGCAGCGGTAGTGCACAAAAGCGATCACAGGGTCTGTGGGGGGCACCAGACAACTGGTGGTGGTGGTGTGCAGAAGTGATCACAGGTGGGGGGCCATGGGAGAAGCACTAGGCAACTGGCGGCAGTGGCATGCAGAAGCGATTCCGGTGGGGCTTAGAGGGGTGTGCCAGGCAGCGGAAGCAATCATGAGTGGGGGGGTGGGGGGTGTACCAGGCAACTGGCGGCTGTGGCAAATTTTGATCACATGTCCATGGGGATGCTACAACCATTGTTAAGTGTGAAAAGTAGTCATAACTCACTTTTTTCTGTGTTGTTGTAACTTTGAATGGTCCATAATGGTTTTATTCTGTATTCTTTCCAAATCTGGGTAAGTTAGCAAAAAACAACAACCCCAAATATATCTAAAAGCATCTTAAAGAAAATCAAAAAGCCTTTTGCACAACCTTTGATAGAAGAGAAGAATGGCTGCAAAATCAGACTCTTACATTTAAATTTTAATGTTTCCTTCATATGTGTGTTTGGTTGTGCTTGAAATGTTTTTCTTTTTATAATCCTGACCTTGGACAACAATAAAATATCTAACCATCCATCCAAACTTATATTCAGCATTTCTTACCTAACTATCAAGAACAATAACAAGTATCTATTAAAAAAGAAAGGTACCAGAATGATTCATTATTTGAAACTTCTATTAGAACTCAAACTTAGCAGTACACAATAAGACCACTGTTTTGAGGGCAAAAGATGTCAAGGAAATTACTTGTCTGCCTGTCTGCCTTCATAAAAATCTGCTATTCCATTACAGAATAGAAGGCTGAGAAACATTTCAAGTCTGGAAAAAAAAAGAAACCTGGATGCCATTAGATGCAAAGGCCCTCCTGAAATTCCATAGAAGTCTATGTGAAAACAAAATAAATGTTGACGCTGAAAATATAACGCCTATTCACAGTGATGTGAATAGTTTTCCGAAGGCATTTTGCACACCAGGAAATGATACCCCAGAACAAACGCGTGTTGTCTCAATCAACAGCTTTCCCTGACAAAAACAGCAACCTTGAAAGGAAGTAAACTCCACTGTATAGTTTTAAAAGAAATGCAAACATATGTGCGAGAGTATATTGCAGATGTAGGTATGTGACCATCATAACAACCAAAATATTGTATTTCCCTTTCATGAGATGTGACTGTTAGACAAGTGGCTTCCAAGTTTCAGAGGGAATCACAAAATTCTAGCCAGGGTCACTTAGTATTATTATGATGCTGTTGGCAGCCTTATGAGAAGACGTGAGATACCGCAACAGCGTTGTTATCTGTGATTGGCAGATGCAGGTCACTTGCAATTTGACCCATATCTAATATCCTAATATAGTTTCAGTCAGGAACACCACAGCCAATTAAAAACAGAGAAGGGCGCCAGTTTTTGGTGCTACTCCTAGGAGGACTTAGAAGGTGGACTAGAAATGGAGAGACTTAAACTAAGTATCCATTTCAGGCTTAACCACTTAACCATGTCAGGCTCAGCCAAAGATGCTGAGTCTTAATGTCAGAATCTGAGGTCATGGTTGTTTGTATGAGAACGAATTTATCACTCTATCTCTCCTCTAGCAGTTAAAAGCTACCAGCTGCTTTTAAAAGCACAGTACACATAACAGGATCAAAAATAAGTGTGACTTTAAAAAAAAAGCAGAGATGGATGACATTACAATTGTACACAGTACAATGAAATTACATCAAGCTGACAATACCTGTCAAGCTTGTTCAGAGCGTAAGGGGGAAAAAACTTTTTTCATTAAAAAAAAGAAATCCCTGACATAAACTGGAAGACAATGAAGTTATATGGCATATAATTCCCATTCATTAATGATGCTCATTGTGTGAGTTTGGCCAATCTCTTAGCCCCGTGGTGGCGAACCTATGGCACGCGTGCCAGAGGTGGCACGCGGAGCCATAGAAGCCGGCATGCGAGGGTTGCCCACCGGCAAACCGGAAGTGTGAAAAAACGCACTTCCGGTTTGCCGGTGTGCTGTTTTTTGCACTCCGGAGGGTTCAGGGAAGCTCCCTGAAGCTCCGGAATGCAAAAAACTACAAAACGGACAAACCGGAAGTGCACTTTTCTGCACTTCTGGTTTGTCCGTTTTGTAGTTTTTTGCATTCCGGAGCTTCAGGGAGCTTCCCTGAACCCTCCGGAGTGCAAAAAACAGCATACCGGCAAACCGGAAGTGCGTTTTTTCACACTTCCGGTTTGCCGGTTTCGTCGTCCCAGGCTCCGGTAAGCCTTTGCGCGGGGGTGGGGGTGTGTGCGCATGCGCAGGGGGCAGCATGGGGGGCGTGTTGTGGGCATGCGTGGGGGGGAGGGAATGGGTGTGGGCACGCGAGCGCCCCCCCCCCCTTTTTGGCACGCGAGCCAAAAAAGGTTCGCCACCACTGTCTTAGCCTAACCTAACTTACAAAGTAATATGTTTTACATTAGGAAAGTAAAAATGAAACAGACTAATATAATACTACCTATCTAGGTCCCTGAATTGAGCGTACTCAAGATGTCAAGATTTCCGCAAAAATATTTTCACAAGAACCAAGGGAAAAAAGCCAAGCTATAAAATCCATTCAACACTGGTATTAGTGCCAATAATTCCAATAGATCCATTTGCTAGAAATGACTGATAATAAAAGAAATGGGGGAAAGATTTTATAGTTATAGATTTTAGTATCACTTTTATTATCTAAACAAGATTATTATACTAATAATTATTATATTATATTAATAAACATTCCTGGAAAATATTGGACATTCAAGATAGGGTTCATAAAAGAGGAAGGAACAAAACAAAGGAAACTTTATTAGGTAAAATATAGGCTATTTTGTAAATTATGAAAGGGGTTCAATACACCCCAATTGCTTAATAATAAGTTTTCCTTCCAAAAGACCAGTGCATATATGAAATCCATTTTCTGTATTTTTGTTTCCAGGAGCATTCAGTCTACGCTAAGATCCAACTTAGGAATTAATTTTGGCCTTTATGTTAAAATTTTATCCTGAGCCCAAAAGAATAATGTTTTACATTTTTTTTCTTGTTGTTACTTCAAATACATATTTGTAACTTTATTTTAGGACTGTTCTGATTCTTTATTATGTTTATTCTTAGTTACTATGTTTATTCTTAGTTACTTTTTTGGGACATGCTTTCATACATACATACATAAGTGTAGATCACATTCGCTGCATATGTTTCTTGATATATGCCAGCAAAATTTCCTCAGTGCAACTTTTCTTTCATCATTCCCAAGGAACATCCAATCACACAGAAATCAAACCTCCACCTATTATAAATGCCAATATCAAGTTTTTAGATATTTTTTTGCAGCGACAAAGCTTTGCTGGCACACATGGAGAAGTCCACAGCAATCCTATTAACCTAGCAGAATAAACTCCTTACATATTCTGATTTAAATGGCTGGCGCTGTAAAGTCAATGAAGCTCTGATTAATACAGCACTGTTGAAAACAGAGAAAAGTGGAATAAGAAGAGAATGATTCACAGTTCACATAGTAATTTTGTCAGTCTGATAATCAGTCTCACTTGTTTCTTCTTGGAAATATTTCCGGTGCCATGTTTACACCAAGACACTGCACATTTCTGATTTAGCTAGGATAAGATTAGTATCATTCATGTAGCATTCATTTGATTAAAAGCAGGAGAATAGGCCCTTCGGAAAACAATCTTGTGATCTGACAATAGTCACTCTATCAAAAATAATTAAGCTCTGGGATAGGTTCGGACTGTACCAAGGAAAACAGTCGCTGCAACATGTTAGTAAACTTTACATGAAATTGTGCCTCATTCATTATTAATGGGCTGGAAATTGAACATCCTCTGGGTCTGAAACGCTGCAATGTAAATATCATGTTACTCAGCACAATGTTTTCATTTACATATCATCAGAATCTGGGAACACGAATCACAATCCTTCCTTATTTTTTTAAAAAAACGTAATGAGATTGCAAGAAGAAAAAGGGAGGGAGGGAGGGAGGGAGGGAGGAGAGAGAGAGAGAGAGAGAGAGAGAGAGAGAGAGAGAGAGAGAGAGAGAGAGAGAGAGAGAACATGTAAGCATTTGAAGCATGATGCTTACCAAAGGCAAAAAGGGGAAATTCTGTTTATTTAAAAGATTTCTACTCTCCTTGGCACTGGAAAATTACCGTAGTAGTGTGGATTTCAATGGATAAAAATTTAGTGATGCCGCTCATGTTCACGTATTCCCACTTCCTCTCAGATTAAAAAACTGTGTAAAACAGGGGTGTCAAACTCAAGGCCGGTGGCCGGATTCGGCCTGTGGGGTGCTTAGATCTGGCCCGCGGAGCCGCCCTAGAAACAGCAAAGGACTGGCCCGCAGTACCTTCTGCCAGCGAAAATGGGCTCCCGAGCTCAGTTTTTGGCTATGACAGCCTCCTGCCGCTCTCTGCCAGCAAAAACAGAGCTCCGTTTTCACTGGCAGAGGGTGGCAGTAGCCATCACAGTTGAAAATGGAGCTTGGGAGCCCATTTTTGCTGGCAGAGCTCTCGGGCCACCACAGACGCCCCCGACACGAGTGATGACAAGCTGGCCTCAATTAAATCGAGTTTGACACCCCTTGTTTCCTATGTCATTCAAAGGAGGAAATTATGGTGTGAGCTATCCTTCTAAAATGGAAAACCAATAGTTACAACACAAACTGTTTCAACTCCTCTCCTCAGGATACCGCTATAGGGAATTGCATGCCAAAACAACTAGACACAGGGATAGTTTTTTCCCTTGTGCCATTACTCTACTGAACACATAATTCTCACAATACTAGTTATATCTAATTACATTTACCCATGTTATATGACAGAAGTATTATTATTATCCTTATCTCCATTACTACTCCCCCTTATTGGTATTATGATTGCTTTGTATGCACACAGAGAGCTTCTGCACCAGAGACAAATTATTTGTGTCTAATCACACTTAGCCAAATAAAGTATTCTATTCTATTCTATTCTATTCTATTCTATTCTATTCTATTCTATTCTATTGTATTCTATTGTATTCTATTCTATTCTATTCTATTCCATTCCATTCCATTCCATTCCATTCCATTCCATTCCATTCCATTCCTATTATACAATGTGGTTTGGAAAGAGCACTAAAACCACTTTCCCAATTCAGATTATGAGACAAACTATTCAGCAAGGAGTCATAAAACATTGAGGTAAATCTTGTGTCTGCATGTATTGGCTATGGTTAGAAAGGAATGCAAATGTTGATGTACCTTTTTGAGGAAGGTTATACATTCTTGGAAAGAAATCACACCGCTGTCACAAAAAGAATTTTCTGTTGATGCTCTATTATAAATATAACTGACAAAGCAGAGAGATAATTCTGTTTGCACTCAGAGGATTGTCACTCTCAGACTTCTAATGAGGAGACATGCAAACTAGGCCTCCCAAAGGAGGATGACAATGCAGCAGAGACTAGAGGCCAGACAGCAAATTCTGGCAGATGAAGTCTCCACCCAAAAAGGAGAGATTGTGATGTTGTCCACATGTACTTTTCACAGCTGCATCTTATGAGTAGACTTCAGGAACTGAGTTTGGTGGTGTTGTTGTTTTGTGGTCAACTTGTGAGATGAACGACTGGGAATCATGGGATTTCAATCAAGATCACAACTATAATATAGCAATACATGGACATGAAGTTCACTGAAAATTAGAAAGGACTAAAGATTACAATTAAATGGGAAAACACTGAAATTTGATTTACTAATACTAAATAGTTTAACTTTGGACATATTGAAGAGTATTTGTGAACCATGGACTAAATAATTTTAAGAACGTGTGCCATTATAGGTATGTTGTGTTTAAAAGTTGTTATGGAAGAGGAGCAAGTTCTACCAGACAAGACTGAGACTGATTTGAAAGTGGATTTTAAAATGACAGTCTACAAAAATAATGTCTAATTAATTAAAAGGGATATACAAATAACAAATCAAAAGAGTGATTTGGATAATTATTCTACATTGGATTTACAAAAGTGACCTGTTAAAGTTTACAAAGGTTTTATGATAAGAGAAAAATGAAAAGAAATCAAGTTCTAGGACATTATTAAAAGCGATTAAAGATTAAGATTATTAAAGTAAAAGGAATATAAGGTTCTTCTATTTATCTATTTAAAGCTATTTGTCACAGTTAAAATAGATATGTTGTTATCTCTGGTAATCCTTAACCGAGTTTTGTTGACCAAGACTGAACAACCAGGCTTTAAGGATTTGTTTATAAATAAGAGATGAGATATGGGAAGAAGAGATAATTTGTTGTATTTAAAGAGAAGGCGATAAATTACTCAAATTGTTTATCCTTGCTGTGATGGAGGGAGAAGTTATTTCTTTATTTTTTTAAAAAAAATCTGCACTTTTTATTTATTCTTTTTACTCTTGTTTTTTAAGTTTGTATTACTTTTTATATTTTTAATTGTAAAATTATTATTTAAAAAAGGATTGTCACTCTCAGAGCTATAGGTCTTATAGTGTTCAGTGAGACAAAGTCAACTTTATTTCTACTAGACGCTTTAGTAAGAGATGGAACATGTCTTACTAAAACCTGCTAGATCTGAAACCCTGCTAGTGGTGAAGTACTTGGGCAACACCAAAGATGATATGTGACCTGCTTTAGAGGACTTTTTTGGGGGAGGGGGGGCATTTATATCTCCCTACAGTGTAATCTTTCTAAAAATCCAAACAACAAAATGAACACAAATGAACAGTGAAAACTATAAAATGAAACTGTGAGAAAGATGGACTTACTGAAATTTTGTAAAACTAAAAAGTTCTTCATGTCACTCCTATTCCCACCTCCTCAAAGAAGGTACCTCTCACAGTTTGGGAAGCCCTGCTTTAGACAAACTGGAGAAAAAGAAGCCTGTCTGTCTGTCTGTCTGTCTGTCTGTCTCTCTCTCTCTCTCCCCACTCTCTCCCTCCTTCCCCCTCCCTCCCTCTCAAAAAAACCCAAAAACCTTGAGGTCATTTCCTGAAATTAACTGCATGCAAATTCAGAAGCAACAGAATGAAATGGCTTTTCACACAGCTCATATTTAAACTATGGAATTCGCTGCCAGCAGCCGTGGTAAGCACAGCCAATTTAGCATCCAACCAAAGTTTATGGAGGATCGGGCTGTCAATGGCTATTAATACCAATAGCTCTTTCCTATCTTCTGAATCATACACAGGGGAAGGGATGGTGGAAGACAGCTCATATTCTCCTGTCTAAGTTCAACATCTTCCCCAATGCCATCCCATTTGCTAAAAAGTGGTGCAATAAACTGCACTAGGAAAGCCTACAAGCTAGTCCAGCAAGATTTAGGCTTTTGAGCTGTACATCATAAGGCTGGCCACAATAAGCTGGAGCCACAAATTGATAATATTTGCTTTTCTTTCCAAATCCAATGAAGCCCAGGCGCCTTGGCATTGTATTGCAATGCATTCGATAAGAGCAACTTTCTTTCCTTGGCATTGTGCTACCTTATGTGGCTTTGTTTACACAAATACAATCAAGGATTTTATCTCCAGCATGCTTTTTTTCCACTGCACAAATTCTACTTGTAACCCAGTAGCGTCCAATCTCCCCCAACATCTCCTGCCTGAGGCCAATATAACTATCATTTACACATGTGGAGCTAAATCCCTGGGGCAACCCACTGAAAACTAGGCCTCAGCCCTGAAATTTTCACTGCGGGGATCTCTCTTTTTCTTATACTGAGGCAATTAAGGTTTTGTGGAAGTCCACAAAGAGGGTAGAATGGTGTGCTAGAAAGAACTGATTAAATTATTAAGCAACGTGCTTGCACAAGACAAAGTGTGGTGCAAAATAAAGCCACAAACTTTAGTAAAATCCACATCCGAACTTAAGATGTACATCATGCATTCTTTCTAGAAGATAGACAATATAAAACATATTGAATACTAATGCAGCATTGAGGATGTTAACACTGATGGTGTTACCTAGTTTGGTAATGAAACATCTGCAAGGTAACAACCAAGCTCAGAGAGCATCAAGGACCCCACTGTGTAGCATATATTTAAATGAAATATCTTTGAGCTACATACCATTGTTGTTCTTGCATTGGGCATACAACACACGGTTTCCTTGTCCACATATTCCATTATAAGGGAAACAGTTTCCTTCTGAAATGCTCCAGTCATAACACATTGGATTGTCACACGGAATAGCCTCTATCAAATGTGGGCAGTTCTCAGAATTACCAATGGAATCGACAACAATGTATCTGTGCCTCATTTTGAAACCTAAGAAGAGGGGGGGAGGCAAATAGCTAAAATCAGAGGGAAGAAACAATACTGAATATTTTCCAACTATCAATCCATCTTGAAGATGAACAAATACAATAGAGGTAAGAAACACATTTTCTCACAGTTCTAGCTCATTGTCTTTGGCTAGACAGCTCTGCTAACTTTTAAGTTGCCTTGCATATTTACAATGAAATGACAAGAAGGTGCTGTTAAAAATCTCTCAGGTTACATCGCACGTCCTAAAGAAGATCAAATCATGCTTGTGCACTTTAGAAAAGAAGACTGATTATGTATTTTTCCCACTTTCCGATTCTCCCTCGCTATTTCTGATGTAAGAAATAACACATTAGCATGTGCCACATTTGTATTGAGGGAATGTGGGAAGAAGGATATACTCGCTGGCGAACATGACTGCTTCTCCATTATGTCTACATATTTGCATTGTTATGAAAAAGACTATTTAACTTGCTCAATAACAAACTATACATAATAGAGCTCTTTTCATATAATATTCAACTCCTGGGGAAATGTGTGGCTGAACAATCTTACTCCCACATAATTTTACTGGTTTCTAGGTCTACTTTATGCAAGCATATACTGTTGGAGGAATCAGAGTACAGGGGGAGTCACTCCCATTTGATGTTTAAAGAAATCCATTTTTTAAAAAAAATCCATATTTGTTAAATAGGTGGAAAGGAGCTTTATATGCATGAATTCTTCAATAATCGTGTGCAAATCAGAATTTGGCATAAAGCACATTAGCTTTGTTACCAAACTAGGTAACTTCATTAGTGCTAGAGCAGGGGTAGGCAAAGTTGGCTCTTCTATGACTCATGGACTTCAACTCCCAGAATTCCTGAGCTAGCATGATTGGCTCAGAAAGTCTGGGAGTTGAAGTTCATGAGTCATAGAAGAGCCAACTTTGCCTACCCCTGTGCTAGAGAATAGCGGAGTTCTCCTCTAGCACTGATGATGTTACCGAGCTGGGTAATGAAACATCTGCAAGAAAACCACCAAGCTCAGAGAGCACCAAGGACCCCACAGTTCAACTCTGATGTACAAATATTCTCTTCTGTCAGTACATTAGTTTTAATCAGAAACTCATTCTCATATGCTTTCTGGACTCATTTCATGACTTTGGGGTCCCCATGCTCTAGTGAACCTTTGAGGCAGTGGTGTTTAAAGAAAAAGGTCAAAGCAGGTAAGATTCAGGTGAACATAGTGATATGAAAAAATTACCACCCCTTTTGTATTGCATCAAAATTGCATACCTTTGAAAGGAATGAGGCTTGCAATCTGATGCCATATCCACCCTCTCCTCCACTTTGACACACACACTCAAGACACCCCTGTTGGGAAGTGGAACACTTCTACTGTATGAGTAGGCATTGCACATAAAATCCTAATTTTTAAATAGCAGAGATATACAGAGAGTAGAGGGGACTGGATAGTTAGTGAGTGCAATCTTGGACTGCTTTCTTATGAAACAAAAAAAAATAGGCTTAGTTAAACACCCAAGTAGGACTAAATTTAATCGCGGATTACAATTCTGATTTGCAAAATAACTATGGTTTGCTAAAAACTGGGACACACGGTCAAGAAGCACACTTTATAAAGGGAATAAAAAGTCAAAACGTATCAGGGGAAACTGAAAGGAAATATCCAGTACATCTGCAGAGCATCAGGTTGAAGAAATACCCTACATTATGTTGCAATTTATATTCAAATTCACCTTTTCTTCCTTGAATTTCTTGGCAGTCTTCATGAACACAAGGGCCCCATGCTGACCAGGAAGAAACCACACAATCAGGAGGACACGGAATGCTACACAGTTGAGAAGCAGGAGGAACGGGAGAAAGGCAAAGTTTCTTTTCCGCAGGTCTAGTCACTTAAGAGGGGGAAAAACATAAAAGGAAAAAGAAATTGTGTAGCTTATTGCTTTAAATCACTGAGCGTTTCCGAATTCAAATGCATTACTATGGGCAGATTCTCAGCACAGTAACCGAAGGTACATCTGAGTTCAAGCTAACACTAGTGTAATAATCAGAAGAAATGAAATTTCTTACATTATACTTAAGTTCTCTACTTTAATTATTTGGTTGGTTTTTTAAAAAAAATATTCTGAGCAGGATCACAGTACCATCTGTTATGAAGAAATTGTTTTTTTAGATTCAGGATACCATTCATCACAATTCTTTCCCATGAACCTGCCTGTAATCTTGACCTCTTGTCTCATTGGTTTCCTTTTTGATATATTACTGCCTTGATTATGAGTGTTGCTGTTCCATCTCTGGCAGCCTTCACCATGGAGCTCTCTTATTTCCTCAAAAGATACCTCTGATCCTTGACTAGAATATCTGTAGGATTCTTCCTCACTGACATCCTCTACATCTCTATCCAAGCATCCCTGTGCACTAATACCCTTTAGCCATGCACATCTAAAATAATCACATCTTCTTTCTGAGTTCCCTCACGGTCTATTGCACTGCCACATCCTGATGCTAGGATATAAATGAATGACTAACCAGAATTTTAGGGGAGGTGGGAATGTTTGTTTTATGAACAGGAAGGAAAATGGGGATCAAGGGTTCAAGGGAATAGTTGAAGAACAGTTATAAACAACAAATAAGTAAAGGTTATTTTACCTTAAAGGCAAGCACTCTTGAGTACACATGGTAGTGCAAAGAATATACATTCTCTTTGTATAATTTTAAATCAGGTTTGACTTATTCTGGTGGGAAAAATAAATATCCTATGCTCTATTTTTTATTCTATGTGTTCCTGCTCGCAAACCAAGCATTCACAGGATGTATACCCTCATGCAGAGAAGCATGAAATGCAGAAAGGTCGAGAAACAGGTATTTTAAGGTTTCACAGCCAATTGCCATAACAATCTTGTTTCACAATAAGATAATTATTTAATTCAAAATTAACAGACAGTGGTACTTGGATACAAAGATTATTTTTATCATTACTTATTTCCAAAACAACATTGCCTCTGACATATTCGTTTAGGGCAGGGGTGGGTTCCAAATTTTTTACTGCCACTCTGTGGGAGTGGCTTAATTTTGTGGGAGTGGCTCGATGGTCATGTGACCGGGTGGGAGTGGTTTGGCAGTCATGTGACTGTATGGGAGTGGCTTTGCGGTCATGTGACTGGGTGGGGGTGGCTTGGTGATCATGTGGCCAACTTGACGTCACTCACGTCAAGGGTTAGGGTTAGGGTTAGGGTGCCTGGCCTCTCCTCGCCTCAAAGGCCTCAATGAGATACAATTTCCCTATCTATTTATTTACTACTACTGAACATGCAAAATATACTACACTGCTCAAAAAAATAAAGGGAACACAAAAATAAGACATCCTAGATCTGAATGAATGAAATATTCGTATCAATTACTTTGTTCATTACATAGTTGAATGTGCTGGCAACAAAATCACACAAAAATTAACAATGAAAATCAAATGCAGCAACCCATGGAGGTCTGGATTTGGGTTACATCAAAATTAAAGTGGGAAAAAACACTACAGGCTGATCCAACATTGATGTAATGTCCTTAAAACAACTCAAAATGAGGCTCAGTAGTGTGTGTGGCCTCCACGTGCCTGTATGACCTCTCTACAATGCCTGGGTATGCTCCTGATGAGGTGGCAGATGGTCTCCTGAGGGATCTCCTCCCACATCTGGACTAAAGCATCCCCCAACTCCTGGACAGTCTGTGGTGCAATGTGGCGTTGGTGGATGGAGCGAGACATGATGTCTCAGATGTGCTCAATTGGATTCAGGTCTGGGGAACGGGCGGGCCAGTCCATAGCATCAATGCCTTCGTCTTGCAGGAACTGCTGACACACTCCAGCCACATGAGGTCTAGCATTGTCTTGCATTAGGAGGAACCCAGGGCCAACCGCACCAGCATATGGTCTCACAAGGGGTCTGAGGATCTCATCTCGGTACCTAATGGCAGTCAGGCTACTTCTGGCAAGCATACGTGCGGCCCCCTAAAGAAATGCCACCCCACACCATTACTGACCACTGTCAAACCGGTCATGCTGGAGGATGTTGCAGGCAGCAGAACGTTCTCCACGGTGTCTCCAGACCCTGTCACGTCTGTCACATGTGCTCAGTGTGAACCTGCTTTCATCTGTGAAGAGCACAGGGCACCAGTGGCGAAGTTGCCAATCTTGGTGTTCTCTGGCAAATGCCAAACGTCCTGCATGGTGTTGGGCTGTCAGCACAACCCCCACCTCATACCCCCACTTTTTAAAACCTGGTCAGTATCTTCATTTTGACAAATTTATCCTTATCAGGAAAATTTAAGCATGTCTGAGCTTCAAGTTAATCCTATTTTTTTTAAATAGGAGATGAAGTGATAACGCTGATAGAATAAATTTCTGCAGGTGAAAAATTGTCAATTTCAAATTGTAATAATGGATAGTGTTGACAAAGTATGGTGCTATATATCCCTATGTAAATTTCACTGACATTCATTGAAAGGGACACCCTTTTTCTCGTTTAGTCTTATGGAAAGTAATCCAATGGCTCAGCAGAAGATATTGCATAGCAATAGCACAGACTTATATACCGCTTACAGCCCTCTCTAACAGAGTCAGCATATTGCCCCCAACAATTTGGGTTTTCATTTTACCCACCTCAGAAGGATGGAAGACTGTGTCAACCTTGAGCCTGGTGAGATTTGAACTGCCAAATTGAACTTGTATGTTCTACCCTTTTCTAAGTAGAAGTTTCATATTTTATTGCAAGTCATTCTGATTGTGGAAAAGTGAAATATAAATTATTTTAATAAATAAGGGATGTTCTGTTAAATTGCCAGCACACCTAAAGATGAAATATTTTGTGCCAGTTTCTTTAAAGCACTAATGCAAAGTCAGAAATTTTATTAATTCTATCATTGGAAATAATGACTAGTATGTTTTAAATAATAATTTGAAATTGGTTTTGTAGAAAAACATCTGGTAGTTCTAAAGAAGATTTTTGAGGTTTAGATCCTTATTAAGTCTGAAAATTTCTGGAAAGGAATGATAAAAACATAGTTTATTATCATTATGGAACTACAAGTTTAGGCTTTATTTTCTGCTAAAAGTAATTAATGGATTTTTCCTGAACAATAAGGAAATAGTTGCACGTACCCAACACTAATGCAATATTACTGGTAACTTACTGAAAAAGAAAGAGCAATATATCCATAAATATCATTACCTGTCATTTTTCTCATTTATTGAATATATTTAACCTTTTTCAATTCATGCTTAGAACTTGAATAATTGTGTTGCTGATTTTGAATGAAGAGAACAGAAAAATAGACAATAGTTCCCTTCCCCCAATCAATCAATCAATTACTTATCTATCTTCAAATTCTGAATACACAGAGATGGTGTCATCCTTTTTCCACTCACAGATGATTTGAAATGAATAATCAGCTCTTTCTTGTTACAGAGCAGGGGTCCCCAAACTTGGCAACTTTAAGACTTGTGGACTTCAACTCCCAGAATTCTCCAGCCAGAATTCTGGGAGTTGAAGTCCACAAGTCTTAAAGTTACCAAGTTTGAAGACTTCTGTTACAGAGCTTCTAATAAAAAAGAAATACTTTTGTAATATCATTTCTTTTTCCCTCCCTCTCTTTCTCTTCCCCCCTTCTCCCTCCCCATTTCTCTTCTCCCTCTTTCTCTCCCCCCTTCTCTTTCCCCTCCTCTCTTTCCCTCCCTCCCTCTTTCTCTTTCTTCCCCCCTCTCTCCTTCTCCCACCCTCCCTCCCTCTCTTTCTCTTTCCCTTCCCCCCTCTCTTTCCCACTTTCTTTCTTCCCCCTTCCTCCCTCTTTCTCTCTTTCCCTCCCTCCCTCCCCTCTCTCTTTCTCTCTCTTTCTCTTCTCCCCTTTCTCTTCCTCACCCTCCCTCTCTTCCCCTCACTCTTTCTCTGTCTCTCTCTCTTTCCCTTTCTCTTCCACCCCCTCTCTTCCTCCCCTGGGGGGTGTCATCCCAGCCCAGCTCTGTCGTGTTTCTTGCCATTGTTTGTGGGACTAAAAAGCCACATGAAACAGCCTTTAAGTGAAATTTAGCTCACTTCCCAATGGGGAAAATGGGATCATCTCCTCCTCGAGCCCTGACAGCCGCGCCAGGCGAGGAAGGATGTGTGCCGGGGCTGTTGCTGCCTCTGTTGTCGCTGCCTCTTCTTTGCCACTTCCCTCCCCCATCCCGGCTCGCCGGTCTCTTTAAATCGCACCTCTTTCTCACCACGTGTGATCCATCACCACCCCGCGCCATCCTGAAATGAGCCCATCATCAGTAGAAAGAGCATGTGGCAGGCTCCTCTCAAGGGCCCAAGCGGGACAAAGCAATTGGGAAAGGATGGAGGGGGGAATAAGGTAAGGAAGAGGAATGGAGGCATCACGGATTGCCTCCTGGATGGGGGGCAATGAGCTGCCTGCAGCTCTCTTTTCACACCCATCCACCCCCCACCGCCCAAACCTGTGCAGGGAAAGTTCCTGGAAGTTCCAAGCCACCCCAAACTCCAAAGTTTTTTCCTGCACAGCTTTTGCCGGGGTGGGGGTGGGGAATAAGCTGCCTGAAGCTCGCTTTTCGCACACACATCCCCGCTGCCCAAACTTGTGCAGGGAAACTCCCCAGGAGTTCCAGGACACCCCACTGCCACCCCTCTCAGCCCCGACATGCTTGCCTGCCTTCGATCCTGATGGGAACTCCAGCCGCAGCGGTGGCGGAAGGAAAGTTCCAGAGCGGCGGCAACGGCACTCCAGGAGGGCGGTCCTCATGGCCCTGGGAAAGCACACAGTAAGGAGTTGCCGTTTTGGGTCCTCCCAGTCTGGAAAACGCTGTGGGAGAAACTACTGAGAGCACCAGCAGGTTCTCCGTCTAGGCGAGCCCGGGAGTGGCAGCAAGAAAGTGCCTGAAACTTGGCTTCTGCGCATGCGCAGAAGAAAAAAAACCTGGATTAAAAAAAAAAAATTCAAAAAAATTCAAAAAAAAAAAAAGCTAGCGGCGCCCACGGACCAGCACCAACCGATCCACTTCAGTGGTGTCATTGTGATGTCACCAATAGGTTGCTACCGGTTTGGGCAAATCGGTCCGAACCAGGAGGAACCCGCCCGATTTAGGGATTGTAAAAGCTGGCAGGAATCCAATTGACTTTACAATTGACTTCACTTTACTTTCTGAATACTCTAGTCCTTTTCCTACAGGTTCAAAAACCCATATAGCAGAAAAGTGTAAGATAAATATTATCTTGCTTGCTAGCCATCAAGCTATTCCCTTTCAACAAGGTTCCATGCATTTCTTAATATGCCCTTCAGCATTGTTCTTTGCAAAACAATTTATCATTCTGGTAATTTACTGGCAAAGAAGCAAATCAGCCTCACTGCATTTTTTTTTAATCACAAACAGATTCAGTTTCAGCAACACAAAAACAATGTTAGCCATGTTGCTAAATGTTCTCGCTTGTTTAGATATAGTTTTGAAATGCCCATTGGCAACAATCTATTTACTCTAGAGTACACCAACGATAAATATAGTAAGTCGCATTAATTCTAAGACTAAGAAAAATAGGTACTTTTTTTCCCAAATGGAAAAGTTGTAGAAATCAGAAAAATAGAACGCAGCAGGATGCAGTAATGAGTCTGCTATTTTAATGCTACAAAAAAGAACCACCTTAGTGGAAGATAGATAGATATCAAGCAGACAGCAATGTTAGCAATTAGCCTGAAACAGAAGTTATAAGAGTACAAATTTGCAAAAGAATTATCAACTCCAGCCGCATAGCGTGAAATACAACTTATTTAAAATAGGTTAACCTTAGTTGATGTAAAAAATATAAATAATGGTATGGAAAATCCTATTACAGTATTATTCTCTCTTTTTCTCCATTAAAGGCCACTGAAAACTCCATAATGGTAACTACATACAGCCAGTTCTTTTGGATTATTATCACTAACTTCAGACCGTTATTTCCATATAGAGGGAAAGTGAATTTGATGTGCTCATAACCCTGTAAAAAATCCTTCATAAATGGGAAAGTGCAAGAGACACATTTATTCCCTAAGCTTAACTAAGATATGGTCCTGTTTAATGTTCCAAATGTTTCCAGCTCAAGGAATCTGGTGCTCATAGCTATTATTTCTGAAGCAAAGCCATCCCTGAAAGTTCAATACACAAAATAACCTTGTGTGTTCAACCTAAGGAACAGCAACACAACAGCTTTCTTTGCCGGATAATTTTTTTAAAAAATACTATTTCTAAGCCATTTTTTTTAAATCACATGTAAGTAAGAGATAATAAGTTCATATCCTAAGACAGTGTTTCCCAAAGTGTGGTACGCGTACCCCCAGGGGTACGGGAAGAGTTTGATGGGGGTACACGTTGCACCGGAGTTTGGTGGCGATCACGTGGGAATATCCACTGCACCGTGCTTAGCTGCGCCCACAGAACAAGGAAAGAAATAGGCATGTATCGCAGTTTTTACATGGGAACTGGGGCCATCGTACATCGTATCGCAACTCATTATGGCGGGAACTTCTGCGCATCCTTCGTGCAGCTCGGGTTCGGCCATTTTTAAATTGCAGGAACATTAACAGTTGACGTTGAGCCGCGGAGCTGTTTAAACGCTGGAGAATTGCAGTGTTATCTAACGGTTAGACAGTCTTGTGAGGCGTGACACGGCGTGAATATACTGCACTTCGTTACAGAGACAACTTACTTCTTTAATAGTTAGTTCCGGGCGCCTGTTATCTGCTTTAGTAAGTTCCACTGATTTTGATTATTTTTTTAAAATACAATTTTTATTTTGCATATGTACCAAAAAAAGAAAAAATAAATATATTTTGATTTTTATTAAAGCATATGTTTTTTATGAGGGGTATTCAGCGTTACGAAAATTATAGAAGGGGTACACATATGTCAAAAGTTTGGGAAACACTGTCCTAAGACATATGTTGCAGAACTGTGGGTGCCTATCAAAACAAAATCAAGCACACTTTCAAAGATTTCTTCTGGCAAGGACCCCCTCTATTTATACCATAACAATAATTAAACACTTCAACTATTGGTGGAGGTCAAGTCTTCCAATGGAATCTGACAGGCTACCAAAAATATGTCTTGAAGAACAGATTGGCATTCTAAAACTCACCATAACAGGTGTGGGGAACTATGGCCCTTTTATGACTTGTGGACTTCAACTCCCAGAATTCCTGAGCCAGCCATGATGACGCAGGAATTCTGGGAGTTGAAGTCCAGAAGCCATAAAAGGGCCATAATTCCCCACCTCTTATATAAGATGAACAAAATCATCAAACCACAGGTGGAATTCAACCGGTTCTCACCGGTTTGCCCGAACCGTTAGTAAATTGATTATGCAGTTCAGAGAACTGGTTAAAAATAAAGTGCAAGAGAGGGTTTTTCTCTCTCTCTTCCTTCAGTTAATAGCTCCACTTAACAGTTGCAGCTGGAATGCAGCTGATACATGCTGAATCAAGTCAATAAACAACAGAAACTGATAGGATTAGGGCAGGGAAACACATCAATCACCCATCTAGTGATGGGATTAACCTCTTCCCTTCAGGAAGAAGGACAAGATTACAAACATTTTCATTATAAAGAGTATTAAGTAACACTGATGTGATACTCCCTGGAGTTTCCCAAGACCTTTTATAGCTGCTGCAGTGTTGGTACTTCTTGTTTCTCCCTGGGGGAAAAGATACAGGAAGGGACAATGATGTAGCTTGATCATACAGGCCATGAATTTAATGCATGTGTGGTCCAGTCTGCTTGAAGCACCCAATTCAGAACATAGAGAACATAGAATAATAGAGTTGGAAGGGTTAATGGCGTTTGGCAGCACACCCAGGCTTTCAATTAGCCTGAGCAGCTGCTCTTAGTTTCCCTCTCAGCTGCTGCGTTTGCTTTGGGGTTAACTTTTTTTAAAAAGGGGGGAATGGCTGTTTTAAATTTTCTGCATTGTTTTAGTGGTTCCTGGTACTGTCCTTTTGGGGTGTACTTCCCTCACTCTTTTTGAAAGCCTCTAGTGATGGAGCACCCACAACTTCTGAAGGCAAGCTATTCCATTGGTTGTTTGGTCTCACCCTTAGGAAAATTCTCCTTAGTCCTAGGTTGCTTCTCTCTTTGGTTAGTTTCCATTTATTGTTTCTTGTTGTGCCTTTTGGTGCTTTGGAAAATAGATTGACTCCCTCATTTTTGTAGGAGCCTCTCAAATTTCCTGACACAACAATTAATTAGTGGAACAAATTGCCTCCAGAAGTTGTAAATGCTCAAACACTGGAAGTTTTTAAGAACAGATTGGATAATCATTTGTCTGAAGTGGTGTAGGGATTCCTGCCTAATCAGGGGGTTGGACTAGAAGACCTCCAAGGTCCCTTCCAACTCTGTTATTCTATTCCATTCTAAATATTAGAACAGTGCTATTTTATTGTGCTATTTTATTGTGAGTTGGACTAAGGAGAAATTTCCTAAGGGTAAGACCAATCAAGTTGCCCAAGCCCACCCAGTCACATGACCCATTTCCCACAGAAAACATGGGAGCCACAAAACCTGGGTAAGTGGGGAGTGGTGGTCATGTGTCTGGGTTGGAGTGACATTTGAGTTGGCCATGCCCACCCACTCACATGACCACCAAGCCACGCCTACCAAGCCAAGTCCACAGAACTGGTAGTAAAAAAATTGAATCTCACCACTGCATCGAACTGCTTGACTCAGATAGACTTCAGGCCAAGGCAATATTCAAAAAGCCTTGAACACTAATGCTCAAATGAACCCTGAGTCACTTACAAACATCATGTGGTTGAAATGCCCATTAAGAGTAAAAAGTCTTGTTAAATAAAAAAAAAATACCTGAAAATGAGTCTGACTCAGAATCTGACTCGAATATGCACAATTCCACCAAGTGCCACTTTCCGACAAATATATATTTTTGTGAAGCACCAGAAATAGAAGACATGAATGTCCTATTCAGCTACCAACTATATGCCCCAACAAGTGTTCAGAATTTACAGACATTATTTGACAGAACTACAAAAGGGGACCATAATAAAATACAAACTTATTTTCTTCAAGGCAATAGCATCGTCCATGTATTTATCTTTACAGGTTCAATTCAGTCTAAATATCACAGTATTAATAGTTACCAGTCAAGACAATTGTACTCAAATAATATAATGTACTACTTTTGTTTTATATTAATATAATAAAATAATATAAAAAGGAATAAATAAAGATATGTTTAAAAAATCTACAGCATTCCTTACTATGGTACAATAATAAATTGGATTAAATTGGCACAAAGTAAATTTAGTATTAAAAATTCCTACATATTATATTGATCTTAACTGTAATCCTGGGTGCTTAGAACAACAGATATTTACACTCCCTGATACTGATAAAAACAAAAACAAAACAAGCACAAAAACAAAATATGATATCCTTTGATTTCTCTCTCTCTCTCCCGCTATCCTTTCAATCTCCTAGAAAGAATATTACAGCTTCTTATGGTTATTTAACTTTATATTCTCTACAGATTGGAAAATATCAGCAGGCTGAATTGAGAGCATTTCCGAATACAACAACAAAAAACACCTTAGAATGGCTTTAAAAAAATGAGAACATTAAGACAGATTGTCTTTCAGAACGTCTATTGGATCTGACTTCTCTTTAGTCAATATTAAAGCCTCAGGAATCATGATATCCACAGAAGTCAATACATGCCTGATGTGTGCTAAAATCTTTTGAAATTATTTGTTACTTCACTTTAAGGTAAGTAAAATATGAAAGTATTATACAGTCTGTTAAGTGATTCTATAAGCATGCATTATGTTGTAGGTTCACATCTCTTTCTCTCTCTATATATGAAATATTTATATATTTAAAATGTAAGTATGCCAGTTTATCAGTAACTGGTAAATTGCATTTTTATATATTTTTAAACTACTATAGTTACTATACTGTTATACACTTACAACATATAACAATGGTCCTAAAATTATAAGAACAAATGAGTAAACCACCTGCACATTATTTTTAATTGGAATAATTAATCCGATATAAATTTAATGGTCAATTTGGAGTTTGTTGATGTATGGAGAGGTAAAAAATTGTGGCCCAAAAAATATATATTTATTTTTCTGAAAGGCATAAATCTTTTCTACAATAGATATGTGTTGGGTGCCTTAGGATTTAGCTATTAACTTATAAAAATTACCAAAGACAACAATCCATTAACTTTAACTTTTAACAGGAAAAATAGCTCTTTTAAGTGGAGACTGAATGAGATGCTGCAAAAGGAAACGGTAGTGAAGGATTGTAAAAAGAAATTAAAAGATATTTTTTTAGAATAACCTTAATAAAGGTACAAGACTAAGAACAGTTTGGGATGAAAGCAAAGCTTTTGTAAGAGGATATTTTTATACAACAAAATAGTAAATTTAAAAAGAAAAGGAAATAGAAAGTACAAGTGATTTTGGATAAGATAAAAATAAAGGAAGAAAAAAATTAAAAATCACCAAGGAACACAATTATTACCCACCAAATTAAGCTTCTAGAGAGCCATTTATATTAACAGTGAGATAAATGGAAATAAAGATGAACTATGCATACCAAAGAAGTTTTGAATTTTCTAATAAACCAGGAAATGGTTGGCATATAAATTGAGAAAAGAGAAAAAAAAAGAAGTGATACTAAAACTGGAAGAAGAATATACTGTAAAACAGATAATGCAAATATGCTAAACATTTTTATTCAGTATTTTTCTACTTTATATAAAGGTCAAGAGCAAGTAAGACAGAATTTCAAGTACAATTGTATACCAACAATGAACTGCTAATTTAAATGTTCTTGGAATAGCCTCAGCCATGGTTGACTAATCTATTACGTTACTTAAATTAATGTGCAAAGAGGACTCGGCAACAGAAAAGTGACACAATACCAGGAAATAGTAAGACTTCAACAAGATCTATCTGACTCAATACTGTCCTAAAAACAGTAGTTCTAGCCATGCAATATCCTGTATTTCTAAACTGACTGGAGAAATATTATTAGTACATAATAGCTGGTGTTGTGCATAATTGACATTTACCATGAGGAAAGAGTCAAGAATAACCAACCTATTATGAGCTTTTTAATAGTCTTGTTATATCATCTTTAAGGCACACTGTGTAGGTTGCTGCCATTGTGTGAAGATTTAATGCTATTGCTAGATATTTCTACCTTCAGTTTCATTGCAGCAATTATCCAGGTGGTACGCTATTCCAAAGCTCACTGTCTTACTATTAAGCAATCAACACAGAGAGAGAGTTCTGTGCCATCCTACCGTGATGAATATAGCAGATTTATGACACACAAAAGATAGGAGCAAGGCAAGATACACAGGGCATCTGATCATTCAGTAAAGAAGCTCTAATGTAGGAATTAATATGATTTAAGAAAAGTCTGCAAAGATCCGCATAAATTCCTACATCTACAATCACAAACAAAAAGACTTTATTAAGGCCTATTGTGTAACTGTTGTCACAAAAGGAAATGTTTTATTTGCCCTGAAAACATTGCTATATAGTAATATATAGCATGCTTGGCAGAAATATTATTAGGGTAATATATACAGTACATGTATGAATGTGTATATATTTGTGTGTGTTCACTACCTTAAGTTACTTGTAAAGTGACAGAGGCAGGATAAAAATCAAATAAATAAATAGTGATTCTTTTTGTACAATTAATTTCTTGCCTAACAAGGCCCAGTTCGAATCCTAGAAGGGTATGGCTAGCTGATGAGCACTAAATAGCTTGTAAATAGATCTATACTAGTCTCCCTTTATTTCTTTATCAGTTTTTTGTAAGTTTGTGCATATATATATATATATATATATATATATATATATATATATATATATATATATATATATATATATATATATATATATATATATATATATATATATATATAAATATAAAATATCTCCATTCCACAAAATGGCTTCTAGTGGTTCACATAAAAACAAGAACATAAAAACAGTTAATGCCACTAAAAACTTTCCATAACACTGTCTAATATAAACTGTAAATTAAAAAACAAACAAACCAAAACCCTTACAGATAAAACACAAATCAATGGGAGAAACTAACCAGCATCTCTTAACATCTCAGACACATCAACTATTTTATGAAACAAAACTATTCTAAATGGCATTGCCACTAAGAACTATGCTAATCATTTATTGGGAACACAGACTGTACCATTTCTTCCCCTGCTGAGTGAACAAGGTGGGAAAAATCCATTCAAAGTATTTCCAGGCTGAAAAGCCTTAGGAATCAAGCTACATCAGACTTAAGACTAAAACTAGTATTTTGAAAGGCCCCCATCCGTAACCAGTGCAATGCCCTCAAAACCAATGTGATAAAGGTTCTTATCCACTAATAGTCAGGCTACAGTATTCTATATCAATGCAGTTTCCCAAAAAAATGTTTAAAGGCAGTCACCTAAGATGCATTGCTGCAGGCTCAGTATGAGAAAGCCGTGATTCATCTGTTCCTTCCACTTTCAGTATTAAATATTCAGTATTAATACTGTTCAGTATTAAATTTTGCTCTTTTCATGCATTTACACTTTGAATTTCCAAACTTCCCTGGAAAGTAGGCTACCTGCATACTGACAATTATAAAACCTAAATAATACATGCATACCTTGTTTTAAAGGAGTCAGCTGTTATCCATTAATTATGCCATTACTTTATGATGTAGAAGGAGTTGCAGAACACGGGGGCGGAGTTAAAATTGGGACCAATCTAGAATCTCTACAAAGCCACAAGTGGACTAAGTCCAATCTCCTCCTCTTGAATTCTGTAGACTCTTAACTAACTCCAGGCAGGTGCTAACTGTTAATTGAGAAGATTCCTGTGCATAGGCTGTTTAAGCAATACATCAGTTTAATCAGTTTCCTTCATGTATGGACTTGCTCTGTCGTGTCTGACAATGTAGCTTTAATCTGATCCATTCTAGTTATACAAATGTTTGGCAACAAACCATTAATCAATAGGTGAATGTCCCAATAATGTAAAACTAGTTAGAATATGCTTATAATTTGTCAGAAGGTATGTCATTTATCAAGACAATTAAGCCCCTTACGTATTTTTATTACCCATGTCCACTTTAGGAAAACAAATCAATTCATTTCATCATTTCCTTCTGTACTTTATTCTTGATGTTCCTGTTTCCTGTATTTGAGAAAAGGTAATGTCTGGGTAGTTATCAACTGTATATTTTATTCTGTGCCCATTAAATATACTTTCTCTATAGAGCTCTATATAGCTCTTCCATTAATCAATTCCACATGTTTATATTGCTGCTTCTCAATGACACAATCACACCTTGAGGCTAGAGAATCACTATTATGGATCTTAACTCATCAAACCAGTCCTGCTGATATAATTGCAGCAGGTAAGACATTGTTTCTAGCCTTACAAGATCCTCATGAAAAAACAGCACTCATTCATTTTCCAATTTATGAGCAAGTCACATAACTATTGATTGTACTTATCATATGTCATATCCCTTGCCCTCATCAGCCCTCACCGGCAGAACAATTAACATTTTTTTTGTTACTGTTTGCCTTTTAAAGTAAAACAGGAGAGAAAATACAACAGAAGCAGACATAAAAAAGAAAAACAGAAATATATGAAGTTAAAATTAATTATAGGCTGTACATGGCATTAAAGATGGAAGAGAGTCTGAAAATATGTGGCTATTGATTTAAGGTCATATTGCAATAAATCACCCTTGTAATTAGAGGATTATTGCCACAAATAATTTGATGTTTGGAAAACAACATGAAGAATTAAGCATAGAAAATAATCCTTTTTAGTGGCAAACTGAAACCCCTTTTTGGATCTATCACACTGAATTCAGTAGAGCTTATGGCTTCAATATTCATGGTTTCAGAGTCACTGGACTCTATACATCCATTTATAGATTGCAATTAAGCAATAAGTAAGGCTGTTAAATCATACCTCCTCTATTACAATCAGGGTTTTTAGTACATTTTTGACTCTTAGAGGGGTGGTAATATGAGAAAGTAGAGAGCTGTATTTTATGCTTCCCCTTAATATCAAACCACTTTATCTCCATAAGCCATTCATGCCCATGTCTCCATCTCCGATGTGCTTTCTGCTTTTCTTAATCTCATGGCTGAACTGTATTATTATTTAGTCTGGAGGTGACCCTTCGCCATGTCTTAAGGCAACATGAAAGGTTATGTAAACCACAACATCTGAATAAGAAAAGGAATGGATTACTTTAATCTCTAAATACATAGAAGTATATTACATGAAGTACATAAAAAAGGAGGATAAGAGGAAAGAACGGGTGCACAGGAGTGTTTGTTCTTGGTCCAATATATTCTGGTTTATTGGATTACTATTTTTCTTCCTGAAACAAACATGCATTATTCCAAAAGAGAGACAGCAATCCAGTTGTAGGCACATATCATAGGAGAATATGTGGTTGGGTCCATACCAGAGCTTATTCTGGGATTTCTCCATGCATAAGGTGACCAGATTTTAATATTTGTAAAGCGGGACACCATTGAGGGGGGGGTTTCTAGGGGAGCAAGACGGGAGGGGTCCGTCTCTCTTATCCTGCAGCTTTGTGCACCCCCCCCAAACACCCCCCCTTCATCGCAGCCAGGGGTGGGTTCCTACCGGTGCGGGCTTGCCTGTTCGTCGCCGCAGAACCGAAGAAGCTGGTGGCATTCGTGGCTCGGGGCTTCCCCCGCTCGCTTTCCCCGGCCGCCGGGCCGCTGCCATTTGCGTTCTTTTGCTCTCTGCGCATGCGCAAATCGTTCTGCTTGCGCAGAGGGCAAAAGAACGCAAATGGCGGCATCCTGGCGGCCGGGGAAAGCGGGCGGGGGAAGCCACGCGCCGCGAACGCCACCAGCTTCTTCGGCTCTGCGGCGACGAACAGGCAAGACTGCCGCTGCCCCTCTCACTGTCCTCCCTCCCCGCCTGGCAGGAGGAGGCAGGCGAGGCAGGAGGCAGAGGGGTGTGCAGGGCAAATTCAAATTCAAAAAGCGGGACTTTTTTTAAATGCCGTGGGACGCGGGACAAATTATTAAAAAGCGGGACTGTCCCGCCAAAAGTGGGACGTCTGGTCATCTTATCCATGCACCTTGTAGTCAAGCCCCAGGTGTGCATACTATTAATGCCTAGAACTGAAGTCCATCAAAGCCTTGCCCAAAAACAGTCCTACTCCATCTGGATAAGTGTCTGCTTCAGAAAGAGCTGAAGTGAGTTTTGCCAGGGACCGTGCCTTAAGTGTACAAATTCCTTTCAAATTTCCAGTAACCCTCAGATTTGGTCATGGGCCTCTTCCCTGAGCTTTTAAAACTGACAGAATGAAATCCCCTGCATGATATTATATGACCACCTGAGCAATACCTTTCTTAAAAGTAAACACCAGATGATAAAACAATGAATAGGTGGTTGAATTCTTTGACGTGCATATCAAGCAGAAGTTGGGGAAAAGCCAATAAGCCAAGATGTTTCAACCAAAAGGATTTAGAATCATTTCAAAACAGGGATTTAAAATGGAATCAATTAGTTTGTGTTGCAGTAGGAGTCCATTTTTATCTAGAATTCTGAGATAATAAGGGCTGAGCTTTATTTTTGGAAAATAATGTTTGGATAGTATTGGGCTCTGTCTTTAAACGAAATAAAATAGACCAATTCTATGTCAGACTGAGAGCAAAGTAAAGGACACTCTGAGAGCTTCCATATAGAGCTTCTTCTCTGGCAATATTACTCTACTAACCAGAGCATACAAAACATTTGCCAGACCAATCCTCGAATACAGCTCACCTGTCTGGAACCCGCACTGCATATCGGACATTAATACAATTGAGAGAGTCCAGAAATACTTCACAAGAAGAGTCCTCCACTCCTCTGCTCGCAACAGAATACCTTATTCCACCAGACTTGGACAACTTAGACAACTTAGAACTACGTCGCCTTCAATCAGATCTAAATGTAGTTCATAAAATCATCTGCCACAATGTCCTACCTGTCAATGATTACTTCAGCTTCAACCGCAACAATACACGAGCACACAATAGATTCAAACTCAATGTAAACCGCTCGAAACTCTACTGCAGAAAATACGACTTCAGCAACAGAGTAATCAATGCCTGGAATGCACTACCTGACTGTGGTTTCTTCCCTAAACCCCATAAACTTTAACCTTAGACTGTCTACAGTTGACCTCATCCCATTCCTAAGAGGTTTGTAAGGGGCGTACTTAAGCGCACCATTGTGCCTACCGTCCCTGTCCTTCTGTCCTATTGTCTAAATTTACCTATACTTTGCTTTTGTTTATGTTTATATCATACCTGTTATCTTGTACACGTGTTGACAAAATAAATAAAATAATAAATAGTAAATAAATAAATATATCTCTTCTGAAACGACTGAGCACCATAGATAGCTCCTAATGCACTGTATGCACTCTATACTCTACACACCAAGGTCAACAAATTCAAATCCTGATGGAGGATTTCAACCGCATAGAATAATGTCTGGCTACCAATGTCTGATAAATCCCAAATAGGATGAAAGCAGTTATATAGTGCCTCCTGTGGCCAATATAACTAAAAACTCCACGTGGGTTACATACTGTGTAAAAACCCTTTTACATGGGGGCATGACAAAATGTAAAATCTGTATCTCCCTGCTCTGAGTGCTTCGGGGAAGGTAGACTTTATACCATTCTGAGCTCTTCTAAAGAAAGAAATTGCTTTTATTGTAATGTATTAAAACAGCAGTATTAACTGGTCTTTGATGTTTATTATGGGAAACATTCCCCCTTCGATTTTAAAGCAGCATAAAACTTTGGAAAATCTTTTCCCCATAGCAGTGAACTAAACCAATTAACCATGATTTTTCCTAATTAATTCTAAGAGCTGACTTCTATAAGTTGGCTGCATTGCAATACTTTTATATTTCAAATTAGACGATTTCAAAGCTCTGCTTTTATGGCTTGGATCAAGCCAGTCCCCTTAAGTTTTTTTGATGGTTCCATGTCTGTTCAGTAAAACTATGACACCAGGGCAACCATCCAGGGGAAAGAAAGCAGAAGATAACACACATAGCAGAAACGCTAATGAACATAGTGAACAAAGGGAGTGATTATCTTGCTCACTTTATAAAGAGTTTCCCTGCAAAAGCTGAATATAAGCTTAGTAGGAGGCAAAGGTCTTCTTTGTGGTGGGCGGGGTGGCGATAAAGGTGCCCAACCCCCCCTCTTACAAATGGACAGAATCTATAATCAGCAACAGCTAGCAGAGAATTCAGGCCAAATGTGGAAGGCAAGCAACCTCTCTTAAAGATGGACTCGGTTTTTCTTCACAAAAAGCCAGTTCTGGGTTTCTGGTACAGGATTTTGACCACCATTTCTGCAACAAAAGTGTATTTTTCAAAAGAGTGGGTATTCAAAATAAATACAAAACATTTTGTTTTATTTATTTAAATTTCTGTGCCGCCCATCGCTCTACCAAGAGATTCTGAGCAGCTTAAAGAACAAGATAAACAATTACAGGAATAAAACATCAAATCCTTGGATGTTAAAAGTTAAAGCATTACAGTTAATATTAAAACAGATGTAAAGCGCTAATGTGTAGACAGAATGGAGGTGGATTCTTGTACTAATCTACTACTCACCTCCAAAATGGGATGCCCCCATCAAAATGAGTCGGTTTGACAAACTAAAACAAATACAGTATACACGATCCTTATCTGACAATTTCGTATCAGCTAATATGTCCACTCTTTCAATACCATTTTTATTTCAAACTCTGTGCCTACATGCGTACTACATGACATTAATATAAATTTTACTTATTTGCAATCGTAACACAAAATAATACCTTTCCAATTTTGCTATGAAACATGTATTCTGCCTTTCCATTTTTATTTCATGTCAGTTTGATTATTTATTCAGATTGCCTTACACAGACTCAAAGCAAACCTTTTCCCCGCAGTTCACCTAGATATGAGGCAGCTAAAACCTGGGATTTTCTGTATACCCCTTCTCTGTCTCTGTCTCTGTCTCTGTCTCTGTCTCTGTCTCTGTCTCTGTCTCTGTCTCTCTCTCTCTCTCTCTCTCTCTCTCTCACACACACACACACACACACACACAAAACCACACACACACACACCTATTCCTATTTCACCAGAAGAGATATAAATAATTTCTATGTACCTTCCTTTGACTTGTGCATTTCCTCCAAAGTTGTCTGGGCACAGTAGACCTCGCGGATCTGTATCCCACCTCCACACAGTGCTGCATGTTTATCGAGTCGAGGATCCTGCCTTTCCAACAGGAGAGAGACATCACATTCCTTCCATTCAGAGGTTTTCCATGAATATCTTGTAGAGAATAAGGAATGGAAAACATTTATGTAAAGTCCACTCACAAAGAGATCCATTTAACAATTTTGCAAATAAAAGAACTGAAAGACTAGATGCTATTTTTGAAGCATAAATTCCATCCATTTTAGAGGAATTTACTTCATCCACATTCCCTCAGGAATGTTCTGAATATCTCAGGATTTCCTAAATTGAAAGAAACCAACAAAAGGAAAGAAAAAACATGAGGGGAAAATACCCCAGTAAATATTAGTAACCAAAGCTTAAGGTATTATTTAAACTAAGAAAACCTATAGAGATTTTTTTTAATGACAGAGAAAAGCGTACATCGAAAGGATTTAGACCATCTCACACTTTTGTTTCAAACTTGTCCTATTCATAGTGTGCTCTCTCAAGTGATTCTATCTTTCATTTGATGTGTTTCATTTCATTAAACGTGTCACAGCGCCAACTGGCCACTCTGCATTGTGGCAGAACTGAACCCTAGTCACCTGCTTCCATGGCCATTTCATTCATCCTGGGCTGCTGGACTGGTGAAAAGTTATACTTTTTCTTTTCTTTTTCTATCTTTGCTGTAAGTTTTTTTGTATCTTCATTGTAAAACTATGTATGTTTCTTTTGACTGGGATGGTATAAGGCTCCTGCCTTGTGCAGGGGGCTGGACTAGAAGACGTCTGAAGTAACTTCCAGCCCTATGATTCCATGTTCTGTTTTTTTTTCTATTTCTTCCTCACCAGGTGAATTTGAAAAGAGTTCCACCATTCACAGGAAGAATAATAAACAGCAGTATATAGGCAGACATAGAAGCTGTCAAGAACAAAGAGCTGGACAAGCCTCATAACAAAGGTTTTCAATGAAACCACACATCCTAAAAGATTTGCCTACAGAAAAGACTACAGTTCTAAAATATTTTCCCTCAGGCCATCACTGTGCATTGTCTTGAACTCTATGATTTCTATTAGACTTTGCAGTCTTCAACCTGATTTATACAAAGAGGGTATGGTATACTAAGAGGTCTATAAGGGGCGTGCATAAGCGCACCACTGTGCCTACCGTCCCTGTCCTACTGTCCTATTGTTCTCTATTATCGGTACTTTTTAGTTATGTTATGTTTATACAAACAACTACTATCCTGTACATGTTTGACAAATAAATAAATAAAATAAAATAAAATAAATAAATAAGCCACTGAAAACCAGTTTCGATTGGAGTAGCAAATAAACCACTTCCAACTAAATATTCCAATTAAAAAGGGGGCCGAGGAGGGACAGCTTTATGCCATTGTGGATTGGAGTATCATGTTGGACCAACAAACAAGGCTACATATTGGTTGGAATGAATCATTTTGGTTAGTTTGCTAAATGTTCCCCTTAGCTACATGTAGTAGACCAGTACGGTAATATGTAGAGTTTGAAAAATTCCCAAAAGTTGGCTTGGGAACGTACTACAAATATTCACATCTTATTTTGGAGTTTGTTTACTTCTGAGGTAAGTCCATCAATTAAGATGAACTGGCTTGAATATGATACATTTGTGTTTTGTCTTTATCCAGAAAATTCCAATTTTACCCAAATGTGCCTGGAATTGTCTATGTATGTGTATCATGGAGAGAGTGAGAGTGAGAGTGAGAGTGAGAGTGAGAGTGAGAGTGAGAGTGAGTATGTGTGTGTGTGTGTGTGTGTGTGTGTGTGTGTGTGTGTGTGTGTGTGTGTGTGTGTGAGAGAGAGAGAGAGAGAGAGAGAGAGAGAGAGAGAGAGAGAGAGGGAGAGGGAGAGGGAGAGGGAGAGGGAGAGGGAGAGAGAGAATAGCCTATCAGCCTTCCTAACTCTTATTTACTGAAAATCAAATATTGTAAGTCTATACAAAGAGGGTATTTTACCCAAAGAAAGGAAAATTAACAGTGACATTTGCTTTTATTCTCTCTATAGTTTTACTAGCAAAAAGGCACTTCCATGGTTTCTTGGCATCATACAGAACTGCTGATAAGTGTGAAATCAGTGTCCCATGTATGCTGAGAGACCTTTTCCTCTTCAAGTCTGGATGCCTGCATGCTCATATTCAATAGCTTTTATTTTACTGCTTTTAAAGAAATGAACATTCTGGTTTTCAGCTGATGTTGAGCACAGTGTAGAGAATTCTGAATTTGCAAAAATTAGTAACTTAAAAAATATCCTTGGCATGTTCTCACTTCAAGGATAATATTTTCATCAAACAGTAGCTTTGATCTTTCTAGTAGCCTGACTCCTTTTTTTGGCACATAGCCCGCTAACTCATAATCTTTTTTTTTAACTTTTATCTACTTGTGATTTCTAACTTACCAAAAGTAGAAGATCAAGTCAGCAAGAATTCAGTAATTCAATAGAAAGTTGAGGTCAGAAGCCATAGGCAGGGATAAACTTTAATAAATTTAAAACCTCATTGCTTTTAGATAATTATATGTTTGATAGTTATGCTGCACATCTAGTTCTATACCTAAACATTATGTACTAAACATCTACATATATGTTTCTTTCATATTTTGTTATGTTCTAATATTAAACTTACTTGCTCTTTTTAAGGACAATGACCAGGAAGACGGATTGTACAAAAACGTGACATTATGAGCCATGGTGGTGCAGTGGTTAGAGTCCAGTATGGCAGGCTACTTCTGCTGACTGCTGGTTGCCTGCAATTTGGCAGTTCAAATCTCACCAGGCTCAAGGTTGACTCAACCTTCCATCCTTCCAAGGTGGGCAAAATGAGAACCCAGATTGTTGGGGAAATATGCTGACTCTGTAAACCGCTTGGAGAGGGCTGTAAAGCACTGTAAAGCGCTATATAAGTCTAAGTGTTATTGCTATTGCTATTATGAATGTTTTAAAAATTCTGAGAGCAGTGAAACGGCAATGAAAGAGCACAGACTGAATTCTTCATCCTTCGTTTCCTCCAATAACTCCCCCCCCCCAATAGCCTCTGAACATAGTCTACAAAATACAGAGGGAGATCTATCTTTGAAAAGTAAGTTTACCTTGCACTGGCAACACATTTATTTTATTCATAAGGTTGGATATGCTTTTTTGGGGATGGGAAAACAACTTCTGAGGGTGTTTCCTACAAGCCTTAGCAGCAGATTCTTAACATGTTAGGCAAATGGCTGAGCTAGTCAATGCCTAAACCATTGAGAATTTAACAATTCATGACAATACTTTAAAGTGTGCTTGGAAAGCAATTGTGCAGATTTTTCAGTCTCCGTTTCCTGGGAATCAGGTCTTTGCATGGGCTAGTAACTACCACTTGGGTCAATTTTAGCATACTTTTCACGTAGAGCATTTTGCGTAGTCCAAGTTGGAAGGTGCTCAAGGCACCCGGAATGCTGCAAATCCATTTGAATCATGAGCAGCCATGTTCCAGCAGTAACCATGCAACTGCACTCCTCTCTAGCATTGTCATCTGGGAAGCTAGCAATAGCTGAAAACCAAAGAGCACACATACGCTCCCCAAGCTGCTCTTTTAGGGTAAGCGCAAACTATCAAGGACAAGCTGTACTTCATTTCCAAAGCCAGATATCCTCTTACTCATTTCTTTGTTCTCATTTAACTCTTTACCAAACTTAGGCAATGCTCCAGAGAATGCTGACGCAAAGGTACCTATAATATTTTTCTGCCGGAGTATGTTGCGATACAGAATGCCATTCCCACTACATGGATCAGACCTGCCATTCTACTTTGCAGCAAGGCTGCAGACTGGCTATTCTAACAGAATTCTGCAAATCTGATTGTGCTTTATCTCATCCTTCTTATTCAGGTAGTCCTCAACCACAATTGAGCCCCAAATTTCCATTGCTAAGCAAGTTTTGCCCCATTTTATGACCTTTCTTGCCACAGTTCTTAAGTGAACCACTGCAGTCGTTACGTTAGTAATACAGTTGCTAAGTGAATCTGGCTTCCCCATTGAGTTTGCTTGTCAGGAGGTCTCAAAAGGTGATCACTTGATCCTGGGACACTGCAACTGTCATAAATATGAACCAGCTGCCAAGCATCCGAATTGTGATCATGTGACCATGGGGATGCTGCAACAATCATGTGAAAAATGGTCATAAGTCACTTTTTTCAATGCTGTTGTAACTTCAGATGATCACTAAACAAATGGTTGTAAGTCAAGAACTACCAGTAGAATTACTTTGTCTGAGCCACTTCCTGAATGCAATCTAGCCATTCTAGACTTTAAAAAAAACCCATCCCTCTTTGAAAGTCATCTTATTTTCTATACCAAAAAAACATTAAAAACATCCCGAGATGCATGGAGGACGAGGGTTCAGGTATCTGTGTCATATTCAGAAAAATGTGCACGGATCCAACTCTTTTGTTCTTCATTCGATCAAAAGATGTCAACTACAACATCAATGTAATTGCTCTCCAAGAAGTACATATCAAAAAAGAGAATTTAAGACTACTTGCTATACTCACAACACACTATGCCTCAAATGATAAATAATTTGAATCTTATAAAAAATTACACAATAAATTTACAGAACTAGGAGTAGAGAATTTAATTACTATTGGGGATGCTAATGCCTTAGTTAACAGTAAGATAGAGTAAAAGAAAAGTATAAAGGTGTATTTCCATGTAATCTTGTAAAGGTTTTAGAAGGTATATTGTACAGTAGGATAGGTAATGTGAGAGTAATATGAATATTAAATGAAATATTGTATAAAATGTAATCATCCGACAACAGCTTTTGATGGAAAGGGGGCTACAAATGCCCCACCTGTTTGTTATACATTTTGTTTTGTCTTGTTTTGTGTGTTCAATAAAAAACAATTTAATTTTTTTTTAAAAAAAGATGTCAACTACAGGACCGACCCTAAAGCCACTAGAGGCACCTGAAGATCGACTCTGGTAAAATAAGAGAAATGTAAAGGTACAGGATACCTTGGGCAAGGCTGAAGGTGTTTTCCTCCACCATCAGTATTGCAAGCTTCTCTTTCTTCGGTTTCAGGACATTCCCTGCCAGCTCCAAGAGCTTTGTGCTTTATAATCCTTCTTCTGCTGCGGAATCCTGGTGAGAGATCCCCTGAGTAACAAGTCTTTGAACAGGAGCTCCAGGAAGACCAGCCTGATGTTTCACAGTCTTTAGGCATAACGCAAGAGCGAAAGGTCAAAGGGATGGCTTCGTGCATACAAAGGCTGTGATAAGAAAGCGTTTTGTTAGAAACAAATCCTGAAGAGTTATCACTCAAGAGCAAAACAAAAAACAAACAAACAAAACCACTACAACCACTCCATAATAATTAGATTCCCACAGTTACATTTTATCAATTCCTAATTTGTTATCGCTTGCCAAGTAGTAGACGAGATTAAGGAAACCAAAGAGACATTGCAGGAGTAAGAATGTACATGTGGTTCAATTAAAGGACTATTTTAAACTAACATAAGAGCATGGCAACAATGAAAGGATTCCGATATTACGATCTCATTGATTTAAGGCTGCTTTTTGGAAAGTTGAAGTAGGTAGGCCATGAAAATGTCATTCAGAAAATGAGACTTCCCCTAATAAGTTTCTTCTTCAAATAATTAAGACTGGGGTGTAAATTTCTTGAAATGAGAGACAAGCTCAATAGCCCCTCTCTGTATAAATGTCTCAGGATGCCACAATTTTGTAACAGGATCACAGCATTTAATCACATATAATGTGAGGTTAATTACACTAAATGTAGCATAAAATTGCAAAGCTGCTAAAGGGTCATTTCTGCTTTGTAAACTGGAAATTAATATAACTGATATTTGCTACATAAAAATGTAAAAACAGATCTTTCAGATAGCTTGTTTGAAATTATTATTATTATTATCGTCATCATGGTTCGTTGCAAAGCCAGTCAGATGTTTAGGTTGGATTTGGCCTATTTATCCCCTTGTCAACTTCTTCATTTGTGTAGGCCAGTTTGGTCTTTCCAGGACTCATCAAGCCTATTTTCAGTGCATCTTCTTCACTATCCTTCAAATATTCTTCCAATGCCCTTTATTCCTCTTTATCCATCCAATGTAGTTGCAACATTCCATGCCCATCCATTTTCCTTGGTAAGTAGAGTCCGTCAACATTGCTGCATGGATGAATGATACATTGTCATTATTTTTATAGTCTTCCTACCCAAGGCTTTTAGTTTTGCTTGAGTCCAGTATACTATTCCAGCGGTGTATGTAATAACTGAAATTTCCCAGGTATTAATTGCCTTTGTGGTATTTCCTCCATTGAGTTTGGGCTTTAATATCTTCTTCACTCTCTGGATGTATTTATTTCTAACCTTCTTCTTGACTTCAACGTGCTTGATGTTGTCAGCTTGAAGGATATTATTATTATTATTATTATTATTATTATTATTATTATTATTATTATTATTATTATTATTATTATTATTATTATTATTATTATTACTATTGGAGATGGGCATTGCAGCAGGGGTACTCAGCAAAGCAATCATTCCTATTCATATCCCTGCAAATAGCAATACGACAAACAGATAAGGTAGTCTTTGCTTTCCTTATTGCTGAGAGTATCATCATCTCTACTTTCTTCCATTCTTTTGCTTCAAGGCCCAATAACTTCATTTCAGACAAAGGAAGGAAGCAGTGATTGGTATTTGCGTGGCCTTGAACAAGCATCATCACCTACTATAAAAGCTGACAACCCCTGATACTCCCCCTCTTGAGACGAAGTACCAGTCCAGACTCTCGTGTACTCCCAAAGCCGATCCCTTCACCCTAAAAAGGGCGGGACTTGGAGGCTAGCTCCGCCCTACGAGAATGGACGTTCAGGAAGAAGACAACGTCCCATTCTCCATAGTGGGCGGAGCTAGCCTCCAAGATTGGGACATGCCAAAGCCATACGTCCCTAGGGAGGGGCCAATGAATCCAAGCTGGAACCCCCTGGATTAACTGCCGCTAACAAAACGCGTCGGCCAAAATCCGCCTCTGCGGAAGCAAACTGGTCCAGCTTATAGTGTCTAACAAAAGAAGTCGGCGATGCCCATGTGGCCGCCCGACACACTTCTTCAATAGACGCGGAAGTAGACCACGCTGCTGTGGTAGCCGCGCTCCGGGTCGAATGAGCCGTTAGTGGCACCGGGCGTTGGAGACCCTGACTCTCGTAGGCCGAGGCAATCACCGACCGGATCCAGCATCCCACCATGGCTGCAGACGCCTTCCTTCCCATTGACGTGGACGACACCCCGATAAACAGCGCCTCCGAACGACGGAAGGACGCAGTGCGGTGAATATAGACCTCAAGGGCCCGCTTGACATCCAAGGACGGGAGGCAGGTCTCGGAGGCCATGGAGGGTGCTGGGCGGAAGGCAGGAAGCACGAGCTCCTGGGCGCGGTGGAAATGGGTGTTCACCTTGGGAACAAACGTCGGGTCTAAGCGGAGGACTACCTTGTCCTGGTCGAAACGACAGAAATCAGACCGGACCGAGAGGGCCGCTATCTCGGAGATGCGGCGAGCCGAGGTGATCGCCACCAGGAACACTACCTTCTCCGTTAAATGGAGCAAGGGTGCACTAGTTAAAGGTTCGTATGGTGCCGCCGTGAGAGAGAAGAGAACCTTTTGAAGATCCCACGAGGGATAGCGGTGGATGACCGGTGGGGATACATTGGATGCCGCTTTAAGGAAACGACGTATCAAGGCGTGGTGAGATAGCGGTACCGAGTCGAGACCGGAGAGCACCGTGGAGAGCGCGGCCACCTGGCGCTTCAAGGTATTTGGCGCGAGACCCTTGACCAAGCCGGCCTGGAGAAACTGCAGGACCCGCACTACCGACAGGTCCACAGGAGACACCGCCGCCGCGGCACACCACTCACAGAACACCCGCCAGGTCGAGTTGTAGACCCGCACGGTGGATGGCCGGCGAGACAGAAGGAGGGTATGAATGACCTCCTCGGGTACCCCGCGAACCGTCAGAGTACGCCGCTCAAGCGCCAGGCGGTCAGTTGATACCAGTGCGGATCTGGATGCCGCACCGACCCCTGGGAGAGCGACGACTCTGTCGGAGGGATCCTCCAAGGTGATTCGATGGAGAGGGAGCGAAGGTCCGCGAACCAGGTCCTCCGTGGCCAGTGTGGGGCTAGAAGTATCACTTCTGCTCGTTCCTGAAGAATCCGGCGAATCACCCGTGGGATCACTGACAACGGCGGGAACGCGTACAACAGGCCCTGCGGCCAGGGACAGTGGAGGGCGTCCACGTCCTCCGCCCCGTAAGTCCGGTAACGGCAAAAGTAGCGCAGCAACTTCACATTTTGAGGCGTTGCGAAGAGGTCTACCAGTGGGAGGCCGAACCTGTAGGTTACTTCCCGGAATAGATCCTGGTCGAGGCTCCACTCCGTAGAATCTACCTCTTGGCGGCTCAGCCAATCTGCCGTCTGGTTGGCCTCCCCCGAAATGTGTTCCGCCGTGAGAGATGCCAAATGTTGTTCGGCCCACAGCCCGAGGGCTCTGGCCTCTGTCATCAGTTGATGGGACACCGTGCCCCGCTGCCGGTTGATATGCGCTTTCGCCGTCACGTTGTCGGTTAACAAGAGGACGTGACGGCCGGCTAGGAGAGGCAGAAACTGTTGGAGGGCGAGGAACGCCGCCCGTAATTCCAGAAGATTGATGCTGAGGCATTCTTCCGACGATGTCCATGTGCCCTGGGCCACCTGGCGCCCGGAGTGAGCTCCCCACCCCCGAAGACTGGCATCGGTGGTCACCGTCAGTCGGCGAGATTCGTTGAAGTCGGTCCCCTTGGTCAGTGCGGGGGACTGCCACCAATGAAGGGAGCTGCGGACGGAGTCTGGCAGACGTACCTTTGACGACGAAGCACTCCGATTCGTGCGCTGAAAAGGCAAGAGAAACCACTGTAACTCTCTGGAGTGCAGCTGTGCCCACGGTGTGACGTGGATGGCAGATATTATTTTGCCCAATAGAGAGGACAAGGTGGCCAAGGGAACTGTGCTCAACCTAAGCATGGTCCCGACCGAGGTGGACAGGCTGTCCTGGCGTTCCCTAGACAGGTACACCCTGCTCTCCAGAGAGTCAATGATGGTTCCTAAGTGAGTGATCCTGTGTGAAGGCTCGAGCTGGCTTTTCTCCAGGTTTACAGAGAAGCCATGAGAGCGAAGAATCTCCAGTGTGTGTTGGACATGAACCGGGGCCTGCACCTGGGAGGACGACAAGATGAGGATGTCGTCCAGATAGCACTGGACCCGAATGGGGACGGCCCTCAGGTGTGCCGCGAGGGCTGCCAAAACCTTAGTAAATACCCTGGGGGCTGATGACAGGCCAAAGGGTAAGGCCGTGTACTGATAGTGCTCGTCCAGGTAGCAGAAGCGCAGGTATTGTTGATGCACTGGATGGATGGGGACATGGAGGCAGGCCTCTGTAAGGTCGATGGATGCTATGAGGTCCCCGTCCCGTATGCAAGTAAGAATAGACTGCAAGGTAGTCATTTTAAACTTTTTGTAAATCAAAAATTTATTTAGACGCTTAAGATCCAAGACCGCTCTCCACCCTCCCGAGGACTTCTGCACCAGGAATAGGATCGAATAAAAGCCACTGCCTGGACAACATGAGTGACCTCTTCCTGGGGTTGGAAGAACGGGGACACCGTAAGAAGAACCTCGGGGGGGGTGGAAATGAAATCCAGTGTGCGGCCGGATACCACGGTCTCGCGGACCCATGCGTCGGTCGTGATGGTCTCCCACCGCCTAGCGAAGAAACGCAGGCGGCCCCCAATGGGAGGACCGGATTCGCCTATTTGTAACGGCGGAAGGGGCGACCGCCGGAGCTCCGAAAAGGGCGCTTCGCGGAGTTATCAGCTCGGCGCCTATCTTGACCCTGGTTCTGCCGCCCCCCGGATTGCTGCCTTCCCTGGTTATAGGAAGGTTGCCTAAAGGGGCGCTTCGGAAAAGAGGAGGAGGGCGGTGTGGCTGATGAGGAAGCCTTAACCTGCGCCTTGTGAGTGGCGTTAGGTAGCACCTTCCTCTTATCTTTGGACTCCACCAGGTAGGGATCCAAAGCCTCGGCGAAAAGGGACTGACCCTTCACCGGAGCCACCGCCAGACGCCACTTGTGATGACAGTCCGCTGGCCAATTGCGGAGCCAGTGCATGCGACGGGCTACGATGGTGGAACCCATTGCTCTGGCCGCGAAGCGGGAGGCCTGAAGGGTGGCGTCGGACGTGAACTGGCTGGCCGCAATCAGCTTGTTGATATCTTGCCGGGTTCTGGTATCCACATCCGGAAGGCGCTCCTGGAGGCTCTTTAACCACCGGATCGATGTCCTACAGAAAAAGGACGCCGTGGACGAGGCCCTGATAGCCCAGGCCGCGGATTGGTGGGCCCGCTGCAGTGCTTGCTCTGTACGGCGGTCCTCCGGGCGCAGGAGCTCCTCGGAATCCCCAGGCATTTGCGCTGTTGTGTACAGTGCCTTGATCGGAGGGTCGATCGGGGGGACGGGGAGGTGTTGCGCCAGGGCCTGATCCACGTTGAAGAAGCGCTTGTCGACCGTGGTTGGAGCGGCCCCTGCCGAGGGGGCCAGCCATTGCTTCAACACGGAGTCGACAAACAGGCGAGGTGTTGGAATGACCTCAGCCTGGGAGGTGGTCTCCTCAAAAAGAGGGTCCACCTCCTCCTCGTCGGTCTGCTTGGTTGCTGCGGAGGAGACCTTGGCCGTGGCCTTGGCCTTATGGAGCAGAGACTTGAAGAGGCCCGGGTTAAACAGGCCTGTGGTGATCGGTGTCTCAGGGGCCATGTCCTCATCAGCCGAGAGGTCAACCTCCTGCTCCATATCATCTGGGTCCTTCAGTGGGCCTGGAGTCCCCAGGAGGGCATCCTCCCCTTCCTCCAATGGCTCCGGCTCAGTGGACTTGGCGGAGCTGGTTGCCCGGGGGAGAGTCCTGGGCGTGGCGGGGTTCGATGTGGTTGTGGAGGCCTGCTTTAGGCCAGCCTCAATCCCTTTCTGTATAGCAAACTGGATCAAGGCCTGGACCTCAGGGCTTTGCAGGTGAGCAGAGGCAGCAGCTGATGGTGGGCTGCGCTCTGGTCTGACCCCGGGTCTGGGGTCCTCCCAGACATCCCCTTCCCCCAGACAGAGGTCGGGGTTGTCCAGGGATAGGGCACCTGAGGATTGCCTGGACCTATGAGGGGGCTTAGCCACTGTGGCCCTGGCCGGAGGGGACACCTCGGTGGTGCTGGTGGAGGGTGCGGGCTCAGGCCTGGCGGTGGGTGTTGGCTCCCTGGTCTCTGGAGCCTTATTGCGGTCTGGAGCCTTATTCCGTTCCTCCCCCACCTGTTGTGAAGAACGTTTGCCCTTATCTGGGGCTGGTTGGCGAGGGGGGGAGCGCTCCTTGCTGGACCCACGCCTCACGGGGGAGCGGTCCCTGCTGGCGGACCCCCTGGATCTGCCCCGCCTGTCCCGGCTATCCCTTGAGGATTTGGAACCGCCCCTGCTCGATTTGGCTTGTTTGTCTGCCATTGAGCTTATTCGGGGCTGTGTAGGAGTGAGTGCTTAGAACGAGCCGATGCGATGCAAAACGGCCTCCTGTGAAGACTGCGGCTGCGCGGCTTGGCCGTCGGGTGAGAGGAGGCGTGGGCGTCGAGCCAATCCGATCCGCTGGCCTCCTGACGCGAACTGCGGCTGCGCGGCTTGTCAGGCAAGAGGAGGTAGGCCGATGACGTCGGGCTCGCTGTGCGGCTGCGCCGAGTTTGGAGCGAAGGCGGGGGGCGGGGCCTTGCCAAAGCAAGCGAAAACTCAAACGGAGGCCGTTGGCGCCAAAAACCGCCGAAGCAGAGAACTGCGAGGTGCCGGCCTGTTGTCCGATGCCGCCCGCCCTGTCGCTCCTGAGGCGAGAGTCCGATCGGATGATCCCTCGAGGCCGACCTTGGGGCGAGGCAGGAGCCCACTGTGGCCAGGGTTGGAGAGAGAGGCCTCAGCGCGCAAGCGCAGAGCTTCTGCGCTTGACAGTTGGTCCGTTCTCCTCAGAAAGGCCTCGCTCTCACCGCGGACGTGGCACAGGCCACCCTGGCCTAGTCACCCAAGCGCTAGGCTTCTGCGACGTTAAGGGGGTCCCCACGAGAAGGCCAGGCCGCAAAGGAGGGAAAGTAGCCAGCCACACCCTGTGGCAATTGGCAGGCGATGGCTATAGGTCCGTCGCCAATATCCCACACAGCAGATGACAATGTATGGGACAAGCACTCACGGTTCACGGTTGAATATTGATGTTGAAGAATTTGAAGTAGTTGACACAGAATTAGGGAGACACAAGTCCTTGACTAAGACTGAGTCGAAAGAGGGGGAGTATCAGGGGTTGTCAGCTTTTATAGTATTTCCAGACTCAGTCCTAATTGGCTGTAGAATGTGTCATCCCAATCTTGGAGGCTAGCTCCGCCCACTATGGAGAATTACAGGTCAGATAAAGGGGTCATATAAAGGAAGCAAGGAAGATTGAGAGGGATCCACAGCCAGCCATGATTTCAGCAGCAACATTTATTATATTTTCTATCTAACCTAATACAAGCTGTCAATGCTTTTTTACCTATCATTTCTTGTCACTTGCCGTTGGAATATTTTTGTATTCAAATTATTATTTCCATTTATTTACTCAGTACATTTACATTACAGGAATAATAAGAAAATTAGCCCAGAAAAGGTTGACAGAAGGAAACGTTAAACTTTTCCTCCCATTCTATAAAAAGCTAAGGTTGAATATGATAATAGGCATTGTGCTGATGGAATTATTATCTTCCCTGAGCTTGGCAAGAAATTGTATTGAAAAAGATTAATCTTACTAGCTACTCTTGAACTATAGAACACACACACACACACACACACACACACACACACACACACACACACACATATATATATATATATAACAACGGCCAACCTTTTTCAGCTCTAAAATGCAAAATTCTGCTTGAATTGGAATTTGATAGTTGTATAAACAACTTTTTGGTTGATGGTCAGGGTAGTTACAACAAACAATTCAACTCTAAACTCTTCCATATTTATTTTTTTTTTATTCAAAAAGTTTTATTAGTACAGAATTACATAAGTAGTAGCGAAATATTAAATATAAAGTACAAACATTTTTGTTTTTTTCTGCCCCCCCCCGAACCCACCCCCTTCCCTCCCCACCTCCCCCCCGGACTTCCCAGAGATAATACAGGGCATAATAATAAATTTAAATTGTTAATAAAAAGAGAAAAAAAAAAGAAAAAAAAGAACACTATTTTTAAAAAACTTCAACTCCAGATTATACACTAATAATATATCGCATTTGTATACAATAGTAAAGATACAAAAAGGAAAAAGAAAGAAAGAAAGAAAGAGAAATCTCTTTAACAATACAAACAAACAAACCTCCTACCTCCTCCCTTCAATCCTCTATCTTATACAAAGTAAATGTTACATAAATAATAACTAAATATAAAATACAAAAATCTTAAACTGATATTATTGACATTAAAAATAACCTCTAAGATAAAACTTAACTAAATGTTACATAAGTAATCATCAAATATTAAATTTCATCATGATATTAATAACATAATATTATTCTAAATTAACTTACTAACTTCAATAAACAAAAAAAGAAAGGGAAAAAAGAATAAACAAATCTTCAACAAACTATATATATCTAATATTATTAACATTAAAAGTAACCTCAAAGTTATATAAAACTTAACTAAATATTGCATAGGTAATCATTAGATAGGGAAAAGGAAAAATGCAATCATATTAGTCTCTATCCGTCCAATATATTTCAACATCACATCGTTTTGTATCTTGATAGTTCATCTTTTAATAGTTCAGTAAATTCGAATTTGTCGACTCGTCTCCCATCTGATCCCAGACCTCCATCTCCTTTTCCCCAGCTATCTGGTTCTGGCACTCCTTTTGGGTTTTTGAATCTATTTCCTTTTGATCCATCAAAGGTGGCTTCCCCTCCTCCTCCTCTTTTATTTTCATACATCCTTCCTCTGGAATCTTGGATATATCAGCCTTTAAAACATTGACATAAAATTCAGTAGCTTTTTTTATCGTGTTGAGCCGGTATCTTTTTCCAGAAAATTTCACTGCTACTCCAACTGGCGCTTCCCATTTATATTGTAAATTTAATCTCTTAAATTCATCAATCAAAAAAGTATAGCTTTTTCTGGCTTTAAGCATTTTAGAGGGGATTTCTTTCCAAATCTTTAGTTCCTGACCATTCACCATAAGATTATTGTTAAACGTTGCTTGTATAATTCTATTCCGTAAAGCTCTTGTGGTAAAATATATGACAATGTCCCTTGGTAAATGCTTTTGTTTAGCATACCACGAATTGATTCTGTATATTTTGTCGATTTGTGTAGCCAATTCCACTTTAGAAATTCCAGACACCTGATCCAATACGTCAACCATCCTGCCTTTTAAATTTTCATATAATCCTTCTTTCAAACCTCTGATCCTTATAGCAACTTCCATGGATCTGAACTGTGTCATCAAGACCTCTTTTTCAAAATTTGCAATATCATTTTGGATTTTATCTATGTAATTCACCGAGGTTGCCAAAGCTTGTTTATTTGTTTCAATACGTTCTGCCAAAACTTCAATATTTGTTGCTAAACCTTTGCAAACCTCTAACACATCAAATCTGAGTTGTTGATTCATATTCTTCAAAGCAGCCTGCATTTTTTTTGTCTATCTCACTTATTTTCTGATTAAATTCCAAAGTAAGTTCATGTTTCATAATCTTTAAATTATTTAATAAATTTTCAGGTGTCAAAAGCTGTGGAGGTGTTAGCTCAGTGTTAAGTTGCATTTTAGAAATATATCCAGATGAATAGTCATTTCTTTTAGTCAAAACAATCTTTCCAGACTTTGAAGCCATTGGTGTTTCAAAAGAGTACAAAAAAGAAAGAAAGCCAGGTGCCTGATTAAAGTTCTTTCCAGTTTGAAAACCAGGTAGTCTTTTATTATTGGAAATATTTCTATTATAACTTTAATCCAGAGTTAGGAGACAGAGAGAGAAAAAACCATTTTTCCAAGTTAAAAGTTTCCATAAGAGAGAGAGAGAGAGAGAAAAAAAAAAGCCTCTGGGAAAACGAAAGTCACTTTCACTTCTAATTCGCCATATTGTTACTCTGTTTCCTTTGTTCCCTTGCCGAAGTGAAAGCTTGCCCAGGAGTTGAAAAAAAAAAAGAAAAAAGAGGTTTCAGTACTTGCCCATCTCACGTCTGTTTCTCTCTGTCTGCTTCTGTAGTTTAAATGTAGTTATAAATCCCATTCTTGAAGCAGCGGCTGGTCGCGACATCTAGCTCCGCAAAGGCGGAGGTTTCCTGATCTTCGGAGCTGGAGACAGGCTGCATGGGGAGCTCTCCCTTCGCGGCCTACCAGATGGCTCCTAGGGCGCTGGGGGGGCTCTACCCCACCTGTCAAGCTCTCATCTCTCCCCTTTGCCCGGGGAAGAGATTTCAAAGCCGCCAGACAGCTGTTCTGGCGGCTTTTAACAAAGATAGGAAAGGCGCCCGACAGGGGACGTCCGCGATGGCGCGCTCCAAACCGGAAGTCCACTCTTCCATATTTATTAATGTCATTTCTCTGTAAGTAGATTTGCAACATTAGATTGGCATGAATATTGATTCACCCTAAATTATCAGATTAGCAGAGACAATACTGTAACAAAATATATATTCCTTTTGTCAGAGGTGGGTTGCTCGCGGTTCGGACCGCTTCTATAGAACCAGTAGAGGGAATTTCCCCCAGGAGCGATTGCCGGTTGGCCATGCCCCTGAACCATCTTGTTTTTGGCTTCTGCGCAAGCACAGAAGCGTGGTTTTCGGCACTGCGCGTGCACGCATGCCCACACGGTGGCAAGGTAAGTTAGAACCCACCCCTGCCTTTTGTTAGCCTGTCGATTTACAATTGATTTCCATGCAGTAACCTAAGCAAGATTTATTCATCTCTATACATTGGTACAGTTCAATCTTCAACATTTCTATTAATTTCCAGTATTAATACATGTAAAAGTTACCCTTGCAACATTTTTTTATCTCTCAATGCCCAACCAGATTCCTTTGGGGTAATTCAATCCAAGCTATTGGAACATAATATATTCTTCCACCATTGTTCCACTATAATTAGCATTTGGAGGAATCCAGGCCCTGTCCTGGAGGAAAGAATGAATCTTCAAAACCAAAAGGTTTTGATAGTCCTATTGTCCCTGAATTGCCTTTTAAAGTTCTCCAAATTATCAAACTTCTGCATCTCTTTTAGGAAACATTGCTTCTGTTATTGTTTTGAATCCCCTTCCAAACAATCTTACTTGTCCCAATGATATGAGAGAGAAAGAAAAACTTCTTTTTTCTGAAGACCAATGGCTATCACTTCCAGGGCAACAGTGGTGGAATGAAGACAAGCACATTGGAACAAGGTCTCAATGAATGGATCAGAATTTCTCTCCGAAGAATTAATAGATAAAATGGTAAGTTACTATGTTAAAAATAAAGGATAGGAATATAAAACTGATTTCTTTGATCAAGGTGTATACATGTATATGTGTTTGTGTGTGTATGTGTATCTAAATACACACACACATATACACATATGTAATAAATAAATATTGATGAGATATGGGTGGAAGAGATTTTTTTATTGAAATATCACAGAAGGTGATAAGTTACTGAAAAGATAATGTTGTTTGATGGAAGAAGAAGTCTGTCTGTCTGTCTGTCTGTCTGTCTGTCTGTCTGTCTGTCTGTCTGTCTGTCTATCTATCTATCTATCTATCTATCTATCTATCTATCTATCTATCTATCATCTATCTATCCATCCTTCCATCCATCCATCCATCCATCCATCCATACATACATACATACATACATACATACATACATACATACATACATTTCATCTTATTAATAAACAAATTATAAAGCCTAATGATTCAATCCTAATCAGCAAAAGACCATTAAGAATTTCCAGTAAGAACATGTACACACACACACACACACACACACACACACACACACACACACACACACACACACACACTAACTAATCAGGGGAGGGTTGCTCACTTACCATGCACGCGCATCTCCACGCTTCGGGGGGGCGTGCGTGCTATGCGCGCATGCCCCCTCGCGTGATTTTGCTTCTGTGCATGCGCGGAAGCAAAATCACGCCAAAATCTTGCAAGGGGATGCGCGCGAGAGAGAGATTTCGGCACGATTTTGCTTCCGCACATGCATGCGCAGAAGCAAAATCGTCTGAAAATCACCGGAAAAAAAATGGCGATGCACCGGGTAGACCGGCAGAGAGGGCTCCAGAGCGGTTGCAAAATCCGCCGCTCCCTACCGGAGCTGAGCTATGTATTGGCAGCTCCGGCAGGAACCCACCTATGACGTTAATATATATTAAAGAAAGAAAGAAAAACTTCTCAATTTCCACTTTGTTTTTGTCATGTATGATTTTTATGGAACTAGTTCTGTCTCCATTGTCTTTTCTCCAAGCCACAGTGTCCCAAATAAGAAAGGCTGTTATACAACCTAATAGAATGTATTTCAGGTCTTCTGATCTTATGAATCTGTGGTAGTCATAAATGGGTAAAAATTACTTAAATTACTTCTGCCACGCATCTGTGTCTCTTTTGATAATCAGCAGTCGAGTGATTTGAAATATCTGAAATGGCCTTTGTAATTGCTATAGACAATGAATGCTATCTGCTCCCTTTAGCAGAAAATATGGGTTGAAACTCCGCCAAAAAAAGAGAGAAACACTTAAATGGTACTATCTCTCTGAACTATTTGATCCTGATTACCCTATTAGTAAATAAGAGTAAATATAAAATATTACTGGAAATTGCAGAATATAGACTTGGTACACAAAAACAGATAGAATCAGAGAAATGCAACATTGAAAAAGATTGTGAAGATGATATAGCCCTGTTCTCTGCTACAGCAAACTTGACAGGTGGCTGTTCAGCCTCTGCTCACATAATTGGCAGCAGATGGTCCTCCATCTTCCCATGGTAGGCTGCTCCATTAGAAAACAGCCCTTCCATTAGGAAATGTAACTGCCTTTCAAGAAAAGATTTGTCATGAATAAAGTGGACAACTTACCTCAATATAGCATTTTTCCCATCACTTCTTGTGCACCTCACCTGCCTTGTTTGATAACCAATTTCTATATCCCAAGCCCTGGAACTGTAGTGGGACTTAAATTTGTGAGAATGTTGCAAATTTTCAACCATTTCAAGCTTAAAAGTGCTTCGCTCCATTGAATCCAAACTGAAATCCAGAATAGTTCTCCCAACCATGTTAAGCTCTTTCAGGTGAGGCAACCGGCATTTACTCCAAGGTCCGACTTTAAGACTGTAGGAATATTCCTCTTCCTCATGAGGACAAGACATGGAAACCTCACAGACCCTGGACTCAGTGAGATTTGGACATTTGTTTCCACCGTAGAGTGGAGGAGCAATAATAAAACGGGTTCTATGCTGTATACTTTTTCCACAATGTTTGCTACATTCAGACCAGGCAGAAAATTCGGATACGACGCAATCTCGTGGGCAAGGTATAAGACAGGCTTGTTCCATAGATGGCTGAGGAGTAAAATATCCACAAATCTCCTTCGAAACCATTGTTCTATTCAACTTTTGTATGCATTGCACAGTTCTGTGTTGTAATCCATGCTGTGCAGTTACACACTCTGAAGTCCTCGGTTTGACTTCACCGTGGGCAAAAGGGACTAGAACGCATATGCTCCATTCTGAAACTTCCCACTCAAAGAGTTCAAGGTGCCAATCGCATATTTTAAAGCAGCTCCTCTGGCATTCAGGTCTATCACTTTGTTCACAGTTTGAATGATGGGTTGTCCAGCCTTCTGAGTGTACACACCAAACTACTCGGCTCTGAACACCACCTGAACCACAGTCACCAATACATCGTCCCCAGTGACCTAAAAAAGAAAAAGAATGAGAGATCTTAAGGATGTTATTAAGGCTAATGTCTGTTTTTATGTTGAAACAAATGGAAAAGTAGAACATACGATGAAGCTACAGATCAGAGCCCAGTGGTCTAATAACTGGTTCAATCTAGTAGAATTACCGTATTTTTCAGAATATAAGATGCACCTTTTTACCCCCCAAAAGAGGGTGAAAACTTGGGTGCATCTTATACACCGAATGTAGCCCCACCCAGCCACCCCCACTCTTTGATCTTTGCCTGCCAGCAAGCAGCAGCAGAGCCTCATTAGCCACTGATTATCTGCTTTAAATGAAGGCTCCACACCCATCCCGACACTCAGCTGATTTATTGAAGTTGCCGGCAAGCCCACATACTAAAATGAAAGTGAAACTAAAGCTGCACAGAGTCAAATTGCTGGAGGGAGTCAAATTCTTGTGCTAACCAGACTGTGCTTAAGTCAATAACTATAAATGTCTGTAGAATGTTCAAATTATTAGACTTATTTTTTAAAGACTGCTTTATTATTGTTCTAGAGCCAGGGGTCTCCAACCTTGGCAATTTTAAGACTTGTAGACTTCAACTCCCAGAATTCCACAGCCAGCTTTGTTAGCTTTGCTGGCTGTGGAATTCTGGGAGTTGAAGTCCACAAGTCTTAAAGAACCCTGTAAATCTAGACAACTTAACAAAATGAAGAAGCTTTTTAAAATAAATGCTTGATCTGAAGAGGCCCAGTGCTATTGTATCTTCTTTTAAATAGCAGAGAATACTTCCAGAAAGCCACATCAATTTCAAAGATCTGTAAAAGTATAATCTGAAATGTCCTGTTTTAGTATTAAGTATTAGTATTAAGTATTAGTATTAAAAGGAGGCAACTGAATTAAACCCTGACTTAGTCATGTTTGGAGTAGATCTATTTAAATAATTGGGAGGAGTTAGTGTGATTACATTTAAGAAAACTTTCTGGGATTAATATACTGCCATAATGTACATTTCTCCAATTCTTTGCTATTTCTATGGGTCAGACACACATGCACAGAAATACACAGCAAACAGTGTATATATCATGTTTGCTGTTTGGCAAATTGCTGGGAGGCAGAGGCCTTTTTTCCTTGTTTTCCTCCCCCAAAACTAAGGTGTGTCTTATACTTCAGTGCGTCTTATACTCCGAAAAATACGGTAGCTTGGGTTCCTTTCTATCATGCCTGCAACTTTTCTAGTCAGAACTTTCAGAACTAGAAGGTGAATAAGAGCTCAGAAGATGAAAAAGAGAAGTTGTTTCTTATTTCGGAGACTAAGAGAAGTTATATGCAAACACATTTATGCTAATCATTCAATTTCCTTTAAGGGTGGATAATATTTTTTGCACATCGTAAAAAAAGAATAAGTAGTAGTAAGCCAAATGAAAAAAAAGGGAAGGAGGGCTAATTAATCTAATTGATATCAAACCAGTTATAAACTTTCAAGGGAGGGAGGGAAGGAGGAAGGGAGGAAGATTTAATGATGCTCTCTGCAGCTTCCCACAAGGAAAGTCAGTGGGGAAGCCAGCAGGAAGTCAGAAGTCACTCCTGCTCCCACTGCTTTTTTGCCCTTGGTCATTTTGTTTCTGTGTTTAAGTAAGGAAATATCTCTGAAATAATGATCCAATGGGGGGGGGGGCATGGGTTGTCTACTATAGAGACAACCCATGCTAAGAGTAGCTGTAAATACTACTCTTGTATCTTCTAACAGCTCTTGTCACATTCTGCAACCAAAAGTCAACTCCGCAATTACTCAAACTGTACCATAATCCAAACCTGTTCACTATTATAATCTTTCTCTAAATCAATACACATACAATAATAATCAATATACGGTACTTTCTTTCTCACACTCATACATTTATAAAAGATCTGTCCAACACAGAGAGATCTACATACTACCAGCATAAAAATCATATTTCACAAAATTTGCTATCACCTCTTATATGCTTTTCCTTTCCAGCTATACTAATCCCTCATCACTTTGCATTCATTCTTATTGTCTTTCCTTTTGTATGAAGGAACAATAATTCCAGTCATCAGTTATAGATGCGGTCTTCAAACATACTTTAGAGAAATGATACATCCTCTCCCTAACAAAGCACATCCATATCTTAACATCTCTCAAATAAACACAGTCTGCATTTTATTTTCAGTCCCAACAATTTTCCATAATTTTCACAGCAATTTTGACTTTCTTTTTCAACTTTTTTGTTTCTTGGGAGACTTACTGGAGTCATTCACTATCATTCCAATATAAACCTCTAAAATAATCCTTCAAGCATTCCCTTTCTTCAGTTTCATCTCAAGTCATTTCATCGTTTTGTTTCAGCCAAAGCACATTTTTAAATTTTTCATCAAAATCACTTCTATATTTGCACTGTCACTTTAATCTTAACAATTCCTTGGCCGCTTTGACTGCATCCTTTGCTATCTTTTTCCTATATGTACATTCAGCAAGATCTCTCATCTTCATTTTTGCAACAATTATTTTCTTATGTGCATTTCTTCTTATACGCACCCTTTCACCTCATAATTCCTTCAAGCATCCTTTTTTATATTTCCCATTAGGATACCTGCACAAACTTATATAACATAATTATTTTTACTGTCTCCCCAGAAGTTTTCTATATGCATTCTGTTGGGAAATTAATCTGTCCTTTCATACAGGAATCATATTTTCTCTTCCTGTAGTTTACATTCAGTCTAGTTTTTTCCCCTTTTCTTTTACGTTTCCAAGAAAATACTCTTGAATTTCCAGAAAATAGTTTGAACCACATCCAGAACCTCCCAGGATTAAATATGGCAAGATGGGAGCCAATGATTTGTAGACAAAATGGAACATAAACATGGTACAGATGTCTTTTTCCCAAATCACATTCATTCAGTATATTGCACAATCTCTCTTAAACTCATCCCTGTGTCTTCTTCTTCTTCTTCTTCTTCTTCTTCTTCTTCTTCTTCTTCTTCTTCTTCTTCTTCTTCTTCTTCTTCTTCTTCTTCTTCTTCCTCCTCCTCCTCCTCCTCCTCCCTTGTCCCTTCTCCGTCCTTCATCATCATCATCGTCATCATCATTCAAAGAAACATAACATGCAACTGTCACCAAGCTGTAAATTCATAATTTCACATGGTTTTTCTTTTACTTTCTTTCTGTTTATAATTCGACTTACAACTTCACTCCTTACACATATTTGTTAACTCCAATCCACAAGACCAGATGACTCTTATTCAAACCTATTACACCATTTACATTTCTCTTAGTTTCACAATTTTTTTTCATTTCATTTTTAATTAAGTTCCTTTTGTAATCCTGTTAAATTCAAACAAGCTTTGAAGTCACATGATAATTCTCTTAAGTAATAGTCATACCAAGTTTACAAATAGTAATATATATCCAAAGCTAAAAGTGAACAAACAGAAAATAAGTGAAAACTTTATTATAGTACATCATACAAGTGAAACTTTTAAAATTGATTTTTGTTATATAGTTTTGCTTTTTCATTTTTAAAGATTAAATCTCTATATACGTTCGGTTAATTTATTTGTTTCCCCAAATCATTTCCCTCAAATTCCCCAAAAGTATGGTCTTACTGTTGGTAATATGCTGCTGAATTCTGGCAGCATAATTCTTGGAAAATTCCAGAAAGCATTTTTCTTTTAGAAAAAACAGGTTTCAATTAAAAATGACATTATTCAAAAGGAAACACACACAATCTAGATGAGTAATCTGTTGTAGGGGTGGGTTCCGCCCTGTGGTGCCTGCATACAGGTACTGAATGTAGAATAGTAAGTTGTTGTATAAAGTTATAATGTTGTTAAAAGAAACTGTTTAAACCAGTAAGTATAGAGCCACACAACTTTTAAATGCATGGTAAGTAGAAAGAGGGAGGTGTTTATCCCAGTGCTCCAGAAGGGAGGGGGGAGATGACATCATAAGAGACAGCCAATCGGATCATAGATAGCAGGGCCAGGAACTATAAAAGGCCTGGCTGAGAGAGATGTGGAGCTCTCTGTTATGTTATGTGGTAATTGCCAAAGGAGGGAAGTTTCAGTGAGAAGAGCTGTGAAGAAAGCTCTGTCTGTATTAATGAGAAGAGCTGAAGAAAGCTCTCTGTTTTGTGTGATCTTCCATGAGGGAAGGATTTAGTGAGAAGTGCTGTAAAGAGCTGAGGGAAGCTCTGTTATGTGGTAAATCCCAGGAGGGAAGGCTTAGTGTGGAGAGCTGAGGAGCTCTGTGTGTGACTTCCAAAAGAGGGAAGATTTATAGAGAATCTCTGCCTGAGTTTGGCTATCCAAGAGGGAAGTTGACAGGAGAGAAAAGAGAGGCCTTAGGCAGTTCTGTGGGAAGCAGGAGCCAGGGTCAGGGAACAAGATTGTTTGATATATATTGAGTAATCTGTAGAGATAAACGGTGAAACGTGCTCTTATCTGTAGGCCTAGAAACAAAGAAGAATTGGATTTGCTTAGATTTAGTCAGGAAAGCAAGGAGAGTCTATTGAGGGGAAGAAGAGAAAAGAAAGAATTAAATAAGCTGCTTGTGGTTGTAACAAATTCGCTTGACAATTACTGAGAAGTTGTATTTAAATAAACTGTTTACTAGTTTGTTAAAGAAACGTGTCAACGTCTGTCTATTCCACACATAAAGCAAATCTCAAACAATCCTGCAGAGCTTAGAGATATTATTGTAAAAATAAAAGCAAGCCTCTAAAGAGAGAGAAAAGTGAAACAGAGGGTGCAACCCTTGGTCAGGGAGATATAAAAGGAAAATCAAACACAAATCGCTACCAAGACATATAAAATAATAAACCTGACAGGGAGGGGACGGGTGGCGTCCCCCGCACGCTTGGCTCAGACCAGTTTGCCTGAACTGGTAGCAACCCGCTGGGGACGTCGTGATGATGGCACCGAACCGTATCAGTCGGTGCCGGTCCATGGGCGCCACCATCTTTTTTTTTTAATTTTTAATTTTTTGAATTTTTTTTTCCTTCTGAGCATTCGCAGAAGCCGAGTTCCGGCACTGTCGCCATCTGTTTTTTGGCTTTGTTTTTTTGCCATGCAGCGGCAGCCAGGTAAGTTAGAACCCACCCCTGCTTCCATGGTCCCCCCATGCCCCTTTTGGCTCCCAGGGGGCTGTAGGGAGCTTGCTAGGCCCAAAACAGGGCACAGGGGGTGCGGCGCCCCCCCCCCGTGCCCCTTTTGGCTCCCAGAGGGCTGTAGGGAGGCTTGCTAGGCCCAAAAGGGGTGCGGGGGGGCTTCAAGGGAGAAAGAAAGAAACCTTCACTGTTTGGGGATCCCCATGTGCATGGAGTTTGAGTTGAGAGCTTATTGTAAGTGACTGCTAAGCTATCCTTCTCAGACTAAGCTAATCAACAGTGGAGCTCTAAAAATGACAGATGATCAATGGGCATGTTCTCAGTTTCAAAACGTCTGGCTTTTCTTCCTGCTACCAAAAACCTTCTGGGGTTCTTCACAGGAAGGAAGGGAGGGAGGGAGGGAGGGAGGGAGGGAGAGAGAGAGAGAGAGACAAGAAAGAAAGAAAGAAAGAAAGAAAGAAAGAAAGAAAGAAAGAAAGAAGAAAGAAAGAGAGAGAGAGGGGGGGAAGAGGAAGAGGAAGAAAGGAGGGAGAGAGTTAAGAAAGAAAAAGAGATAAAGAAAGAAAGGGAAAGAAAGAAAGAATGAGAAAGAAAGAGAGAAAGAAAGAAAAAGACAGAGAAAGAAAGAAAGAAAGAAAAAGAAAGAAAGAATAACGAAGGAAGGAAGGGAGGGAGGGAGGGAGGGAGAAGAGAGAGAGAGAGAGAGAGAGAGAGAGAGAGAGAGAGAGAGAGAGAGAGAGAGAGAGAGAGAGAGAGAGAGAGAGAGAGAGAGAGGAAGAAGAGGAAGGAAGTACCACAAACCCTGCCACTAGACATGGCTTCAGAAGACACTTTGAAACAGCACAGCAATTTAGAGCTGGAAGATATCTCGGAGGTCATCTAGTCTAACCCCTTGCTGCAGCAGGAAACGTTACATTGTCTGGATTATTTTGGTGCCTCTAACAGAGAGGAAAATTGCCAGAAAGGAGGAGTTTACTAGGACAAGGCTGCCATGCAGAGGAAGGCAGAGATAGTCCTTGACTTATGACCACAATTGAGCCCCAAATTTTGGTTGCTAAGCAAGAGCGTTGTTAAGTGAGTTTCACCACATTTTACTCAATCGATTACATTTCCTGGCTGTAACAGTGATGTGCAAGCTAGGGAAGAACATCTGAAGGCATGTGTAATGTTCTAATGTACAGAAGTTATGGTTAAATATGTGGCAGAAAGTGGTCTCTGGGTGTGTTTTTCCAAATGCAGTAAGTGAGGTTGAATGTGTAGTTTTAGAAGAGCCGTGTGTGTGTGTGTGTGTGTGTGTGTGTGTGTGTGTGTGTGTGTGTGTGTGTGTACATACATATACAGTATAGTAGATAATGTATCTTTTTGTGTGCCTGTGTGTAATATGTATGTACACATATGGCATATATACATAGGATTAAATAGTATATTTTGGATGTTCAGTAGTAGTAAATAGACAGGGAAATTGTATCTCGTTGAGGCCTTTGAGGCAAGGAGAGGTCAGGCACCCTAACCTTAACCCCTGACGTGAGTGACGTCAAGTTGGCCATGACCACCCAGTCACATGACCACCCAGTCACATGATCACCCAGCAACCCCACCCAGTCACGACTGCCAAACCACTCCCACCCAGTCACATGACCACGAAGCCATGCCCACCATCACATGACCATCAAGCCATGCCCACAAAATAAGCCACGCCACCAGAGTAGCATTTAAAAAATTTGGAACCCACCCCTGATCTGTTGGTGTTTTATTTTAGAGATATTCATTCTGGATTTGAATTAAAAAAACAAAACAAAATAAGACTGCTTACAATGAGACAAATTATAAAAGATATCTCTATCTATATGCACAATCATAAAAGATATCTCTATCTATATGCATAAATTGGGAAGAGTTTATTTTAATATTTGCAGGATATAACAGTAGAATTTTTGCGTCATCTTTTCCATTGTCTAGTTTTATACTTAATTTCGAGCATCTGCAATTATAAGAAGGCAAGTGGCAAATATATACAAAACTCATTTGAAAGCTTAAAAGAGCCTGGAGGAACATGAACGTTTAATATCAATTTACACACAAATGTTTTTTTTAATGTAGAATGAATTGGAAATAAATTTGTACAGCAATAATCACTATGTTCAACAAAAATTTAAATGTATTAAGAAAATCATTTTCAAAGAGAAATAACTAAGTAAAATGAATACTGAGCTGTCTGAATCACTCTCAAAAGAAAAGAAACAAGTGTGCTATATATGTCTTCTATTTACAAGGAGAGAATCCCAAAGGTGCTTTTTCAGGAGGCAACTGGATTTTCTTGTTTTTCTTTTTAAGACATTTTGCTTCTCATCTAAGAAGCTTCTTCAGCTCTAACTGGAAGGTGGGGAAATGGAAGGATTAAATTCCTTGCAGACAACTGGTCATTTGCATTCTTTTTAGAGAATCATTGAGGCCACTTGGAGGTTTACTTGTGTCCTCAGGATCACCTCAGTAGTGCAAATGGATGTGGAATGTTCTTGGCTGAAGGATGTTTTGTTCCCTGTATCCCTTCACTATTGAAGACAGGCGCAAGCTGTTGGAGATGAGTCTGTGAACTGGATGAGTGAGAAGCTCCATAGACTTTTAGCTATGCACTTTGGGATGAACACCCTTCAAATGGTGTGGGATTATGAACAGATTTCAAGAAAAATTGCAGACTACAGGAAGCATTTGCACTTCAGTTTGAGATGCAGATAACACAGACTCATCCCCAACAGCCTGCGCCTTTCTTCAACAGTGAACGGACACAGGGCAGAAAGCATCCTGCAACCAAGAAGGCTCCACACCCATTTGCACTACTCAGGTGATCCTGAACACACATATAAACCTCTCACCATTCAGTAGTGGGTGATCCATCACTGGATGCTTTTAAGAAGAGACTGAACATTTGTCTGAAATGTTATAGGGCCGTGATGGAGAACCTATGGCACGCGTGCCACAAGTGGCACACAGAGCCATATTGGTGGGCACACAAGCTCAGGTCTGGTGCGCATGTACATGCTGGCCAGCTGATTTTCGGGCCTTCTGGGCCCTCTGGGAGTTGGGAAAAAGACTATTTCCAGCCTCCGGAGGGGGTGGGGAAGGCCCGTTTTTTGCTCTCCCCAAGCTCCAGAGCCTTTCTAGGAGCCTGGGGAGAGCAAAACAACGGGCCTTCCAGTTCAACCGGAAGTTGGCAAAGTGGCCATTTTCTGCCTCCGGAGGGCCTCCGGGAGGTGGGGAAAGCCATTTTCACCTTCCCTAGGCTCCTAGAAAGGCTCTGAAGCCTGGGGAGAGCGAAAAACAGGCGTGCCATCGTGTGCCGGGAGCGGGGGGGTCACATGCGCATGCGTGGGGGGGCGCATGGAATTATGGGTGTGGACACACAACCCCCCACGCTCCCCCTCCCTTTTGGCACACGGACCAAAAAAGGTTTGCCATCACTGTTATAGGGTATTCAGTTTGGGCAGGAGGTTGGGTTAGAAGACCTCCAATATCCCTTCCAATTCTGTTATTTTGTTACTATCTGCATGGAATTCAAGCTATAATGTTTCCCCCCTACATATACAATTTTTATATCAATTAACTTTGTAGTTGATTTAAACTCGAACAATATATCATGAGATCATTTAAAGTGAGTTTTACTTTGAAGCTTCCCTATTCAAAGAAGATATCACAATCTGTAATTTCCCATCTATCCTTTGTGACATCTGGACTATACAATAGGGAAAATGAAGCAGGAGGAACCTCCTGGAAATAATCCCCACTCTTCCACTCGTAAGAGAGTTACAGGAGATAGAAGCCACTGTTTGCACAATTTTGCAGAGGCAGGTTATTACATTACCAGTTTGTGAAAATCACAAGTATCCTGAAATTCTTAACTTCTTGGGTGTTTATTGTCAGGGCTTGTGAACACCAAGCTATTAACACATACAGTGTATTTCTGCATAATCACCACCACATTAGCTACAGGTTTCTAGCTCTCATGACTACAGTATAGAGCTATATAGGTTTTTATAGAGACTATATAGTTTTACTTCCAAATAGGTGATAATTAAATCCATTCACTTAAATGGTTAAATACATTTAAAGCAATATTTCTCAGCCTTGGTAACTTTTAATGGGTAGACTTCAACTCAGCATGGATGACTGGAGAATTCTGGGAGTTACAAGTTACATGATGGCATTTATAAATAAAATCCTATGTGACTATTATTCAATTGTTAATGGCCTGGTGTCTTGTCTGTCTGTCTGTCTGTCTGTCTGTCTCTCTCTCTCTCTCTATCCCCCCTCTCTCTCACACACACAGTATATTTGTATGGGCATGTATATAACCATATAATACTCCATATTTAATAAGTTGCACAAGTCTTTTATCCAAGTACCTACTATGTTATTTAAAGAAATCTATCCCATTTGAATTTGAAAAGTAAAAGCCAATACTATAGCAATAGCAATAATAATAGCACTTAGACTTATATACTGCTTCATAGTGCTTTCCAGCCCTCTCTAAGCGGTTTACAGAGTCAGCATATTGCTCCCCAACAATCTGGGTCCTCATTTTACCGACCTCAGAAGGATGGAAGGCTGAGTCAACCTTGAGCCTGGTGAGATTCGATCTGCCAAACTGCTGGCAGCTGGTGATCAGCAGAAGTAGCCTGCAGTACTACACTCTAACCACTGTGCCACCGCGGCTATAAAATACATACACTAAAGAAAAATAAAGAACAAACACATTGTTTTTCTTTACTATATTTTCTAAGCTTGTGTGTGTGTCTGTGCCAGATTAAATTTTTGAAAGGTATAAATTATAAAACTGGCACTAAACCCAGTCAAAAACTAAATAGCAATTTGTGCTAAAAACAACTTGGATTCATTTGATTTTAACAGAGTTATTCTTAACATCCCTGTTGTTTTCAGTATCCAGCAATAGTTATAAAAATATTTGCCAATGTAATATTACTATGAAAAATCCATTGTAGCCGATCTGTTATTATACAGTTATTTAACAGCAGGAGATAACTTACAATAATCAGTGCCATTTCCATGGAACTGTTCTTAAAATTATAAACCAGAAGTGACTAGAAACTTTCCTACAATTACAAACTAAAGAGGAAAATATTACAGTATTTTTCTATTACAGCGAACTGAATTTGATTTGGCTTTCATAGAGTAGTTCCTCAGCCCAACAGGCTGCCAAACTGCAAGTCCTAGATGAATAGGTCCATTATCTAAGATCAACATATGTTAGCAACTACATTGGTAACGCATTTGCAGGCCAGTGGGTTGGGAAATGTCTTATATGCCTGGGACCTCAATCATGCATTCGAAGCTGATCCTACAGATGGTCAGCTTTTGCTGTTTATAACAATATAACTGGAAACAGAAGCAAACATGTGACACTTTTTTTAAGCAAAAATTGGAAGGCATATTTAAACATAAACATAACACTAATGTGATAACACAACCATCAGGAATACTAATCATCCTTCCAGCTAGAATTTTGCTCAGATTGGCAAAAGCTGTGTCAACTCTGAACTCTAGATTGTAAGTAAGCTTCCGAGGTGTATCGGCCTAACACACGGGTGGGTTCCACTTACCTTTGCCACCGGTTTGCATCGCGATGTTTCACGTGCGCACGCTCGTCCCCTCGTGCAATTTGGCTTCCGCGCATGATCAGTAGCACGAATCAGCCTGAAACACAGCTGAGGAACTCATCAGCTGTGCTTCAGGTGAAGAAATAAAGGTCAGTATTAACCCGGGGGCGGGCAGGAGGGCCCTTTTTCAAGCAGCGGAAGAGGAGAAACCATCCAAACATGGAAAAATTCAAAAAAAATTCAAAAAAAGATGGCGGTACCAACGGACCGGCACTGAACGAATCGGATCTGTGACATCACCAGCGGGTCGCTACTGGTTCGGGCGATCCGGTCTGAACCGGGAGGAACCCACCCTTGGCCTAACACCCAGCAATGACTGCACTGTCATGCAATGAAAGAAAGAAGGAGACCCATAAAACCTGAGACTGATTTTTCTGGGTGTCTCTTATACGAACTGCAAATTTCCTGGGAGTCCCTTTATGAATTGCAAACTTACAGAAGGAATTTTAAGAAGGTGCAGTTCATACCTGAAAGCAGTGGCAGATTAAGGCTCACTGGTGCCCTAAGCACTGACAAATCTTGGTGCCCCCCATCCTTTGTACATAAAGTACAAACGAAGCCAAGCTTAGGCTACATAAAAGTTCTACAAAAATGCAATATAACATCCATTTCAATATTTCACAAGTTTAATGTATCAAAGTTCCAATTGTCTTGACTTGAAAGGCATTTTCCACATTTCATTTTTGCAAAACCACTGATAACATCCTCAAAATTAATACTTCTCAGAATGTCTGCTTCAATTTTTAATACACACAGTGAGTCGAGTCTTTCTTGAACCATAACTGATCTCTTTGGGTTTAGTTTTATCAAAACATTTTTTACAAATCTTCATTGGTTGTTTTTTCCTTTCTCAACTTTGTGATGCCTCCTTTGGGCCTGGAGCCCTAAGAACGTGCTTAGTCTGTTTAATGGTTAATACACCACTGCCTGAAAAGTGTAGGGAGTCACAGAATCTTGGAATCATCTTAGAAAACTAGACCTAAATATGGGTGATGCCATTTCCGTTATTTAAAAAAAATGTACTTTGTGTTTGCATTGAAATAAATTTGTGGGTTTCACAATGTGAAATGGGCATTCTGAACTATTCCTTATTTTCTGGAGATACGGGTAGTCCTTGACTTAATGACTGGTCATTTAGTGGCTATTTAAAGTTATGCTGGACCCCCAAATATTTGAGAAACCAATCCAATGATTTCAAATGAATGAACAGCTTATGGACATTTCACCCATCCCAAATAGACATTCAACTAACTGAAAATGAAAGTACAGACAATTTTTGCAAAGTCAGATTATGCTGCATAGGAGGCTTTTTTGAAGGAGCAGAACATGGATATATTACATACTATTTCCTGACAGTTCATTTCGATATATTAATAATATTACAACATGAATCTCAGTAACTTCAAGTAGATCTAAATTTGAGTGAAGAAACATATTTTTTCATATCAATGACTGCAATAGGCAGAATACATTTATTTTTCTTATGATGCACCAAATGATTTATTTATGAACCATTCTCATTAGTGAGATAGTACAGAAAAAGGGAATAGCTAATTCAGTTTTGCTTGCCTCAGTAGAAGGTCTATGCTGAGAGTTAGACCACGGGAGTCCAACTCTGTTGGGTCTGCAGGACCTATCAGTGGCATTCAGTATCATCAATTATGAAATTCTTCTGGAATGAGTTTGGGAGAGACCATTTTTTTTGCTGATTATATCATTTTCTTGGAGCTTTTGGGAGGTGGGGGTGTTCAGCTCATGGACATCAGAAAATATTTTTCCTCATGGTTTAATCTTGATTTATCTCTAATTATTTAGCACCTACATCTGATCATCAAGAAATATTATAAGATCTGAGGCACTGTCATCAGTATGCCAATAAAACACGTTGTATTTCCATGTACCTGGGAAAAATGTTTCATGTTCTGAATCAGTATCCAAAAGAAATAATGCATTGGTGGAATGCTAATAAATTAAAATGGACAAGATATCCAGGATATAGAAAACAACATGCTTTGCATAGAATAGTATTTACCTGAAACATCACATTCTCAGCCTGGGGTAACTTAAGATTTTGCACTGAAAAGTTTTAGGGGCACCTGACGTTAGGTTAGGTTAGCAGCATTTGTCCAGTTTAAGCATTCATTTCAAACAAGATTAAATCTGGATATAGTGTCCCATCCAGATTGGACTATTATCTTGAAAAACCTCATCTGGTGCAGAATGCAAATACAAGAGTTTTGCTTAGTGCTTTTAGATAGGGTAAGAATGTACTAGTTCTTTGTTCCCAAGCACAATTCAAAATGTTAAGGATAACCCTCAAGGGTTAGGTCCAGAGCAGCTCAAGAACTACATGGTCCCATACTAGCATCTGATGGAGAGGAGAGGCTTTATAGTCCAATAATTTCAGGCTGAGACAATATCACAGGCGATGGAAACTGCGAATGTGGGGAATTTCAGAGTCCTGAACATTTATTCATATGCATAATCTTGATGGACTGACTATGGACGATGGACGATTTGCTCCTGGCCAATGATAAAGCTATTCAGACCGCTACTTTCTGGGACTCAAATGCTACATAATGTCACAACAGTACTTTAAATTCCTTCTCTGTTTTAATTTTTATACTTGTTACATTGTTATTGAAAGTTGTTTTAGTCTATTATAATAATTTAAATATTATATTCTCTCTTTTTCATGTAAGATGTTCTAGACTCAGAAAATAGATAAACGATAGATAGATGATAGATAGATAGATAGATAGATAGATAGATAGATAGATAGATAGATAGATAGATAAACAGATGATAGATAGATAGATAGATAGATAGATAGATAGATAGATAGATAGATAGATAGATAGATAGATAGATAGATAGATAGATAGATAAAAAAAATCTAGTTTACATTTCATTTTGTTATGGTTGGGACAGGGCTTCCCATCAGTCATACAGAAACTTTTATCCTCCACCTTCAGGAGGTTAGGTTGACACCCTGCAGCTGTTATGAAGATAATGATATATGTGGAGCGCACAGATGTATCAGCACTCAAATTCAAATGTTATTTCTGCATGCACTACACAAGACAGTATCGCTTACCCAAAGAAATTCGCTGTTAGATCTAGTGAGCTGTTAATTGCATTCTTCCCATGGCTTTTGGGTAGTTTTGGAAATAGCTGGAAACTATTTCTCCTAGATCAATTGTTCTTTGAATTCTATAGCACTTCTATTTTTGAGGCTGCAGTCTTATGTATGCATACTTGCGGGAAGCTCAAGTAAGAAACTTGAATTGATTCTTACATACAAATGCATAACAATATTCTCTAAACTTCATAAATAAACAGAAAGGACTTACTTTATATACATAGCTATAAATTACACATTGTTGTGATTTGGAAAGAATTTATTTGCAAATTTTGGTGGAAAATAAGTATTTGGTCAATATCAAAAGTTCATCTCAATACTTTGTTATATATCCTTTGTTGGCAATGACAGAGGTCAAACGTTTTCTGTAAGTCTTCACAAGGTTGGCACACACTGTTGCTGGTATGTTGGCCCATTCCTCCATGCAGATCTCCTCTAGAGTAGTGATGTTTTGGGGCTGTCGCTGGGCAACACGGACTTTCAACTACCTCCAAAGGTTTTCTATGGGGTTGAGATCTGGAGACTGGCTAGGCCACTCCAGGACCTTGAAATGTTTCTTACGAAGCCACTCCTTCGTTGCCCGGGCGATGTGTTTGGGATCATTGTCATGCTGAAAGACCCAGCCACGTTTCATCTTCAATGGCCTTGTTGATGGAAGGAGGTTTGCACTCAAAATCTCACGATACATGGCCCCATTCATTCTTTCCTGTACACGGATCAGTCATCCTGGTCCCTTTGCAGAGAAACAGCCCCAAAGCATGATGTTGCTACCCCCATGCTTCACAGTAGGTATGGTGTTCTTTGGATGCAACTCAGCATTCTCTCTCCTCCAAACACGACGAGTTGTGTTTCTACCAAACAGTTCTACTTTGGTTTCATCTGACCATATGACATTCTCCCAATCCTCTTCTGGATCATCCAAATGCTCTCTAGCAAACTTCAGATGGGCCCGGACATATACTGGCTTAAGCAGGGGGACATGTCTGGCACTGCAGGATCTAAGTCCCTGGCAGCGTAGTGTGTTACTGATGGTAGCCTTTGTTACATTGGTCCCAGCTCTCTGCAGGTCATCCACTAGGTCCCCCCATGTGGTTCTGGGATTTTTGCTCACCGTTCTTGTGATCATTTTGACCCCACGGGATGAGATGTTGCGTGGAGCCCCAGATCGAGGGAGATTATCAGTGGTCTTGTATGTCTTCCATTTGCTAATTATTGCTCCCACAGTTGATTTCTTCACACCAAGCTGCTTGCCTATTGCAGATTCAGTCTTCCCAGCCTGGTGCAGGTCTACAATTTTGTTTCTGGTGTCCTTCGACAGCTCTTTGGTCTTCACCATAGTGGAGTTTGGAGTGTGACTGTTTGAGGTTGTGGACAGGTGTCTTTTATACTGATAACAAGTTCAAACAGGTGCCATTAATACAGGTAATGAGTGGAGGACAGAGGAGCCTCTTAAAAAAGACGTTACAGGTCTGTGAGAGCCAGACATCTTGCTTGTTTGTAGGTGACCAAATACTTATTTTCCACCATAATTTGCAAATAAATTCTTTCCAAATCACAACAATGTGATTATCTGGATTTGTTTTCTCATTTTGTCTCTCATAGTTGAGGTCTACCTATGATGTCAATTACAGGCCGCTCTCATCTTTTTAAGTGGGAGAACTTGCACAATTGGTGGCTGACTAAATAATAATATTTATTTATTAATATTATTAATATTAATATTAATTTATTAATATTTATTAATATTATTAATATTAATAATAATAATTTTCCCCCACTGTATATACATATACATATATACATATATACATATATACATATATACATACATACATACATACACACATACATACATACATACACACACACACACACACGCATATATATATATATATATATATATATATATATATATATATATATATATATATATATACACACACACACACACACACACACACACACACACACACACACACACATACATACACTGTATAATACACACATACACAGAGGCTGTGACAAAAGTACAAACATTTATTACTATTGATTTTTGGTGTCTCTTTATATTTTCTGTTAGACACAGCAGCAAATTAATCTATGATGCAACACCAAATTTTCAGTTTAAACAGCATAGAAAACTCCAGATATTTTTCACTGAATAGTTCTTGGTAATTGGCAATTAATTAGATTCTTTTAAAAACTGTAAAGAGCACTTTTTCTCCATAAATCCATGAGTCATTACCAGAAATAGCTACAGAAAGTGAAATGTATCTATATTTAAAAGAACCCAAAAGAAAATTTGGAATCAAAAAGCCATCTGCGCTTATTCCCAAAGAGGCATATATGCCTTTGATAGTTTTCATTACGCCCAAACTTCCTCCCCAAACTGTGGCTAATTAATAATTAGTATACTTTTTTTATAAATGCCAATCTCTTTTTTTAAATACCTCCTTTTAAAATATCTCTTCTTTAAAGTTGCTTCAACAGAGATATGGGCAGCATATAAATTTAATATATAAATAATTCTTATGCGTAAAAAAGGGTTTACCTAAATATAAATATATCTAAATTATGTAATGGTGACCAAAATTATGGTTATAAATCAACGTTTAGCTATGGTATCTCAGAATTCTAGAAGTTATAGTCCAATTGCATCTAGCTACTAAAAGGGAGTTGTTTGATCTCTCTCTCTCTCTCTCTCTCTCTCTCTCTCTCTCTCTCTCTCTCTCTCTCTCTCTCCCCCTGCCCTCCCTTCCTCTCTGTGTGTCTGTGTGTCTTAAAACTGAATTGTACTCTATTCAAATATAAGATTCACATTGTTTGTTTTTTTACACACTAATGAAATCTTATTTTACTTGTAAAGATTCTCTTATTTCCTCCACTAAACACTGCATAAATACAGAGCTAAGTAATACATGTTATTCATTTGAATAACAACCTGCATTTCTATCAACCAATGGCTCTCAAGCTGATTTTAACAAACTAAAGGATCACAAGTTCAAGGCACAATTTTAAACACACAGCTCAACTCTAGAGACAAATTTCACATACCAAAGGCCAGCCTGCCTGAGATGCTATTCACATAAGTTCCCTTGGCAGAGAACTCCCAAAATTGGAACTAACCCTACTGTTTTCACGCAAGGTTGCATGCTGAAATATATTGTCTTTCACCAGGAACGTTTTGAAATGTACTTTGGAGTTATTGTGCTGAAAACTCTGATGGCAAATTTGGAAAATGCAAAACGTTACGCTACACAATGTCTAAATGAAGCAAAGCTTAGCATCTTGATAATAGCTTACAGAACAAAGTAGTAATCTAGTTGAGCTTCAGCAAAATTGATGGCATATTTGCAATACTGCCTAATGCCTGTTCTTTGTTGGGCTATCAGTTTGTGACCCAGTTAGGGCCAACAGAATTGACAAATTACATTCATGAGATACAGCATGTATGACATTAGCCTCCAAAAGCCCTCCAGTTATGCAAAGTAGTGGCAAACCCTGTTTTTTTTTCCCTAAAAGGGATACAGTTGGTGTAACTGTCTTCTTTGGACCTCAAGATCCTCCCAAAGATTCAGAAGCATTATCAAACTGTAGCAGTGGTGGGGTTCGAATAATTTAACAACCGGTTCTCTGCCCTAATGATTTCTACTATCGACCAGTTCACCAAACTGCTCAGAAAGTTGACAACCGGTCCTCCCGAAGTGGTGCGAACTGGCTGAATCCCACCACTGAACTGTAGGCTTGCTTTGTTATGAAAAATGCAACCCCATCAAAGAAACAGTATTACTACTTTTACCTATATATTACTAAATGTCTTGGATTGTTTGATAGTTTTTAACCTTCAGTTGAATGAAATGCTGCATCGGAGGCAAAATTTGTCAACAAAGGTATCTCAAATGGGCTAACTTATAGAATGCCAAGACACATTACTTTCAAGGGAATTAAATTTAAGGATTATTTTGCTAGGAAAGAAGGAAGGGAGGGAGGGAGGGAGGGAGGGAGGGAGGGAAGGAAGGAAGGAAGGAAGGAAGGAAGGAAGGAAGGAAGGAAGGAAGGATCAATCAATAATAATAACAGAAGCTGTATTTCAAAATATCTGGAAGGTGTTAGGTTGTCTAAACCCTTCTACTGAAATAGAAGAATAGATCCAGGAACACCACCACAAATAAATTTTAAGAAAAATAGCCAGCTTTCAGAATTATCTTCGAAGTGGGAGAAATCCTTAACAGAAACAAGATTTTGAATTTCATCCTTACAATTTCAGCTAGAATTGTAAAGAATGAGTCACCTCTTGCTTCAGAGCGTTTTCTTAATTGACTTTTCTGAGCATCCATTAAGTACCATCAGTAAGCTTGACTTCTTTTTTTCAATTCGGCATCATTTCATCATGAGAACATTAAGAAATATTATCCCACTGACAAATAACACTATTCTCTAAGTTGGAAAAAATAAACACACAGAACACTCAGCAATGTATACATACAGTATATATATTAAGAGCATAAGCTTTTTCCAAGATATACCGCAGGAGAATAACTGATGCAATAAACAAGAAAGCTAGCAAACAATAGGAATAATGTCTCTGGCTCAGGGGTGAAATTCAGCAGTTTCTGACAGGTTCTGGAGAACCAGTAGCAAAAATTTTGAGTAGTTCAGAGAGCCAGCAAATGATGATGTTCGTCCATCGTGTTCGAAGAGGACCTTGACATCTAACAGGTTGTGGGCTGTCCATGATATGTCCGCAGGTGGCTGGTAAGGCCTATACGGGCACAAAATGTTCTGCCACATGTTGGGCAGACATGTGTGGGCACCATTGTTGCAGCATTTGCAGCTCTGGCTTTGCAGAGTTCGGAGAACCGGCAAATACCACCTCTGGCTGGCCCCAGAGTGGGGTGGGAATGGAGATTTTGCAATATCCTTCCCCTGCCATGCCCACCAAACCACGCCCACAGAACCGGTAGGGGGAAATTTTGAATTTCACCCCTGCTCTGGCTATACCTGAGAAATAAAAAGTTGTTCCTTTCTATAAGGGTAAAGCCACATGTGGGCTCCTTCTGAAGTAGTCAGAAATGCTAAATACTTGAAGTGAAATTCATTTCAGCAGGTTAAAGGGGGAAAATGCTTCCAAGCAAAGCCCTCTAGAATTTAACCTGCTGAAGAATGAAACATCCTAATGATAAACTGTGTCTTTGCAACATTAAACCAATTGTGTCTAACAAATCCCCCCCCCCTGCTTTTTTACTGCCAGGAAAGCACAAAACTTACTGACACAAGAATTCTCTTCAGTATCCAAAGCACTAACATAAATCTAAGGCACTGAAATACAAGAACATAAAAGAGCTTGATCATATTTTCCAGGCCCATCCACCCAAAATCTGGGTGCAAAAGTCACAACATTGCAGGTCAGTGTTTCTCAAATTGGCAGCTTTTAGTGGAGTGGACTTTAACTCCCAGAATTCCCCAGTGGTCTCGCAACATGAAAGAAAAAGCTGCTTCTTTCTTTTGTCATCTAAAGAAGAAACATCTTATTTTGAGGGCATAGCATTTCACCCTAATATATCCTTGTTCTGACCATTTTGCAAAAAAAAAAAATCTAAAAGAAAATCATTGAAACGTTTGAAATGTATAATCATCTTCTAGCTGCTGTGAATCTTTGCTTTCTTAGCTTCAACTTCAATAGTACACCTCCTGCACATCCAACACTCAAATCATACTACTAGAAAGTATGTACAAGGTAAGTACATTCATAAAGGATTTCAGATGACTTCAGGGGGCTCAGGACAGGGGTGGCCTTCGCCTCCAGTTTGCATCACGACGTTTCGCGCGTGCGCGCGCGCGTCCCCTCACGTGATTTCACTTCCGCTCATGCTTAGAAGGTGGATTCAGCCCGAAACACAGCTGAGAAGCTCATCAGCTGTGCTTCGGGCGAAGAAATAAAGGTCAGTATTAACCCGGGGGTGGGCGGGAGAGCCCTTTTTCAAAGCACAGAACGCTGTGAAGCCATCCAAACACAGAAAAATTGGCCGAAAATTCAGAAAAAAAGATGGCGGTGAGCACAGACCGGCACAGACAGAACCGGATAGTGAAGCCAAAATTACATCACCAGTGGGTCGCTAATGGTTCAGGCGATCTGGTCCGAACTGGGAGGAACCCACTCCTGGCTCAGGAGGAGGAGGAGGAAGGAGAAGGAGACATTGTCCAGTCCACAAAGGACATTGGCTCCTCCTCTTACTCAGAGAGCTATGCCTGTAAAATTAGTGAAGCATTATTTTTAAAGTAGAAGAAAGGGTGCACCTTATATGCTGGCAGTTATCTTAAAGTATCAACTATGAAGCACTACTGCAGTCATACTCTTAATGAAAGGGGAAAGAGTGCTAAAGCAAGAATCAACAAGGTACATTTTTATCAGATGAAATCCTTGGAAATGTTATTTATTTATTCCATTTAAATCACCCACATGACTCTGAGCAGCTTCTATTATTAAAAACAGCAAGAGGAATTAAAACAAAAATAAACCAAAAGTCATTAAAATAAATAAAAAAAGGTTTTCTGTTGGGTAAAAAACATGAGAACAAATATCATAGCATGGCCAAATAAAGACACCCGAGACACACTCAAAATATTTATGTCCCACTCAAAATCTTACACGCTTTCATAATATCTCCAGCCCATCTAGGAAGCCCCTATCAGGAAACTCTATTGTTTCTACTAAGAAGGAAAAACTTCCAGTGCCTGCAACTTCTTTGCACATGGGCAGGAGAGACCATCCTTCCCCCCCCACAAAAAAAAGTCCCATTTCATTGGACACCATGAACAGCATAAAGGAATCTTCAAATGATTGGTCTAATCTGTGCTGACCTATCCATTCTGTTTCACCCATGCTCTCTTGGTAAGTAAAGTAAAATACAAAGTAAAATACTAGCAGCTTAAATATTGATTATGTGGCATTCATATCTTCTTACTCTCAGCATTTTCCAATCACAGTAATAAACTATAATAGCTAAAGATTTCTTCAGTGAAAGGGGAGTCTGTTAATACGGCACTTAGTAAGGGTACAGCTCAGAGACCAATCATAGATTAATTCACAGCAATGTATGGAAAGTAACTCACCCTCACAGCCTGTAACCAGATTTAATAGGGAAAGGCAATAAATGCCATTATTTGCTGCAAAAACCAAGTATTTAATTTTTAAAGTATTTAAAGATTTAAAATGGAAACATCTAACTTTAACAATATAATAAATAAGACAAAAACTACAATAGGAAAGCAAGTTTCAGGACTCCTAACTAAATAAGTAATCCAAAGGCAAAGCTATCGGGATAACCAATTCAAGAATTCAAGGTCTGTATTTTAATGTGTCGGCTTTTAATTTGAGGTGTCTAGGATGGCATATCAGTCCATATTCTTCCCTAATACTGTCACCAGTATGTAAGAATATTTATAATGTGTTGTGTGATGGAAACAGAACTGCTTTCTATGCCTGTAGAATAAATACAAACATAATGACCATGAAGTCCATGTGTGACTTCAGGTCAGTGTTTGATTCCTGGCAACTGCCTGGAGAAGTCTCTGTAATTTTCTTGGCAACATTTTTTGGAAGTGGGTGGCCACTGTCTTCTTCCTAGGGCTGAGAGAGAGAGAGAGAGTGACTGGCTCAAAGTCACTTAGTTCAGTTCAAAGGCATTTTTACTTTTTAACCTTAGCTGAGCAAATCGTCAAAAAGTGCTTCATTTCAGCCAAAGTTTTGTTAACGTGATCTCAGAAATGATGTCACCAAGAAGGGCCCCACCGCTGTAGCTAGAAATGGGGCAGCCAACCCATTTAACTTGAGGAGTACGTTCTTCACAGGCAACAACAAATCAAGATAACCTTTGTGTCATGTAGGCTATGGCTTGTTTCTTGGTGCAAGGACAGTATCTCAGTGAAATAGAAATGGATTAAATCCTCACAGGTGTGTGTGTGTGTGTGTGTGTGTGTGTGTGTGTGTGTGTGTGTGTGTGTGTGTACACACACATACACATATTCACCCACACAGTGATAAGACAATGTGATATTTGTTGCACTGATTCCTATTAAGCAGGGCACCACATTTTTGTATCGACAACAGGGAAAGAGCAATGGAAAACAAAAAGAATATTGCATCTTGTTGATAGTGATGTGGTTAGCAAAGGAGCTGGGGAAAATAACCTCTTTTTCTTCCCTTCAATCGCAGCCGAAGGGTCATTCATAGTAAGTAAAACCACATTATGCAGCTTTTGTGTAAGTCCGGATGATAAGCCTTTAAAATGCATGGATTAATTCTTGGAGTAGATGGCAGCTAGCAGATATAATAGCAGCAAATCATGATTTCATTACCGCCAGTCTGGAGAATTACTTTAGTCAGCTGCTATTATTATTCTTAAAGATCACCCCAGTTCACTTTGGCTGAGTATTTGTGGTTGATGTCTAGCATAAGTACTGTTGGCACAACTCCAGGCTAACTCCATTTCCTCATGTACTAACCTGAAAGTCTGGCACTTAGTAAAGTTGTACTTTTATCATCATGGACAGATGCTGCTGACTCAAAATAAAAAGTCAGTTCTTTTTTTTTTTTCAATTTCTTGGGTAGTTTTCTTTAATCAGCAGTTAATGGATAATCAATTCTGAGAATGCTCAATAGAAAACTGTATTAAAAACTTACTTATAAAATCCAATTAGCCTGTCTTACAATACAAAATAAGCAGCCATAAAATCAAGCCCTTCATTAACTTAGATTAGTTGAAAATATATTACTTAAAGTTGTTTTGCAAGAAATTATCCAAAAACATGTACAATTTAACCAAACAGGAAGAACCAACTAACTTTATCTTAGTAGGTTCAACTTCTTCAATTGTAGCAGCAAAAAATATGTCACACTTAGGTAGTGAATAAACATACTTTCGTTGTCAAAATCTAAGGCAGGATCAGGAAAATAATATCTGTAAGCACCAGGTTATTGATGCCAACTGATGTCCATGGCCTCTCAAAATTGATGGAAAGGCAAGGCTGCTAAATCTGACAAGATTCCAACATACATGTATGAGAGCTTTCCAGATATACATACATACATACATACATACATACATACATACATACATACATACATACATACATACACACATACAATTTTCTATAGCTGTCATCTCAATCAATGACTCTGGGCAGCTTATAATTCCAAAACTATAAAAACAATTAAAACAAAATATAAATAATAAAAACAACCAAAATAAATATACACAGCAGCTGAGATGGTTAACCAGTCAACAGTAAACTCAAGAAATGGGGCCCTTAACATATTCAGAGCTCCAGGCTTGGGAACATAGCCAAGTTTTTAAAGTCTAATGAAAGGCCAACAGGGTTGGGACCCTTCTCATCTCCAAAGAGAAGGATATTGCACAGAGCAGAGGCTACTGCCCATCTACTAGTCCCCATCAGCCGACACTCTTTGGCTGATGAGATCCTGCAGCATGCCCAGTCTGCTAGATCAAATTGGATGGGGAGGGACTCTTAGAAAAAGCCGGTCGCTCAGGTAAGCCAATCCCAAGCATGTAAGACTTTGAAGTTGACAACCAGCATCTTGAATTGCACCTGGGAACAGACCCGTAACTATTGTAACTCACATAGTAGTGGTGTTTCATGCGTTGTATATCTGATACCGTTTACTACCTGCACAGCTGCATTTTTCACCAATAGAAGTTTCTGAGTGCTCTTCAGGGGCAGTCCTTTATATAGCCCATTGCAATAATCTAAATTTATGAAGCATTATATGAGTTTATCTGTTCTCTTGCACAATGACAGAAACAAGATCAACAACATCTAGCAAGAGTTCAGCAAGAGTTTAAAATTTTGCTTCTGAGTTTTTATCATCTGAATAATAGCCACCTCAAAATGTTTCAAAAACTTGATTCTGGCAAATAATATTTCAAGAATATTTCAAATTTATTTAAACATAAATTTGAGGTAACCTTATTTGCTCGGATTTCCATGCTACAAAATAAAGGGACCAAAACTGACAAGCTTTACTTTCGCTAGGTGACACAATACGCCTGTTACTATTTTAAATGAATACTGAGTCTCTTCTCATATACGTGTAGACATCAATAAATTATCATTAATGAAACCAAAATAAGAACTTAAGAGGAAAGTGTGGTTGCTAGGTTTCAAGAAGTCCTTGCCCCCATGACTTTCTTTTAAACCCTTGTCTCCCATGATACTGAATGATATAAATAGTTAAGATATCACCAGCCTCTGAATTTCTCCTCTTCCACATGGAACAACTAATGAAAGAGATGAAATTATAGCAATTTGGAAAGAAATATATAGAATGGTACCATAGTTTCCCACAATCAGATAAGAAAGTACATGGCACAGAGTTTGTATTTTTAGCTATCACCATACAGTCTCCATGAGATCAATCACAAATAAGCTCTCATGCAGTGTACGAATGACAAAACTAGCTTATGTCAGCTACAGTGTTGTGCTACCAAGAATTATCAGTAGGAGACAGAAGGATACAGAATGTGAATAGGAGTCCTACTAAGTAGCTTGAATCTTCTTCCTTAATAGTCTTGGATCTATAAAGGAGCATCTATATCTCAGCTGTTTGCATAGCCAAAATTGCCCCACTAAAAGGTCAAATTGTGTCACCAAGTGACACTATCGGGTATAGTGATGACAAGTTACTAATTCCCATAATTTCCCTTCCCGATCATCTTTGAATTGCAATGATTTTTTTAATAGATGCAAGACCATACTCAATGTCACATTCTTAGTTTATGAGAAGATATTTGCATATTTATTCCAGAGTGGGTGTGTTCAACGAGGCTTTAAAAAAAGAGAGAATTTGTAACACCAAAAATGTTGTGAATAAACCACTTTAGCATAATAGTCTCTGTTTAAAATTAATCTGACAAATTAGTCTTCAGCAAGTTAAATCCCATTTATTCCAGTGGATCTCTTTCGCAGAAAAGCATCTGTATCTAACCAATTGTATTCCCCTTCCATTCATTTTTTTAAACATCAGATCTAAAACCCACATCCAAATGCAATACCAATTAGCTGCATGAACACAAACACATAAAACTGAGCATACACAAACGTAGAGAAGAAGCGAATTAGAAATCTGAATCTAGTTTTATGTAGCATAATTGTTGACATCTAAACAGCAAAGCATCATTGCACCCAGGGTTTTTCCCCCTTAAAAATATGCTACAGTAATGGAAAATACACTTGTAACCTGAATCAAACCACAAGGAACAAAGCACAGGGTGATGCATTTATTTTTTCCCCTCTGCTACCCCGCCTTATTCCATCTGTTTTTCATACCAGCACCTCTCCTTATTTTGCAAATACAGCTACATCACACATTGTGAACAAGGCAGTGGTGGGTTCCTACCAGTGCCGTGTGGAGCGCAGCTCCGGTAGGAGTCCGGCGATGATGTCATTTTCTGGCACTTCTCAGCGTCCTGAGCTGTCGGGAAAAAGCCCTCCCACCCGCCCTTGTTTCAATACTGACCTTTATTCTTCCTCCGAAGCACAGCTGAGAAGCTCCTCAGCTGTGTTTCGGCTTGTAATGTTGTCCTAAGCATGTGCGGAAGTGAAATCGCCCGATGGAACGTGAGTTTACTTCTGCGCATGTTCGCGATGCTCACCGGTAGCGAAAATAACCGGAACCCTCCGCTGGAACAAGGGGAATAGGAACATCTACTTGACACTTGCTCCACAGTTGCTAAATTCATCATGTCTTCCCAATAATGCTAAACTGCTTGAGGCTGAGCATTCGCTAGGGCCAGGCAATCAAGACACTCTCCGTTCTTGGCACTTCACGATCAATTCTTCAAGCCTCTTCTTATTGTTCTCTCTACAAACTTTTTAGTAAAACCTCATGGCAAGGACAGATAGCATGAACAACACTGCAGTCATGTGCTTGCTGAAAAATATCTCAACAGCTCTACAAAAGACCATTTTAATTTGGACAATGACAACCCTTAATTATTCTAGATAATAATCCTTTAACTGAAAATGTTCCATCATGCCTACCTTTATAAAACAGATTGTTCCTCTAGTTCCAGATGGATTATAGAACTGTTTGGCAAAAGTGCACTCAATTAAATCAAGCAGACTCACATCAGTTTGTTATATTTCATTGATAATACCCAGGTCCAAATTAATATCAGGTGGCAATGCTCTCTTGATCCTATTATTTCCTATTTTAAATAAAAATAGCTTGAAGTAGGAACAAATAGTTTGAAGTTATTAGGCAGATCATTCTGAGGTCTCAATATGATAGATGAGCTTGGATAGGTTGTTCTTAAACTGAGGGTAATTTGAGCATATCCTGAGGTCAATGGAGAAATTTGCAATTGCTTGTTTATGAGTCAAGGATTTGGTTTAAGACATTTGCATAAAACAACAGAATCTAGGGCTTCTTTGGAGATTAATGACATTATTTGAGAGTGAGAAAAGTGGTAACTGGATCAAAGGGTTTAAAAACCACTGGCTTAAATACAGTATAAGGAAACAGAATGATGATGATGATGATGATGATGATGATGATGATGATGATGATGATGATGATGATAATAATAATATCATCATCATTATCATCATCATTATCATTATTATTTCAGCTCTCACCAAAAGACTACATTAATCATATTACCTAATATATGAGGAAAATTTCTATCCCTTCCCCTAAATAAAAAACCAAGCTACGATTTTTTTCAATATGCAATGGCTTACATAGCTGTAAAAACAATAGAGATCAGGTTGAAATATGAAATTACAGGGACAAATAAAAGGATAAAGCAGATTATCTCCAACTGTTTATTCCTTGTCATCTTCCTACCCTCAAAACGTTGCTATAGAGCACTGCACACCAAGACAACTAGACACAAGAACAGTTTTTTCCCGAACGCCATCACTCTGCTAAACAAATAATTCCCTCACCACTGTAAAACTATTCACTAGGCTACATTACTATTACTATTAGTTTTTCTCATCGTTCCTATCACCCATCTCCTCCCACTTATGACTGTATGACTGTAACTTGTTGCTTGTATCCTTACGATTATTTCATATTGATTGTTTCCTGATTGCTTACTTGAACCCTATGACAACCATTCTTGACAAATGTATCTTTTCTTTTATGTACACTGAGAGCATATGCACCAAAGACAAATTCCTTGTGTGTCCAATCACACTTGGCCAATAAAGAATTCTATTCTATTCTATTCTATTCTAAGCCACCCAAAATGACTTTGTTCTTTTTGTGCCTCTGATATTCCTGTCAGCTATTTTTTTAAAATGTAAGTATATAATTTTTTCAATGAAAATATTATAGAAAATATTATTGTTTATTATTTATTATAATATTTATAATTTTGTTTGTTCAGTTCATATGCTCTTTGAAATATAAATACAAGCATCTTATGCTCTCACTTAAAAGTTTTCCAGTGGTCAGAATTTTAGTGTGTCCGTTCCTTCACTTTCTTCTAAGTTGCCAATGATGGCTATACAGTATATGTGTTTCCCCATTTTCTATCAAAATATGTGGTTAGATTGGGTTCCCCATTACATCAATGATATGTGGTTCCCCATTATCATCAAAATACCAATGGTTAGATTCGGATTTTTTGAGACAATTACCTGTGTATACCTCACATGGGTCACCTTAATTACAAGCCAAGAGTTCAAGTTACTAATTTTGAGAGTTGGTGCCCTATTTTTTTTTATGCAGCCAGCTTTCCAACTGTGTTTTTTTTTCCTGGATCAAAACCCACAAATTAATTAACATAACAGATTAATTAAGTATTTAACCACACATTGTTTAATTAATTCTTTGATCATTAATTAATTAACATGTAATTAATTCACAATTACCTTAATTATGTGTGGAGTGCACATTGCTTGATTATGATATTTATCATTAATTATTTAATTAACATTTCATTAATTAACAATTATGTTAATTAAGTGTGGAGAGTGAGGTTTAAGTGGGACAAGGCCACTGTTCTCCATATTGCTTCCATCTTCCTGGTTGATCTTCGTTACTTCCACTACCTGCGCGCAGCAACTTTAGTTGAGAATTCTGATGAAACGCTTGGATGAAAAATGATTCCTATGAGAAACGAGTCTTTCCTAACCTCTTTGGAGAGTGCCAGATTAACACTGTTATGGTTTCAAAGGGTGTCCAAAGGTAGCCCGCTTACAGAAATCACCAAGCTTACAAAGGAAATACTGAACTTAATTTCTACTTGTGGATTCCTTATATTCTCCTCCAGACTGGCTAGGAATGATTTACGAAATCTGGTTTAATAAATCTGCAGGTCACCAGATTGGGAAAATCTGCTTTATATTCTGAGACTTGATCAACATCATTTAAACATTTTTTTTTAATGCAAAAAGTGACAAGTAAATAGTTATTCTTTTAAATGAATTTAGGCTACCTACTGTATGCTCTGTTAATTTGTGCTATAACTTCTCACGTTGCTGTAACATTCCTACTGATTTCATAGAACATTGATGGAAACTTTAACCTACAGAACTTTAAGGGAAGGTTTTCAAGCTGGGAGAGTCACTGTACAGCAAGGTCAGGGCTGGGTTCTAACTTACCTCACTGCCGGTTTGCTTCCTCCCACGCTGCGTGGCTGTGCCTTGTGAGTATGCGTGCACTTTGCGCACGCGCACATGCGCAGTGGCAAAAAATCCCCCCCAAAAGCCAAAAACAAGATGGCGATGCATGTGCAGTGCTGGAAACTCAGCTTCTGTGCATGTGCAGAAGAAAAAAAACTGGGGAAAAATTCCCCCCCAAAAAAATCCAACAATTTTTTTAAAAAAGATGGCGGCGCTTCCGGATCGGCAGCAACTGAACCGGTTCTGTGACATCATTGTGACATCACCAGCAGTTTGCTACTGGTTCAGGTGAACCAGTCCGAACCGGGAGGAACCCACCTCTGAGCAAGGGTTGCAGGTTTATTTTGTTCTCTCTCTCTCTTTTTTGTTCTTTTTTTCAAAATGCTCAATTGATTTCATATTGAGGTTTGCACTTTAGATAATCAAAGTACAAAATTGTTGTTGTGTCAGTTCTTTCAGATAAGGCTTCTTGGGGTTTTTTTTCCTTACATACTGAAACCTTTTAGTGGTAGCAGTAATCTTCTTAAGAAAGTGCCTTCTGAAAAGAAACACTTCCTAAAATGTTTCAAAATTATCTTCCGCAAATCGTTCTTATGTCGAACAATAGGAAACCTGACTTAGGAAATATTCAAACATATTTGAAAGTTATATATGAATTTGCTTTACACAAGATGACAACTATTACCAATATTAATTTGAGGCAATAGTTGACACCTTGACACTTCAAACATGTACAGCATTACAAAATAATCTGAATAAAACTGAGCAAAGTCAAGCTAAATGGGCAAGTTCTTACAAGTATTTACTTCTTTTGTTCTTTAATGTCATGTCTTTGCACATATTTGGAGTGCTGCAAAATGTTTTACACTGTCATTTTCATGTCCCCGTACCATTTCTTTTGGTTGATGGGTTCATTTCTTCATCAACCATGGAAACTGGAGAGTTTCTATCAGGGTTAGTTGCAACCAAGATCATATAATAACAGAACATGAATTGAGATTATCTAGCTACCATTATATTATTTTTAACTCCACAAAATAAAACATGACAGGGACAGTCAAACTGGATAAAAAACATGAGTATGGCATTTTTCTTGCAAACAGCATGTCTCTGTCCTGAGGGTGGCTTTCTCTATCAGCCAGTTGTCTTTCAAAGAAAGAACAAAAAGGACTGAGGAAAAGAGAAGAGATGGATAGGGAAGTGAGATTCCAGGCTCAGTCATAAATTTGTGTCAGCCTGTAACCAAAAGCAGAAAAATGTGACAACTACTATAGTAGCCAGAAGGTGAACTAACTGTTCTGCATGCAAACGTTTCTTCTCTCTAGTTGTTATATTGCATCGTTTGAAGCTGGTTAAAGGGAGGGGGGGCTGAAGCTGGGTGAATGTGAAAAGATTTTTGTGCTGCCTTCAGCTGGATCAATTATTTGGGTTTCTGAATAACCCTTCACTAGCCACTTATGTCACAAAGTACTACTTGGGTATGATAGCTTTCCTCAATGTGGTACCTTCAGATGTATTCAGACTTCAACTCCTAGAATTTCCATCAGACACAGAGTCAAAATCCTAGCACAGCTGGAGAATGGCAGTTTAGGGAAGACTGCCTTCCTGTTTCAGTTTTAGAAACTGAATTGAATTAGAATTAGAATTCGAAACCATTACTGAATGGTTCACTGCATTTTAGATGAACTGCACCTTCCAAATGGTCTTAAAAGGCAGCCCAATGAAAAAAGCTTTGCAATAGCTAAATGGGTGATAACGAGGGAATGAGTTAGTGTAGGACAGTCCTCTTGAGTCAGGTAGGGTCACAACTAGTGCACCAGCCAAAACTGGACATGTTGACAGCTTCAGAAAACTAACAGAGATGCTGAATGGACCAGAGTCAACTCCTTGAGAAGCAAAAGCTCCAATGCTTGTACCTAAGCCAGACCTTACATCTCGACTTCAGATAGTCCTCGTTTAGCTACCATCATGGGGAGTGGCATCTTGGTGGTTGAGCAAAACAGTCACTAAGTGAAAACAGGCCTATCTTGATGATCTCATGGTCAAAGCCATAATCAGAACATCACATTATGCAACTTTTTGGTGGATGATTGGAAGTGGGCGATGACTGAAATGTCATAGGGAACCATTTATCCTAGCTATTTGAGGCATGCGACATGAACGGATACTTTTGAGCGTGATAAAAGCAGCTGTTTCATCCCAGTAAACCATTGGCGGCTGCTAATAATAATTAGCCTCGAACCATTCTTGTTTACCCAGTACAATTTTCAAGGGTTTCTTCCCCTGACCTATCTATCCTACATGGCCTTGAGGCTGCCAACTCCTCTCACTAAATCCCTTTGTGCATTGCAACCAAAAGCATTTCCAAATTGACATGAAAGTCATTTTTACCTAATTATAGCACGTGCATAAATGGAGATTATATATGTTTGAATTGTGCCTGCAATTGTCAGGATGGCGATGTAGCTCGGGAGCAGGGGAAACGACTTTTGGTTGTTCTCCTATTTAAGTTGAAGTCAATGCTCTCTATGTCTGTTTTGTCACCATAGTAGAACAAAGTTATTTCTTTAGTGATGCTTAGGACTAGAATACTTTTGGTGCTTGATTCAGTTAGTCTAAGTTCAGACAGCGCCACTATTGAAATGTGATCATTCTTGGACAATGATTCCCTTTACACTGATGTGGTGTCTAGTGTATATATTTTAAGCAGCGACTCGGTTGTCCAATTTTAGTGTAATAAATTGATATTTGTCCTGTGATTGATTCTTGGGCCAGTTGTAAAGTTGTCACTAACATTCTGGCCACAGGGTCACCTCCAAACAGAAAACACCTTGGAGAACTTCTGTCAGTTTGAATACACAATAGTAAGCAAGATAGACTGACGTGCAGAATCAGTATCGGATAGATTATCACGTTTCTCTATCATGGACAGAATCCAGATGCTAATTACTGTATTTTATGAAATGAGGCTCTTCTACAGGGAGAACAATGAATCCAATCCTATTTATATTGCCATTTTTCCCTGCATGAAAGCGGGTTTCAGTGGGCAGCTTCACCGCCGAAGCCATCCATTTCCTCTCTCACAAAGCTGTAGATGTATTTCATGCACAGCTCCAACCTTTTGCATAACATTAAGAAAACTGTTCCATGATACATTCCTCTCAACCCATTTGCGTATCCTGCAAATATAGATGATCTGCATAACATTTCAATCAGCAAAAAAAAATAATAATAATTCAACACCAAAGCAACCTACCCGGTGGTCTTAAAATGAACACTAATTCTGCATCCATTTCTAAGCATTGTTATAACTACTTCTGAAAATGCTGCAATCAGCACCTACATTGATTTCGTCTGCATTTTTCTGATAAGAAGGGCCCATACATAAATCTTTAGGCAATCCTGAAATGAATGTCAGCAACGGTAATCTTCTCATTGAATCTTTGTTCTGCTGTGTCACCAACAAAGCAAACAAAATATTTTCAAATGCCATTTCTGGAAGATACTCATTTATCACAATCAGTTTTTTAAAAAAAAAAAAACGGGTAAAATGATAGATAACCAACAAAAAACCCCTCTTGAATTATCTTTGACAGTACTGTCAAACAAATGTATTGGCTATTAAATATACTTCAAGGACTGAATGTAACTTTTCAAATGAGATTCCAAAGTGATGAAAAGACATCCCTGTCAGAAGCCAGCAGCAGTTTAAATGCAATCACTTCCAAGTTCATCACAATAGGAAATGACACATTTCAACATCCCCACCATAGACAGGATAACAGCATGATAAATGAAAAACATCAGATGAACTTAACATTTAACGTTTAATTCTCACTGGTATAAGAAGAGCTGAAGTGGTGCAGGGGTTAAATGCAGCCATTGCAGGCTGACTGTTAGTTCAACAGTTCAGCTGTTCATATCTCACTAGGCTCAAGGTTGACTCAGCCTTCCATCCTTCCGAGGTCGGTAAAATGAGGACCCAGATTGTTGGGGGCAATATGCTGAACTCTGTAAACCGTTTAGAGAGGGCTGTAAAGCACTAGGAAGCGGTATATAAGAAAAGTGCTATTGCTATTGCTATAAAGAGCAAGCTTGGATGTGAGAAGCTCAATCTACATGCAATGGTTCGCATGACTGAAAGTGACTCTCATTGAAAGATATCTCTGAACATAGAAACTTAGCATGATCACAGAGGAAGCTAAGCCAGATACATTTAAAATCTGGGGTGGGGCCCTGTTGGGGGCATCTCACTTTAGATGTGGTTAGGTGGTTGGTGGCCTAGTGGTTAAGACACTGGGATTTTTTGACCAGAAGGTTGACAATTTGAGATCCAAGCACTGCATGACCGGGTGAGCTCTCATCCTCACTCCAGCTCCTGTCCACCTAGCAGTTTGAAAGCATGCAAATGCAAGTAGATAAATTGGTACCACTTTGGTGGAAAGGTAAGAGTCTTTGATGCACTTTGGCATATAGTCATGCTGGTCATATAACCACAGAAAATGTCTTTGGACAACATTGGCTCCCTTGGCTAGGAAAGGAGGCGCTGCTCACGGTCACTCATGCCCTTGTCACCTCGCGGTTGGACTACTGCAATGCGCTCTACATGGGGCTACCCTTGAAGAGTATCCGGAGACTTCAGTTGGTGCAAAATGCGGCTGCGCGTGCTGTGGTGGGTGTGCCAAGGTACACCCACGTGACACCGATACTCCGCCAGCTGCATTGGCTGCCCATCGGTCTCCGGGTCCAATTCAAGGTATTGATCACCATCTTTAAAGCCCTTCATGGCTTAGGACCAGGATATCTTCGGGACCGCATTCTGCCTCATACTTCCCTCCGACCGGTTAGGGCCCACAGAGTTGGCCTCCTCCAGGTCCCGTCGGCCAAACAATGTCGGCTGGCGGGCCCCAGGGGGAGAGCCTTCTCTGTGGCTGGCCCCGTGCTCTGGAACCAACTACCCCCAGAGACCCGGACTATCCCCACTCTGCTGGCTTTCCGTAAAGCCATTAAGACATGGCTTTTCCTGCAGGTGGGGGGGACAACTTAATTCCACCTGAGCCTACCCCCAAGTATGTATGTGTTGAATGGATGTGGCTGTTGTAAATAATTGTTTTATATTTTTGTACTTGTTTTTAAATTTTATGCAATTTCTTTGTTTATTCTTGTATTTCTCCTTGTTGTAAGCCGCCCCGAGTCCCTCGGGAGTTGGGCGGCATATAAGAATAACAAAATAAATAAATAAATAAATAAATGAAAATGAGCACCACCCTGTCATGGCCCCGTCGGAGCCTGAGTCCGCAGAGGAGGACAAGCCAGAGCTGGGGCCAATGGAGGTCAAGGGGGAGGCCTCGTTGGCTTCGGAGGAACACGGGGAGCAGGACGATGCATCCCCGGGTCCTTCGGGCTTGGGATGGCTTGCCAGCAGAGAAGAACAGGGGCAGACAGTGGAGATGAGAAGCGACGGAGCTCAGGTGATGAGCAAGGACCGCCCCCTCCTGATCCCCGAGCACGGACAGTGGAGAGGAGGTGGGAACAGTGCAGGCTGACCCGACGACTCGGAAGGAGAACACTCTACCCCTCTTCACAAAGCACACCTGGTGACTGAGATTTAAGGAGACCCTGTGGGGAGTGGTGCTTGTTGGGAACAAACGCTGAATTTGTGGAGTTTTGTGTACGGTTGCCGGTGTCTGGAGTTCGCTGGACTTCTTGCCTTATACTTGCCTTGTTCCTTTGCTTCATGGGACTCCTTGACTTGTTCCTTTGCTTCGTTGGATTCCTTGACTTGTTCCCTTGCTCCGCTGGACTTCTTGCCTTGAAGCCATTGTGCTAACAGCGTTTTGCTGGATTACTCACAACCAGAGGCTGCTGGAGGTGTGTGCTCCGGGACGTGCCATAAACGTAGGAGCGTTTGGGGGAAAGTTGGAGCAATAAAGGGGAGTTTTGAACTATCAGCTGACTATGTTGCCTCCGTGCTTGCCCCAGGTCATCACATACCCTCTAGAGATGGACACAATTGAACAGGGGAAACCTTTACCATTTTAATAGAGTAGGAGATGGTTCTACCTCTTCCCCATTTAACATTTACCATCCTGATCCATTTATATCTAATTCTTTATTAATTTTTATCTTTTAATTCTCAATGCTGAATGTTTTTAATGCTTTTAATGTTCTTAACATTTTATATTGCGGTTTTATATTGTTTTAAACAGCCCAGAGTCGCTTGACAACAAAATGGGCAGCATATAAATTTAGTACAAACAACAACAACAACATGCAAGGTCACTCTGTTCAGAGAGTACTTTTTCTAAGAGTTGAACCCTTAGCTTTTGAGTATTTACTGCCCGCCTTCCTATTCTCCACACCACCCCATCCCAAGTAGTCTCCAGAGATTTCTAAATATTGTATTTGAGAGGGGGGGAAAGATCATTATTACTCAATGTTGTATTATTAAAAACAGAGAAATAATATCCACTGCATTAATTTAATTTCAAATGAATCCCCTTTGTCCCTGCCTTGCTTATTCTTTTGAAGGCAGCCTCCAACAAACACTCAGGAGCTATAAAGAAGTTGGACAGCCTGGCCTTCTAGCCCAGATTTCTAATTCCACTGAAGGTGCCTCCACAAACAGGTTGCTTGGCAATCTCTGTTGCTGTCATTGTTCCGCATTCGTATCCTGAAAAACAGCTCTTGTCAGAAATGTGCACCTGACTTGTCGATCAATGGGCCATAGGGAAAAAGTTGCAAAGTTTAGTACTGTGGTACTAAAACAGGAAAGCAGTCAATAAACACAAATCCACTGAAGAAAGCAGGCAGGTAAACCCTTCAGTACATTATACATCCCTTCTACAGAGGGATGCTTAAAAAACCTTAGGGGTCAAGTATTAAGCCCTACTGTTTAGTTCTTCACATCTATCATAATCCATTCCTGACTTTACTTTGCTTTTTACTTTACTTTGCCTGTTTTCACCGAAGCGATGGGATTTCAGATTTTTAGGCTTCTATCAGAAACAACAAAACAAAACAAAACAAAATCTCACTTCTTCTCATTTCTTTTGAGGGTTCTTGTTCTTTCTAGATTTATTTTTGTCCCAGAGCCGTTATTATTTAAATATTTTTGTCCCAGAGCCGTTATTATTTAAGCATGCTTAATCCAGCATTCTATCCCTTTCTCATCGTTGTACTATAACTATCATGCACACTTTGGATACGTGACGTTTGTGAGGTACAGGCTGAATCTGAATGTGAATTGTTCTCATTCTAACAAATGCAGGATTTATTTTGTAACTCCTGTCTCATCGGACATCTTACGTTTACCATTTGTATTCCAAAAAAAAACCAAATGGAAAACAATAGTTTGTTTGCTCACCTGAATCTAGGGAAAAGTAATACAGATAGTCCTCAACTTACAACTATTTGTTTCGTGACTGTTCGAAGTTACAATGGCTCTGAAGTGACTTATGACCATTTTTGACATTTACAACTGTTGTACCATCCCCGTGGTCATGTGACCAAAAATTCAACCGCTTGGCAACTGGCTCATATTTATGACAGTTGCAGTGTCCTGGGGTCATGTGCTTGTCACCGTCTGACAAGCAAAGTCAATAGGGAAGCCAGATTCACTTAACAACCGTGTTTCTAATGTAACTGTAGCGATTCACTTAACAACTGTGGAAACAAACATCATAAAATGGGATAAAACTCACTTAAACACTGTCTTGCTTAACAATAGAAATTTTGGGATCAATTGTGGTCTTAACTCGAGGAATACCTGCATGTAATACAGAGGAAACCTACAATAGTAATGATGATGATGATGTTCGTCTATCGTATTCGAAGAGGACCTTGACATCTATAATTGGGGGGGGATGTCAAGACTTGCGCGTGAATTGGATTAAAGTGAGGGAGAGGTACGCATAGTCAGCCTCACTCTCTCTTCCCAGATTCCATCTTACTCTAATAGCAGGACAAGAGTCAAGACAGTTGGAGATGGGCTGGTCGCAGTGGTTGACCAGGGCGTCTTTCATGTCTTGCCATGCTCTTAGCATACCACATCACTTGCAGAGACCGCCTTCATGACCGTTGTCCTATTCTAGTAGATTTCATCCGCTCAGTCCACTGGAATCTGTCTTCACATGCTCGGGATAGACAAGTCCCTATCTCACCGAAAGTCGATGATCCAACGGATCCTCTCAATCTGCTTTGGCCAGCCTGTCGAAGCTTTTGCCCAGGGTGTGGCCCAGAGGTGAAATGCTCCCGGTTCACTCTTACCTGTCGGTCGTCGCAGAGCCAATGGAGCCGGTGGCGGTCACGACGCGGGGCTGCCCCCGCCCACCTCCCCTGCCCGCCTGGATGCCGCCATTTGAGTTATTTTGCCCTCTGCGCATGTGCAAAGCGTTCTTTGGGCAAAATAACTCAAATGGCGGCATCCAGGCGGGCAGGGGAAGCGGGCAGGGGAAGCCCCACGCCGCGACCGCCACCGGCTCCATCAGCTCTGCGACGACCGACAGGTAAGAGCGAACCGGGAGCATTTCACCCCTGGTATGGCCGCTGCGCTTGTTACAGGTGCTAGGAGCCACAGGTAAGAGCTGAGTGACAGGTGGGGACCAAAGGTAAACGAGCTGCCCTAAAAGATGCCTTAAAATGAGCTGCCGTAAAGGACACGACATGCCCCTACACCAGAGGTGCTACCCCTCCCTGAGCACCCCATACACCATAATAATAATAGTAATAAAAGTAATAGCAATAATAGCTCCAATATAACAATAGCATAACTAGTTCAGGTTTTGCTAAGGATTCCATTATTATATGGTAGAACTATACGTCTCATGACAACTGACAGCTGCTGTGAGGGCATAAATCAAAGCAGCCCTTCTATAATAAAACATTCAGATTTGAGCAGGACTGGTTTTAGCATAAAAAGATAACAGCTTTAATTCAGGCTAAATGTATGAGTAATGTATAATGAGCTTGATTTCACTCAGCAGATCAGCTAGAAAGAGAAAGCAACACCAAAGGAATAATAAACTGCCTTCTGTTTTCTCCCTAAAGTCCTAGAACAAAATTACACAGTAGTTCAATAAAAATTAAAAATAAAAGATGGAACCCAAAACCAAGTTTTTACTAAGGAGGAAGACTAATGCTCTGTCCCTATTTGAGATCCACGTTCCCTGGTTACACACTGTCCTTCAAAAGTTCTTAAGAAAATGTCTTTTTTTAAAAAAAGTGACAAGGGGGAAGCTAACAATGACTGGAGAATGCTCATATTAATATATTTTAATCAAATTGCAGTGAAATAAAAACAAAATCGAATGTAGTTGTTTCTTACCTAACCCTTCTAACATTTGAATTTCTTGTGTGACATTCAAAAGTTAAGTGCAGTCCTCAACCTTCGTAAATTTGGACTGTGTAATTTGGATCTGGTCTAATTGCTCAAGTTACCCCTTAGCAATAGCAATAGCACTTAGACTTATATACTGCTTCATAGTGCTTTACAGCCCTCTCTAAGCGGTTTACAGAGTTCAGCATATTGCCCCCAACAATCTGGGTCCTCATTTTACCCACCTCAGAAGGATGGAAGGCTGAGTCAACCTTGAGCCGGTGAGATTTGAACAGCTGAACTGCTGAACTAGCAGTAGCCTGCAGTGCTGCATTTAACCACTGCACCATCTCGACTCTTGTTAAAGTTAAAGAAGCTAAAGTTAGTTATTCTCTGTGGACCAGTCTCCAAATGGAAACTACAGATGCCGGTCATGAAAAACACATCATACACCTCACTCTATAGTGATTTTGCCTTGTTTTGAGGAAAAGGGGTTTTATGTTCTGCCTCTCGGCTATCTCCTGCCCTCCCCATTTTTGCAGTCCTATTTCCAACTATCCAGCTATCCAAGTGCTTTCCCTCATTTCCTCAGCTGAGAAGCAAGTGTGGGTGAAGCTCCACTGAACAGCTACCTGAAATTCCTTAACAGTCTCTTGGAACTGGCAAGTATCCACGGCTGTAATTGCTGCTGGCATTTAATTCCATGGGATCCTATTATACTACTGCTAAAATGTTCTGCTTAAAACATAATGGAGTGAACAGGTAATGAGATAGGAGGGGTGGTTAGAAATTAAATTGCTTCCTGGTTATGTTGGCACAAAAGACAATAGTGGGGGAACGAGGAGGAGGAAGGAATATTGGATATGTTCACCACCTTGAGTTATTTATAACAATAATAAAGGCAGATACAAAAAAATAAAAAAATAAAATAAAATAAAATAATAAAATAAAATAAAATAATAATAAAATAAAATAAATGGGATGGCATGCTTACATATGGAGAGATGGAACTAAGCCACAACTTAACTTCAACCAACACCTAATTAGAAAATCTTTGTTAAAAACATGGTATGAAATCAAAAAGAAGAACTACATGAAAATCCCCAAATGGCTTTCAATTATAGAAGCCATGACCTACCCGAACCTAATTGATATAACCAAAGCAGCAAAATATAGCGACATATTAGATCCGACACGGAAATTAAAAAGTAGAGAACAATTGGCGGAACAAAATATAAATATTGATTGGTTGACTTACTTACAATTAAAAACTCGACACAAAAAAGATACTGAGGGTATGGGTATAGAAATGGAAATGCAAAAACTGGATAAAATTTTGATTGGCCCGGACGAAAAAATAATATCAAAACTATATAAATATCTGCTGGAATTCGATAAAATGGAGGAAATTGTCAAGGAACCCATGGGCAAAAAACGTAGGCCACAACATACACTTAGCTGACTGGGAGAAAACATGGAATATAAACTGCAAAATAACTAAGTCAACAGCATACAAAGAGAATTATTATAAAATGTTTTATAGATGGCATTTAGCTCCATCAAGATTGGCCAAAATATACCCAAAAATGAATTCGGCTTGCTGGAAATGTAAAAAAGACGTAGGTACCTTCTTTCATGCGTGGTGGTTGTGTCCCGAAGCAAAGGGCTACTGGAAAAAAGTGCATGCCTGGTTACAAGAAATTACTGAGAGAACAATGGAATTCACCCCAGAATTTTTCCTTCTGGGGATAATGGAAAAACAACATCCAAAAAATATACAATATTTAATACTACATATTACAACTGCGGCAAGAATAACATATGCACAATATTGGAAAGACAATCAAATCCCACCAGAAAATATACTAATGGACAAAATATATAGATGTGCTGAAATGGACATGCTGACTATTCAACTCAAAGGACAATGCAACTCAGAATACTACAAAACATGGACTAGATGGTACAACTGGACTAAAAAAGAGAGGAAAGACTGTGTGACAACGTGAGAAGAAAACAAAGACAGAAGAGACTGTAAATTTATGATTTAATGTGCATAATTGAGATATAACAATGTTGTAAAAACGGGTGTAGATCTGTATCAAAATACTCAGATGTTTAATGAAGAAAAATAATAAAAAAAAATTAAAAATAAAATAAAATAAAATAAAATAATAAACTAAAATAAAATAAAATAATAAACTAAACTAAACTAAAATAATAAAATAAAATAAAATAAAATAATAAAAATAAAATAAAATAAAATAAAATAAAATAATAAAATATAATAATAATAAAATAAAACAATAAAATAAAATAAAATAATAATAATGTAAAAATAATATAAATATAAAATAAAATAAATATAAAACAATATAAAATATTACTTAGGCATATATGCTGCTTCACAGTGCTTTACAGCCCTCTCTAAGCGGTTTACAAAGTCAGCATATTGCCCCCAACAATCTGGGTCCTATTTTATCAATATCGGAAGGATAGAAGGATGATTCAACCTTGAGCCTGTCAGGATCAAACTCCTGCCAATAGGCAGAGTCATCCTACAATATTGCATTCTAACAACTGTGCCACGACATATGCACATAACATAACATAATATAGCATAACATAAATAACATGTTTATTTATGGGCTACACATAAAATCTTCATTTACAAAGCAATGTCTCCTAGGTAAGGCTTGAGAGTAATTCATTTGTCATGGTATTATAAAAGAATAATTAATGTTAAATATTTATATCAGGAAAGATGCCCTCAAATTGTAATCGACTTCTGGCAATTATATAAATGTATATGGCGTATTTAGGCAAAAATATGAAAGTGGTTTGCTACCATCATTTAAAGGTATTTCCCAGGGACACGGGGTATCCCAATGTAAACTACAGCCCTAGATTTATTTTCCTTCCATTCCTGTGGATCTGCAATCCAAGCATTACTTAAGGATACCCATGTTTGCTTCCTATCCCAGAAAAAGATGATCAGATACTGCTGCCTACTGAGAGACTGTTTAGGACACACTGAGAAATTTCAAGAAAAAAAGTTAATCTTCTCAACGGACATCTCCTTTTGAGAAATAGGTAGTAAGTGGCACTTGACAGTAAAAACCAATTACCTGGAAAGGTAATAGACTCCATTCACAGAGGTTAGACACCCATCTGTCATAGATGCTTTTATCTGGGCAATCTGCCTTAATCTAGAGATAGGACTTCATAGTCTAAATGGCTCCTTCTAATTCTATGATTCTATGTCCTTCTCTAATCTTAATCATCTGGTAAACACAGAAAAAAAATTCTGGGAAAAGGATGCACATCTAAGACAGTTCTCATTCTGCATTCTGAAAGAAATTTGTCATGTCCCGAGACTGTGAAAATATTGTATATTCCTGTTGTAGTCCTTTACCCATGCCACCCCCAACATGCAGGTTACAGCAAGACCAAATCACCCAATGTTTACACGGTATCTACATCTTTCTCTCGCTTGCATCAATGATCTTGTCTCCTCTCAATTTTCTGTTGAAATCTCTTTGGAAGATAAACGAAGGTTAAGAGAAAACTGTCATGTCTACTGTACATAATCCGCAATAACCCTGCGGTATCAAATGATATGTATTTGATGAGACCTAATTTTATTGGGAACGAGCCTCATTACCTCTGATATAACGCTGTCTTACCTTGCATGGTTCGGCTACAGGCAATTTCTCCCTATGAGTTTTGAGGGGGGTAGAAGAATATATACCATACACCCTTATTGCATTTATTTGAAATAATTTTCCAAAGCGTTACACTTTACATTGTTGTATAAAAAGACAGATTCTATTAATTTCTACCAGAACTATGTTTTAGCAATCATTTTACTACAAACAGAAAGGAGGATTAAATATTTAAATGGGTTTGATCATTACTGTGACACAAACCAAACCTGTCTACAAAACTCTGCAGAGGAGAAGTTTTATTTTATTTTCTTACCTTAAATGCTACTTAAATCATTTGCCCTGTGGTATTTTACATTTTTGGAATGCACTCTGCTACCAATTTTTCTGTCACACAGCTTGCTCCCGTGGAGGGCTGGAATATCCGCTTTCTTTAAAGGCATTTCATAAAAACCTCTGTAATTGTTACTGATTACTTGCTGGACATTTTAAAAATCAGTCACAAAATGAGTCCAGCTTCCATAAGAAAATAATGAGGAGGGGGTTGTTTGTTTCTTTCAGCCAAACTTTCCTCCTGTGCTCCTAAAGCTGATTTTCTACCTCTCGTTAAGATCATACAGTAGAGAGAGAGACTAAGCCTGGGAAAGTACTGGAATATTCATAGGAGGGGGAGGTGGCCCTTGAGCCCTCTGAACATGGGTTCATCCAGTTTACACTGTGGCCACAAAGAAAGTATTGGCTTGGCTCCGGAGAAACTGGTAGAGTCTCTACTTATCCACCTGCAATGGATACTGATGCTTATTCTGAATGAAATAAATGAGCCTTTATTTCACTTCTTTTTAAAGTAAAATTAAATAAAAATGTAAAACTAAGTAAAATTTAAAAATAAAATAAACATTTAAAAATAAAAATAAATAAAATTTTAAAATAAAGTGAACAAAATTTTTAAACTTAATAAATTTTTGAACTAAATAAAATTTGAAAATGAGATTAAATAACATTTTTAAACTAAATAAAATTTTAACGTATTTAATTTTACAATAAAATTAAATCAAGGTTTGCAATAGAATTAAATAAAATTTTAAAATATAATTAAATAAAAATTTAAAATACAATAAATTTTTAAAACACAATTGAATAAAATTTTAAAATACAATTAAATAAAATTTTAAAATACAATTAAATAAAATCTTAAAATAAAATTAAATAAAATCTTAAAATAAAATTAAACAACATTTTAAAATTTTCATTTTCATCTGCGTGGCAGGTCCACAACATTGGGATGATGGGACCAGCCATCAATCGGTCATACGCTGGTGCTGACCACCCATAGATCCCAACAGCTCTGTAAACTGAATGTTAGAAAGGAAAGTAATTCAAGCAAATATTCTTTTAGCTTTGTGCTTTGTTTTGTCAATTAGAAGCTGGCAATAGAAAATTGTATTGCTTGTTGCTAACCTGCCCTTCCTTTTTCGAAAGCAATAGCTGTTGAAGATGAAATGCTAGATTGTTGGTTTCTGCCCACGATAAAAAAGGCAAATAAATCACAGCATTATGGAATGTTAGGTTAGACTCACTCCCAAGACACAATGCAGTAGAGAAAGAGTGCAGCAAAGGATGGAGAACAGTATATGGGGACAAATGACCAGATAGCCCTAAAGATCATCAGAGATTCAACAGGATGGACGATAAAAAGAAACAAGATCAAAGGCTTGTCAGCCAAAAAAATTAAGGAGACAGATTAACAGAGTTGGAAGGGACCTTGTAGGTCATCTAGTCCAACCCCCTGCCCAAGCAGGAGACCCTACATCTGCCTCTACCTAGGATTGAACTCACAACCTCCTGATTGTGAGGCAAGAGCTCCACCTCTAGGCAACAGTGTTAGATCCATCTTATCTTCAGCAAGATTGGATGGTAAGATGCCAATTAATTCTAAACCTAAAGTGACAAATATTAGTAGCACTTAGCATTAGGGGAGAGTTAGTGGCACATTTATCTGAGAAGTTAGTACAGAAAGTCCTCAACCTACGACCACAATTGAGCCCAAAATTTCTATTGCTAAGTGAGACATCTGTTAAGTGAGTTTTGCCCCCTTTTACAACTTTTTCTTGCCACAGCTGTTAAGTGAATCACTGCTGTTGTTAAGTGAATCTGGCTTCTCCATTGATTTTGCTTGTCAGAAGCTTGCAAAAGGGGATCACATGACCCTGGGACACTGCAACTGTCATAAACATGGGTCCGTTGCCAAGCATCCGAATTTGGATCACGTGACCATGGGGATGCCGAAACGGTCGTAAATGTGAAAAACGGTCATAACTCACTTTTTTCAGTGCCATTGTAACTTTGACCGGTCACTAAACAAACTGTTGTAAGTCGAGGACTACCGTATTTTTCGGAGTATAGGACGCACCTTTTTACTCCCAAAAAGGGGGTCAAAAAGTGGGTGCGTCCTATACACCGAATGCAGCCCCAACCCCCCCCAGCCCCCACCCTTCGGAGGTTTTCCCCGCCGCCCGCCATTGCCTCCGCCACCGCCGCTTGCCCCCCCCGCTGCTTGCCCCCGCCGTCCCCGCTGTTGCTTGCCGCCGCCACCACCGCTGCTTGCCCCCGCCACCCATTCCTGAGCTAGCATGAAATCTAGCACCCCAGTCCTTTCGAGGTGCCACCGCTCCGCTTCGATCCCCACCGCTGCCCGCTTGCGAGCGAGCGGGCGTACGAGCAGGCAAGGCGCGGCGGCAGGCAGGTGTCTTGGAAGCGCCGAGGGCAGCACGCGCGTCCGGGATGCTCCTTTCTGTACTTTCCGCTTAGCCGGCAGCAGCGGGCGCAGCGAGTCCCGTCCTCACGCGCGTCCCCGGCGCTTGCTGTGGCGACGCTGTTTTCTCCGAGACCTTTGTCTACTGCTCCTTCTCCGAGACAAAGGTCTCGGAGAAAACAGCGTCGCCACAGCAAGCGCCGGGGACGCGCGTGGGGACGGAACTCGCTGCGCTCGCTGCTGCCGGCTAAGCGAGAGGGGCATCCCGCGCGTGCTGCCCTCGGCGCTTCCAAAACACCTGCCTGCCGCCGCGCTTCGCCTGCTTCCTCAGCTGCTCTTCTCTAGCGAGCGCTCTTTGGCCGGGAAAACCAGGAGCCGCCGCTTTCGCCGCAGATCTGCTCAGCTCAAGTTGCAGCCCTTGAACTTCAGGAGGGAACTGGCTGCGAGATCGGGAGGACTTGTGGACTTCAACTCTAGCTAGCATGACTGGAGGAGGAATTCTGGGAGTTGAAGTCCACAAGTCTTAAACTTGCCAAGGGGGTGCAAGGGTCTTCAAACTTGTGGACTTCAACTCCCAGAATTCCTCCTCCAGTCATGCTAGCTCAGGAATTGGAGTTGAAGTCCACAAGTCTTAAAGCTGTCAAGTTTGAAGACCCCTGGGTTAGGGGTGCAAGGGTCTTCAAACTTGGCAAGACTTTTTACAACCATGTACACTTTTTACAAACTTCAAACTTGACAGCTTTAAGACTTGTGGACTTCAACTCCCATTCCTGAGCTAGCATGAATGGAGAAGGAATTCTGGGAGTTGAAGTCCACAAGTCTTAAAGCTGTCAAGTTTGAAGTTTGTAAAAAGTGTACATGGTTGTAAAAAGTGTACATGGTTGTAAAAAGTATACATGGTTGTAAAAAGTATTCTGCTACACTGGTATTTTATTAAATAATATATTACTACACCATTTGGTTCAGAATACTTTTTTCCTTGTTTTCCTCCTCTAAAATCTAGGTGCGTCCTATACTCAGGTGCGTCCTATACTCCGAAAAATACGGTACCTGTATTTTACACCATTTAGAGAGTTGAATGTTGAATGTTTTATCTGCATAATGATAATTAATTTCCCAAGCCAGTTACAAAAATTGGGAAGCTAGATTGCTCTAATTATTGTCAAGTGAGAGATCTTGACTTGAGTTCTTTATTGAACAGAAAAAGCACTAAATAAATATATATTAAGGTTAAGCTGTATTACTTACAGCATTTCTAAGCAAAACATCTTGTATAGTAAAGAAAATATACTATATAGACTGCATGTCTAAAGACAAAATATGTAGAATATATTCTTGTCAAAGAAAATCTATTGTAAAGTGGTTGTTTTCAGTGGTCAAGTAATGTACTGAAAATAAATAAGCAAGAAAAAGGGTTTAACATCTGTAAACTTATTAAAACATCTTATTAAAAAATATAAAATCTCTTATTTAAATCAAGCCAGCTCCACCCTCTTTTTATCAGTATCATGTGGAATTGTTATTACATTAAAAATAAATCTCTTTTTTTCTTAATTCATGTTTTTTCTTCATAAATTGTTCAGAGGCACTTACATTGTAGTGCAGACAAATTTATTTGCTTGGTATGATGAGACAAAATTGCCAAAATTGCTTTCCAGGACCTACCAAGCATATTAGAACAACAATAAAGAAGATAAGCATTGATCCAGAATTAGTCATGCTTGGAATAAATCCATTGAAATCAATGTAATTTACATTACCAATGTTTATTAGTACTGTGGGTCCCACTTCCAATTTCGCAGCTGGCATGGAGGTTAGTGGGAATGTAATCCTTTCCTATTTCAATCCATTTTGGGCCCATATAGCCATTAATTTTATAGCCCTTTGTTCAACTTAGTATTTCATAATGCAAAGTGTAAACACTATTTATGTTGGAACAAAATACGATTTAATAGAATTAAAGCCTTCCTATCTGGGATACCCTTCCAATAGCATCAGAGTCCCTCCAATAATTTTTATAATTTTGCTTTAAAGGTAAAATAAAAGTGTAGGAGGCCTGAATTTTTATGGAACAAAAAAGAAGGAGGGAGGGAGGGAGGGAGGGAGGGAGGGAGGAGAGAGAGAGAGAGAGAGAGAGAGAGAGAGAGAGAGAGAGAGAGAGAGAGAGAGAGAGAGAGAGAGAGAGAGAGAGAGAGAGAGAGAGAGAGAGAGAGAACAGAAAAAAAGCAATTAGGAGAATAAGTACAAAAGGTCAGAATATAAATTAAGTAATAACTGCAAGGGCATCACTGCAGATGAACTGAAAACAGGAAAAATGAGGGTTTGGTTTAATTAGAAAAACAGAAGCCCATATACAGATTCATAAAGTGCTCATAACAGCACATAAGGCTTCACTGACTAAAACTATATTTTAGTCCTACTGGGTTAGACAAGAATTTGACCTGAAACTTTTCAAATGCTACATATCTTCGTAGGCTTTCTATGAATTTAACAAAAAAAAGGCAGGAGTAAATCTTACCTTTCCTATACAATTCCAATTTTTCCATAATGTAGCAGATACACACTTCATCTCCAGTTATTATTGCTTCAGCAATAAATATAGACTATATAATCTTAATTCCCCTAAGTATAAAACTGGATCTAATCTACTCTGGTGATAAAATACTTTCAACTTCATCCACACTCTGCCTGGTTTTGTTTCAAACGAAGCTCTTCCTTGGGAGAGCCAATGTGGCTTATATGTTTTTTCTGGTGAGACCAGTCTATCAGGGCAACCTGGTCTACCCAAATGTGGGACGGAGCATACTGCTTCCGCTTTCACCTTTCAGCCCCAATCCAGGAGCCTTCGCAGGCAGTCGCTTTCATGACAAACTATTTTTGTGTTGAAGGTTTTACCGACAAAGAAATAAAGGGAGACTGGTAAGATCTATTTCAAGCTATTTAGCTCTCGTCAGCTAGCCATACCCTTTCTGGGATTCAAACCTGGGCTACTTGCATATGCGGCTTATCATTAAGGAGCTGGGCTAGGAGAGGACAGAGTCAAGAAGTTCAAGATCTCCCTTGGACACACAAGTCAATAAGATGACTTTGAGCCGGTCAATGTTTTTCAGCCCTAGACTGGAAAGTTGGAAAATATTTCACCAGGATGATAGATTACAATCTATAACCTTCAATGAAGAAGACTTCATCCTACGGTGGATTGATTCAGGCTGATAATAGATTTTACCTTAATTAACATGTTCTATCCCCAGTGAAATGTTTCGAGATTATCCCAAACATATTGATCTCTTCTGTAGAGATGATGTCAAAGAAAGAGTGGCATAGGTCTCTGAACTTCAATATAAAGAAAATTATGCTAAGCATGCCTAGGTATACATACATGATTTTTCATTTTCTTAGGGCAATATTTATGCTAGTTACATTTGAATTTGAATTTGTTTATTTTGTCAAGCATATAAGCAAAGTACAAACAGTGAAACATGATTGAATATATATGTAATATTGCAAGCATGTATAAGAGTAAAAGAGGTATGATTATATGGGTACATAGGACAGGAACGGTAGGCACGATTGTGCGCTTATGCACGCCCCTTACTGACCTCTTAGGAATGGGGTGAGGTCAATGGTAGATAAAGATACATGTCAGAAGCCAGTTGCAAACTACTTCCTTACTGTTGCCAAGAAAGTTATATAGATGTTTCCACGAAATTAACAAGATTGAAGCTCAACTCATAGGAGAGTTAGCTTTTTACATGTATCCTGGATGATCCTACTCTTCACCTAAATACATGTGGCTTTAGAATTCATTCAGATACATACACATATATAGAAAATATAGACAGCAACCAAAATACTACATATATTTCAAAATCATCATTGCTATCAAGATAGCCATTTAAATATATCACTCTACTTTGGCCATAGTTATTTCTATTATATAAAATGACTAATATCTGTAGGCTTGCTTTTGATGACTTACTAATTAATAATGAAACATTTGTTCGTTTCTATGTAATTCTGTGCTGTCTTCTTTGAGAATTATCACAGGCTGCAAAATGAATTGAAGCCGATATTTAATTAATGCATTTTAAATCCCTGAGGAATAATGTTATCTTGCCTATCCCCCCAAAAATGTATTAGAAAATATCCTTCTATTCTCTTAAAAATTAACAGAGGAATTCTAATTTGAAATAGATATATCTACTTAACACCGAAGTATGTTACCTAGAAATATAGAATTTTACTTTAAGCCTACAGCTACATAGCAAATTTGCTCACTGTGGTCAACAGATCAAGATGAACTAAAGAGAGGGACATACATTCCCCATTCCAGAAACTTTTCTGCCCCTGACAGGTTAAAATTTTAACCATTCAGCAAAAAGAAAGATGGGGAAACTTTCTGGGTTTTGGTGGCCCTTGTTGGTTTATGAAGCTGACATGTCTCTCTACATCTTTTGGCAGGTTAAAACTTCAGCAATCACACAGGTGCAGAAGTAAAGACTACATATACATGCTTGCTTTTCACTTGGACGATACAATAGGCTGGATCGGTAAAAATCATTCTTAGGCAAAGATGACAAGAAGGCCTGTGTGTGCATCTGCTCAAGAGGTCTTTTTGATAGTATGTTTTACTGATCCTTGTTACCAGTAGTGGGTTCTAAAACCCATTGCTACTGGTTTGCACATGCGCTCGCACACACGCACGTGCAACACTTCTGCGCATGCACAGAAGCGTCCTGGGTGGGTGGGCAGAGCCTCCCGCCACAGCTACCGGTTCACAGAATCAGGCCGAATGAGGAGCAACCCACCACTGCTTGTTACCTAGCAACTGTTTTGTGAACAAGCCTGAAATCAGACAAGTGGTACCACATGAGCCTGGCCATCTTTCGTGAGTAAACATAAAACTATTAAATTTATCTTATAGTCAGTTAATATATTGGTTTCATCTTGTTCCGAAACCCTGAACATTATAGCTGCCGGCTGAGAATGATGGCAATTGCATCTATCACACCTGGAGAAGATTAGAGAAAAGTAGACTTTGGCAAAGCAGCACACACAAAAAAGGAGAATTTTGTGAACAAATAATCTTTCTTATTATACTTGTAATTTTGTCACAATCTTCAGAAACTCTAAAATACCAATATTGTGTCATGACTGCAAAGGGATGAAATCTTCCCTTTCAGCTTCAGAGAAAGACAGGGAGATGCCACTCAGCTGTTTTCAAGGTCTCTGGGTACATTTTTCTGTCTCCTTGGTTTATTTATTTATTGGATTTATATGAGGACTCTACACTCTTTGAAAATGATTAAAAAGAGTTGCTTCATACTTCAGGTTAGCAATTTGATTTTAATATTGTGCAGACCCTCCTGATGTATTCCTTTTGCGTTGACTCTTTGACTTTTCCATTCAAGATGTTATCTGCTTCCAGATATTTGTTATTCACTAAAGAAGCCCAACTTGTTTATTTTTTTAGAAATGTACTCATTAAAGGTAATTCCAGTCTTAAAGCACTGCCATCTTTTCTTCAGGAGAAAAGCCAGCAGAAAATTCGGCACAATTCTGGGGAAAAACATGGCTTCTAAAGTGAGTTGGAAACAGATGTCATGTTACTGTTCCCATGCATGCCAAAGCACCTCTCTGATATCAAGTCTGCACAAACTGCTGCACACATGCTGCACAAACTGACTCAATGGATCCTGAAGTTTTCAATTTGCGTTCCATAAAAGGGAATTGGAGCTGTGCAGTATCATGACGACAATATGTACTGTTGGTACAGTATAAATAGTCTTGACTTATGACCATAATTGGGACTAGAATTTCTATTATTATATACTTTATTCATTAAACATGAAACTCAGTCAACTGAACATTCAGAAATGCATCACAAATACAATTGACTGGTGCTAATGGTTGATACAGGTTGCTGCCAGCGTCCTAGGTATCAACCAAGTACCTTCTTAAGATGTATGATGTTCCGAGTAGCACAGTTTTTTGCAGTTCCGCTGGTGTTATTGCAGGAAGCTGCAATTTCTTGATGTATTTTATAAAATTCTTGGACATGGTACCAAGTGCCCCGATAACAATGGGTATCACTGTTACATGTTTCATCCATGACGGATAGGAAATTATTCCTATCAAAGAGGTGATATAGGATCTTGCTTCCTTGAAGTCATTCTTACTTAGAAAATAAAACAGAGATTCAATTCTAATTAACAAAATATTTATTTTAGTACAAAAGTAACAAAAGAATATAAAACTTACTAAGCTACATTGTCTCAGCTAAGAAATCACGTCTGCCTCGGGCGAGGCTCACAGGAGAAGAAGGAAGGAGGAGGCTCCTGGAATGCACACATGAGCAGTAAAACATATCACATGTCTGTTTGATTAGAAAATACAATAAACCGAGAAATATTGCAGAGGCGCTCAACTGGCAATATTCACATCGTGACAATCCATAATCACGTAGTTTTGATGGCCACGTCGCGGATACTTTTGTGATTTTTTCCAGTTCTTTTTCTTCGACTCTGGCATCTCCTGGTACCGCGATATCAATAAATTGTACATTTTGGATTTCGACAACTGTGATATCTGGCGTGTTGTGTTCCAAATGACGATCCATCTGTATTCAAAAGTCCCACAAGATCTTCACCTTCTCATTTTCGATAACTTTTTCCACTTTATATTCTCATGACTTTTTGGATACAGGTAAGTCACATTTTTTTACATAATGACCAGTGGATTAATTTAACAACTTGGTCGTGTCTAGCTTTGTATTCAATTTATGCAATTTTGCTGCATTCACATATTAAATGTGAAACAGTTTTGACTTTGTCGTTGCAAAATTGGCAGTTTGGATTGTCAGTGGATTTTTGTATCTTCGCTTTCATGGCATTAGTTTGTAGTGCTTGTTCTTGAGCAGCAAGTATTAAACCTTCCGTTTCTTTCTTGATGGTTCCCATCTTAAGCCATGCCTATGTAAAGTTGTCATCACATTTTCCTTCAATGTTTTTCAAGTGTTGTCCATGCAAAGCTTTGGTTTTCCATCTATTTAATCTGTCATCTAGCTGTTTTTCCTTATATTCTGCCTTTGTTTCTGTTGTTTTTATAATGTTCTCTGTTTTCACAGCCTGCAGCAATTTTTCTGTACTTTGGTTCACATAATCATTCAAACTTTGTTTTTATTCTTCTCAGTTCGATGGATTTGCAATAGCCCTCTGCCCCCTATTTTTCTTGGCAGGTACAACCTGTTGATGTCACTTCGTGGATGTAAAGTATGGTACATATTCAAAAGTTTGTGCGTTTTCCGGTCCACGTTTTCCAGTTCAGCCAAAGTCCAGTTGATTATTCCAGCTGAGTAGCATATCACTGGAACTGCCCATGTATTAATGGCTTTAATTATATTTCCAGCATTCAGCTTTGATTTTAATATCTTGCAGGCCCTCCTGATGTATTCCTTTTGCGTTGACTCTTTGACTTTTCCATTCAAGATGTTATCTGCTTCCAATATGCCTAGGTATTTGTAACCGTCATCCTTTGCTAATGCTTTCACTATGCTTCCATTTCCCAGTTCTATTCCTTCTATTTTTTCCCATTTTTCCTTGCTTAATGGATAATATAGCACATTTTTCAAGTCCAAAGTTCATTTTGATGTCGCAGCTGAACAGTTGAACTGTGTTGAGCATTGATTTAAGTTCAGTGGGGCTTTTCTCATACATTTTAAGTCATCCATGTATAGTAGATGATTTATCTTGCCATGTTGGCTTGAGATTTGGTATCCCAGTTTTGTGTTTCGTAGGATTATTGTCAGTGGAATCAATGCGATGTTGAACAGTAGTGACAAAAGTGAGTCCCCCTGGAAGATTCCTTGTCCGATGTTGACTTCACCAATGTTCTCCCCATTTGCTGTTAGAACTGTTTTCCATTTTTGCATATTTGTTTCCAAAAATGTACAAATATTTTTGCTGATTCCAAAGTTTTCCAGACAGACGTTAATCCAGCTGTGGAGTAATGAGTCAAATGTCTTCTTGTAACCAATCCACACTATATTTAAATAATAATAATAATAATAATAATAATAATAATAATAATAATAATAATAATAATAATAGTAGTAGTAGTAGTAGTAGTAGTAGTAGTAGTTGTTGTTGTTGTTCTTGTTGTTATATTTATTTGTATCCTCCATTTCTTATTTTTACAAATAATTCAAATTATTTTTACAAATAATTCAAGTGGCGAACATATCCACCATACATTCCTCCCCCTATTTTCCCCAGAAACAATAACCCTATGAGATGGGTTGGGCTGAGAGAGGGACTGGCGCAAAGTCACCTAGCTGGCTTTCATGCTAAGACAATACTTGAATTCACAGTCTCCTGTTTTCTAGCCTGATGCCTTAACCACTAGATAACACTGCTAAGCAAGACAGTTGTTAAATGAATTGTGCCTAATTTTATGATTTTTTTTGACATGGTTGTAAAGTGAATCACAGAGTCATTAAGCCAATCCAACTCCCCCCATTAACTTTGCTTGTCAGAGGTCAGCTGGGAAAGTCGCAAATGGTAAATCAGATGATCCCAGGATACTGCAACCATCATCAATACATGCCAGTTGCCAAGTGCCCGAATTTTGATCACATGACTGGGGGGATGCTGCAATAGTCACATGAGGACTGGCCTTAAGTCACTTTTTCTGTGCCATTGTAACTTTGAGTGGTCACTAAACGAATGCTTGTAAATTGAGGATTACCTGTACTGAGTTTCTGCTTGAAAGTCGCATGATACATGATTAACCAATGATGGATTAAATCTATCAAATCTATCAAAATTACCCTCTTGGCAGACATTACTTTATCAGGATGAACCAATACATTTAAAAAATCCAAGAGTGCACAAGCATTGAGATTCTTCAGACCTTTTGATTAGAGTAGATATTAAGCAAAGGACATTAGCAAAGAAAGATAAAGATGATAAAGCTATTACCATCACATTCTTAAGGTGAAGTGCAAAAGGAATTGGGCAGACTTCATTAGATTAGATTCTGGTGCTATGACAAGAACTGTGCAAGACAAAGAACAAGATAATCCTACAAGTTAAGCAAGGCTCATCCTATGTGATATTTGTGAGCCCAAATGCATTAGTGGATATTTAGATTTGGAACAAAGAATGCTTGCCAGAATTGGGAATGGACAAACTAAAGCATTTTCCATAATGCTTAAGGTCTGAAATTATTGGATTCTATTTTAAAAACACTGAATGGTCTGATTAATCAGACCTCAACCTTACATTACCAAATCCTGTGATGACTGGGTTTTGTTTTTGTTTTGCCAATGATGCTTAGGAGGCTATAACTAAAATCTATAATAGCTGGAATCTATTTTTTCTCCCATGGTTTGGGAACAATGGTTTGTCCCCTGAATTTTTTCTCACCCTATCTCCCCATCCATTATTTATTAATTCGTTTTGCTATCAGTTTGATTTGATTGTTTTAAGTATTTTTTTAAATTTGCTCCCACCACACTGAATCCGTCAGATTGTGGATGGCTTTTAAATGTGGTAAAATGTATCGATAAACAAACAAGACAGGGGAAAGTCATTCGCACTTGAATACAGCAAAAAGTGAGCAAAGTGATTCAGATTCTTATAAAAAGCGGTAAAACTAAACCTCTTCAGAGGCATCAACCCAAAGGAGCATCCGTGACACTGAAGATATAGTGGAAATGAATGAGTCACGGGTGATTCATGGTGGGCGGAAAGATTGGTCTTTCGTAACATCTTCCTCCTTCAAATTGCTAGGCTCCAACTATGTCTCAGAGACAACACGATATCATCGAAGTTGAGTTGGCTTCAACCATACTATTTTCTTTTCAAAGAAAAGAGGACATTACGCAATTGTCTTTTCAGTTCTCTGAATGCTCAACAGAGGAAACTTAGTGTTATCTTTCTGAAAGATACTCAGTTGTATGGATAGGATATGTGTCCGTCTGCATAGGTCACTGTTGTGTGTTTATGGATACATATACGCATATGCATACCTCAAATGATTCTTGTTTTTTCATGTTTTATATGTATTTTTAACTTTTATATTGTGTTTTTAATGTGACTGTTTTCTCGATCTGTTGTACGCCACCCAGAGTCCCTTGCGAGTTGGGCGGCCTATAAGATTGATTAAATAAATAAATAAATAAATAAATAAATAAATAAATAAATAAATAAATAAATAAATAAATAAATAAATAAATAAATAAATAAATAAATAAATAAATGTGTTACACTTAAATCTGTCTCGATTGCAGTGCCACATTATCTTCACTGTAATTAACTCTTTTTTATCACTCCAATGCTCAAATATGAGAGATGGCAATATAAACATGGCCCAAACAGGTTGCCATGGCTCCAAATCTCATAATCTACAGACCAAATCTATAGCACTCAAAACCAGTACACTCCTTTTTGCACTATACCCACAATCTCTCCATCCAGATATATATAGGAGCAGAAAAAGACCTTAAGAACCAGTGTAACTGTCTACTCATAAAGTGAATTTAGATACACCCAAAGCAAGGACACAATTGTCCAAACTGTATTCATGAAATCTAAAGTACCAGCCCGGTAAGTAGGTTAAACTGGCCACATTTCTTTGGCAGCAGAAAGTCTGGAAAGGAAATCAAACATTCAGTGGAACACATGCAATCTAACAACCCGTGTTCAAAAGTACAGCCCATAGGCAATCTCTTTGGCTCTTCGAAAAGAAATATATTTATCCACTTGAGCAGCTTGGAACAGTGTAACTAAATCCTCCCACTTACTACAGCTTTCTTTACCTTATTTCTTTGTTGGGAGGGAGGGAGGGAGGGAGGATGTCCTGGTCTGGCCAACAATTCTGTCACTATTATTCCTTACTCCAGAATTGGCCCAATTTACTGTCTTGGTCATTTTGAGAAAAGCTGTTCCTAGTTCCTGACTTTTTGGAGGTAAAGGAAACTGAAGGTACTTCTTGGGAGCCACACTGGAACAATCTCTCTATAGAGAACAGGCCTGCTCCCCTTGTGATGGTTCTCAAAAGGATACTGAAAATAGAATGATTCCAAAGAATGTTTTAACTAGACTGGGCTTTGATTTTTGCTTTATTCTGTTCTGATTTTATTGCAAGTGAATTTGTGTCTAATACAGGACTTGAATCTGGAAGACCATGAGTTTAATGTAACTCAGGGGTGTCAAACTCAAGGCCCGGGGGCCGGATCCGGCCTGCAGGGTGCTTAGATCTGGCCCATGGGGCCATCCTGGAAATAGCAAAGGACTGTCCCACGGTGCCTCTGCCAGCAAAAATGAAGCTCAGGAGGGCCGCTCGCAGCCCTCCCCAGCTCCGTTTTCACTGGCAGAAGGTTGCAGGAGGCTGTTGCAGCCAAAAACGGAGCTCGGGAGCCCGTTCTCACTGGCAGAGCACTCGGGCCACCACAGGTGCCCCAACACAAGTAACGTCGAGTTGGCAATGCCCACCCTGGCCCCCGAGGTTAGACACAAACCCAATGAGGCCCTCAATGAAATTGAGTTTGACACCTCTGATATAACTCATGCTCTCCCAGGTTCTAGTCTGATGGCTTAACCACTATACAAAAAGGCTCCCTTCACAAAGAAATAGATATTACTATTTCACAAAGTATTAGTGCATTTTTCAGATGAACTATAGGTATAATTCCTAGCCAAACACAGAAAGTCTCACCTTTTCCTCTTCTCTCCCTCCCTCCCTCTCTCCCTCTCCCTCTCCCTCTCCCTCTCCCTCTCCCTCTCTCTCTCTGAATCCTTCCTTGTCTATATATGTGAACTTCTTTCTGTTTCTCCCACAACATGGCATTCCATGAATTGATGTCCTTGTGCTGAAAACAATCACTCCTTGTATCTGAATTTGTCAGATATAATGCTTTTCCTTTACTTTGTATAAAGTAAGGGAAATTATGTGAAAAACACTCTGCTTTGATAGCGATTAAAGTACAGCTTTTTATCTGGTTTGTTAGCAAATGTATTTTTACTGATATAACAATCAGTAAGAGCCGAGGTGGCGCAGCGGTTAGAGGCAGGTACTGCAGGCCACTTTAGCTGACACTGATCCGCAGGTCAGCGGTTCAAATCTCACCGGCTCAAGGTTGACTCAGCCTTCCATCCTTCCGAGGTAGGTAAAATGAGGACCCAGATTGTTGGGGGCAATATAAATATACATTGCTTACTGGTGTAAACTTCTTAGAGAGTGCTTGCACTGTGAGGCGGTATATAAATCTCACAAAATAAATAAATAAATAAATAAATCAGCTAAATAAGTGTTAGATGATGTCACACTGCTCACTGGCATGCAAATAAAAAAGGCAATAGGTAATATGTTGAATTCTTGACCATAGAAGGATTGCATTGAGGAAAACATTTTAATTTCCTACCACAAGGCAGTTGAAACGTAGATTAACAACATTGAAAAAATTCAGATTTAGATTACAACTTTTAGGCCCAAGAAAGGATAATCCATTTTATGCTAATTAAGGTTTTTAAGAGATGAGTTTGTTCTACCTGCATTAAAGTATATGGCTGAAAATTAGGACAATTAATTGCTTAAAGAATTTTCATTTGATACAATATGTGTCTTTCAATGGACTGGTTTTATTTTGATAGACTTGCATGTTGCATAATATTTTCTTTTTTCAAAAATTGACATCTCTAAGAAGAAAATATCAAATTTTAAATCCTTCTCATACCCTATTTATGCTACGATATACATTGAAGATTGCAATAAATGAAAAAGTATATTTCAAGTATGTCACTACAAATAGCAAAATGAATTAAACACTGAATATATTCCACTGTATTCATAGAGAACTAGTGGTTAAGTCAACCAGGCTAGAAAACAGAAGAACGTGAGTTCTAGTCCCGCCTTAACCATGAAAGCTTGCTGGATGACCTTGAGTCAGTCATTCTCTCAGCTCAACTCATCTAGTTGTTTGGGGAAAAGAGGAGGAACAAGGTGTGTTGCATATATTCGCTGCCCTGAGTTATTTATAAAAATAATTTATTTATTTAGCGTATGGCACGTATTAGACAGGAATCACCGGGGTGGCTGGCTGCCTCTGTGAAAGGAATTTTTTCAGGCGGTGTTATCTTTACCCGCAGGACGCCTAAATGCCGGTAGGCAATCAGGGGAGGCTCCTTTCTTGTCCCTCCGCGGTTTATTCACTCACGGGAATCGAGCCGCCGAGCTGTCAACCTTAGTGGCGCACAGACCCAGCATCTTACCACATGAGCCACCGCGGCCCCTAAAAAAATAAAATACAATAAAAATAATAAAAGCAAGATACAAAGAAACAAATATGTTAGTCTCAGGAAAAAGAAAACCTATTTGTGTCCTTTCAGAAGTAAATCCAAACTGAATTCAAAGGCAGCTAATCCTAGATGAATATAAAAGGGCTGCAACCTACACTCTTTGTAAGCGTTAGGGGAAAAGATGAGGAAAGCAAAGTAAGGCAATATTCTCAAGCCACAATTTGTTTAAGCTTCTTTAAGGGAAAGAAAAAAGACAGCACCGGATAAGATAAACTAGGAAAAAATGAAGAAATGTAAGACAGCAAGAGATACACACATCATCCTGGAGAAAAGATCTGAGTAATGATTTTTAGCTTGCAGTAAAACTATTCAGTTGTATAGATTGATTCTCTGCCCTGAAATCTGACTAGTGTCCCCCACCTCCAAATATCTGATTGCTCAGTTATATATAATTGAGGTTTGTGAGCAACAGATAAAATAAACAGCAAAGGAAGGATCATTTTAAATTACTCATCCCTAATATTCGTTTTGCCCAATTCTTACAATCTGGTATTCCCAAACGGTGAGCTCTTTTCTCCCTTCAACTTCAATCTTTCATAATTGCGTTTGAAATAATTAGTTTAAAATCATCAATATCAAATGGAAATGCTATCAGATTGTTATTTTATGAAGTGACTGCGAATTAGCAATAGCAATAGCACTTAGACTTATATACCGCTTCATAGTGCTTTACAGCCCTCTCTAAGCGGTTTACAGAGTTCAGCATATTGCCCCAAACAATCTGGGTCCTCATTTTACCGACCTCGGAAGGATAGAAGGCTGAGTCAACCTTGAGCCTGGTGAGATTTGAACTGCTGCATTTTAACCACTGCGCCACCTCGGCTCGGAATTCCAAACTTTATTCTGAAAAATGAATCGTATTTAGCTTTTCTCTCTCTCTGGGGCTGCGAGAGAGGCCACCAACATGGTGAGTGCTGGAGATTCTTGGGACTGAGAGGCTCCTTCAATCCATCCTGCCCTGCCACCATCCTCGGCCCTGCGGACTCCAGGCCGCCTGCCTTCCCTTTCACGGGGGCTGCGGAGTCGTTTAGGGGGATTATGGGCTGGAGGAAAGGGGGTGAAGATGCCGATGTTGGAGCTTCCCCATGGGTCCCCGGTTCTCTGTCATGAGCCAGCCTCTCTCCCCCCCCCTTATTTATCTGAGCTGCACAAAGTTGTGGGAGCTTCATCACTGGAAGCTTTGAAGAAAAGACTGGACTGCCATTTGTCAGAAATGGTGTAAGGCAGGGGTGTCAAACTCGATTTCATTGAGGGCCGCATCAGGGTTGTGTTTGACCTCAGGGGCCTGGGTGGGCGTGGCCAGGGTGAGCGTGGCCAGCTTGACATCACTCGTGTTGGGGACGCCTGTGGTGGCCCGAGCACTCTGCCAGAGAAAACGGGCTCCCAAGCTCCATTTTCATCTGCGACAGCCTTGTGCAACCCTCTGCCAGGGAAAACGGAGCTCGGGAGGGCCACATGCAGTCCTTCCAAGCTCCGGTTTTTGGTGGCAGAGGCACGGCGGGCCAGTCCTTTGCTGTTTCTAGGGCGGTCCCGCGGGCCAGATCTAAGCACCCGGATCCGGCCCCGGGCCTTGAGTTTGAGTTTGACACCCCTGGTGTAGGGTTTCCTGCTTGGGCTGGGGGTTGGACTGGGTGACCTACAAGGTCCCTTCCAACTCTGTTAATCTGTTAACAAGTGACACACACAAAAATCATCATCTTCTCAGCAGTACATACTAAGGGAGGTTCGCTAAAATGTTGCAGTTACGAAAAAAATAGTTTAAATTTGGTAATTGGGTGCTTTTGTTTTATAAACACAATTATGCAAATATGTTAATTCATGAATTTGCTAACAAAACTACAAGTTTTGAGCAGATGGGTCATTATTTACAACTGTTTGACACAGATGGGATGCTAGCTCGAAGTATTTGCCAATTAGGTAGTGATAAAAACAAGCTAGATAAAAGATAAATTTTATTTTGTTTTCTTCCTCTCTCCTCCATGCTTCTTTCATTGTTCACCTATCTTCTTGCATTCGATCCTCCTTCAGTGTCTGCTCTGATTTTGGAGAAAACAACCATGAAAAGGAACAGAGAGCTCCCTCCTCTCTTTAGCAGCTTAGATGCCATGCATGCCACAAGTGCATGCTGGAAAATGTGGTTTTCCCAAGGGGTACTAACATTGTTCTTAGTGGCCTGACCAGCTATATATCCATATGAAAGCTAGGCTTCTGAAAGCGGGAAAGTCACTTCTCTTTTATTTCTCCACGTGTAGCTTGGCAGCAGAAGTGCTACAACCAGAGATAGAATACCAGGAAGCCTAAGTAGATGTCAGGCATAAGCAATCAGAGCCACTCATAAAGTCAGTAACTTTATTATCTACCACCTATGTTATAAGAATCTCACCCGACCATTCACCTTCCTCTGGGAACAACCAACTTCATGGATCTTGGGGGCGATCCAGCTTATAGAGCTTGTAGCGGTGCAATGACTCCAAACTAGGTCCTCACTTGACCCCTCCTTCCAGCCTAACTGGCACTTTTCCAACAATAGAGGGACTAAATAACAAAGGTGGTTCAAATTACCCTAAGGCATTTAAGCAGGGGAATGGTAATTTTTCTTCTTTGAAATGTCCTTTCAAAAGATTGGAAATAAGAAATATCCCCATAAAAGGATGGAATAAAAATGGAGGAATGGTGCTGACAATTCTTATTGTAATATAAAAGCAAGTCTCACCCATTCCAACATCAGACAGACATTATATGTGAACCTGGCCATTCTGATTTATTCAACAAATCACTATTAAAATAAACTCCGGTTCAGGGCAAAGTGTATACTCACTCATAATGATTTGCCTAAGCAAAGCCTAAGTTCATACCTAAGCTGAAATATGAAATTATAATTCTTGGTGTTAAATACTGTGATTTATCTCTGTCTTCTGTGCCCATACAGATCCACATTTTCTACACTATTTCTGCATCCTAATCAGGTTGTCAAAAAAAAAAAAAAACAGAGCTAGAAAGTTTCAAAAGTAGTTCTTGGATGACTCAAGAGAATGAACAGATGGGAAAGAGAAGGAGTACATTAAGACATACTTAAGACACTCTTTGCAGACATACACACTAGCAAAACAATGAGGTTTTCCACTTGTTCGTGCATTTTCTCCTAAATACATTGCAAGCAAACAAGCAATACTCTTGGAAAAAAATAGCATGATATCAGCAACATGATTAAGTTGAAGGGAAATATTGTCTCAAGGCTGAATGTTGGTGAAAATGGGTGGATCAGAACTCAAATCAACTTTTTTTATAGTTGTTTTTTCCCACTGAGGAAACCAAGCACCTGGCAGAATATAATACTAGTATACAGAACTGATATGCAACATTTACTTTACAAGGTAAAATTCATCCTGCTTATAGCCCTGCAATGAAATGGTGAGTTGGTACTAAACAAGCAACTGGATGGTGAAAATACTCAAACCCACAATAAACTGAATAGTGTATTGCCACTTAGATAATTTAGACAATAATGATGTGCAAATAAATTTAAAAAGCAAAGCTTAACAATGAGCTGCTTTCAGAAGTCACTGCAAAATCTCCTATTTGTTATCTGATTCTTCTGCATTTAAGCCAAAGTGTAGTTTACTGTGCTACATATTATTTTTGATTTTTGTACAAGCCAAGCAACTGCTGAAATTTTGATCTGTCATCACAGAAAATATTTCACACAGCATTTATGTGGGACAATACTGAAGTGATATTAAACTGAAGATGATTTTTTAAAAAAAATACCACCCGCAGATCGCTACTATCAGTTCGTCCAAACCAGTCCGAACCAGCTGAATTCCACCTCTGTAAATAGCATACAATCACAGATGTATATGTACATAGGATACAATCACATAAGAGGTTCCATATAGCAGAATGAGGTTTTGTCAAAGTGATGAAATGTGCACATCACTAAAATTCTCTACTTTGCTATTTTGATATCTATGTTTCATCTGTAGTACAGGTGATTGTACCAACAACATAGTATCCAAATGTGGTATCATCTTTTCTGAAATATTACAGTATATTTTTAGAGGACTGCATTGACCTATACAGATAATCCTCAACTTACAATGATTTGTTTAATGACTGTTCGAACTTACAATGGCACAGAATAGTGACTTATGACCGTTTTTCACACTTACAACTGTTGCAGCACCCCCATTGTCACATGATCAAAATGGCTTAGCAATTGGTTCATATTTATGATGGTTGTGGTGCAAGGGTCATGTGATCACCTTTTGTGACCTTCTGGCAAATAAAGTCAATGGGGAAGCCAGATTCACTTAACAACTGCAGTGATTCACTTAACAGCTGTGGCAAGAAAGGTCGTAAAATAGGGCAAACACACTTACCAACTGTCTTGCTTAGCAATAGAAATCTGTGGCTCAACTGTGGTTGTAAATTGAGGATTATCTATACAAGGGTGTCAGTTAAGCGACCAGTTAGGTCCCACAGAGTTGGCCCCATCAGCCAAACAATGTCGGTTGGTGGGTCCACGGGGGAGAGCCTTCTCTGTGGGAGTCCCATCTCTCTGGAACCAACTCCCACCAGAGATCCGGACTATCCCCACTCTACTGGCCTTCCGCAAAGCTGTAAAAGCATGGCTCTTCCGGCAGGCGGGGTGAAGAAGATCAGATTCCCCCATGAATGAATGGTTTTTAAAATTATGTAATGTTTTAAATTTATGTATTATCTGTATTGTTCTTATTCCTGTTGTAGGCCGCCCTGAGTCCTACGGGATTGGGCGGCCTATAAGAACTTTAAATTAAATTAAATTAAATTAAATTAAACTCAAGGCCCGGGGGCCAGATCCGACCTACAGGGTACTTAGATCTGGCCCATGGGTGACACCCTAGAAAAAGCAAAGGACCAGCCTGAGGTGCCTCTGCTAGTGAAAGCAGAGCTCGTGAGGGCTGCGGGCGGACTTCGCGAGCTCCGTTTTCGCTGACAAAAGGTTGCAGGAAGCTGTCGCAGCCAAAAGGAGCCCGTTTTTGGTGGCAGAGTGCCTACACCGGCCCCCCAAGGTCAAACACAAACCTGATGCGGCTTTCAATGAAATCAATGAAATCACCCCTGATCTACACTATCTACTTTTAGTCAGGCGTTCAGTACTTCTTCAATATCTGTTGCTAGAATGGGTGAACAGAAACACAAAAACAGAATGTTCATATAAATATATATAAAGCTTCCTTAGGGCTGAACCAAAAACATGGCAATCATGGGGTGTCGCTGGAGGTCCCAGCAGCATCTGAAGTGCAAGCTGCTTGCCAGATTTTCATTGTATTGTTATCTAAACAGGAATCCTGTTGAGATTTTTGCTCTGGATTGTATTAAATAACCAACTGCTGAGCTACAGTGTGTATGTGTGTCTGTTGGTTTTTTAGCAGCTTTGTGAGTTGTACTGAGTCATCAGACTTCTGAATAAGCTAATAAAAACTTTTACTTAAGCCTTGCCATAGAAACAGATATTTATACATATCCAGTCATAATTGAAATAATTTGGTTATAAACACGTGAAATTATCCATGTTCAAATATGAAACAATGTAAATCAAAAATTGGATTCCTATCAACACTGAGAATTTGTCCCATTACACTGCACAATCCATTAAATGGTGCACCAAAATAAAGCCTTGACAATGTTTTGAGTCTCATTCTATGAATTTGTATAGCTATTGCATCTTTCAGCAAAGAATAACGTGGGTATAATAGCTTTCGATAAGAATATGTGCTAATGGTGCAAGAATACAAGTTAATGAATTTATGAGCAGCAAAGTAGCAGTTCCTGATCAACAATTTTTCCAAGTGTTTTGTACCTGTGTGTTCCAAGTTATATAACTCTGTACTGGGTTTATTTATACTTCCTAGTCATATTAAATACAGCAATATAAGAACTGATACATGACATGGGCTAAGATTAGTTTTGTGGATCAGAACTTACTATTCCTCTATTGCTGCTTCTACGTAATAAAGAGATCTAACTATGCAGTATGCAGGTGTCAAACTCAAGGCCCAGAGGCCAGATCTGGCCCGAGGGGTGCTTAGATCTGGCCTGTGGGGCCGCCTTGGAAACAGCAAAGGACTGGCCACGGTGCCTCTGCCAGAGAAAACGGAACTCGTTTTCGCTGGCAGAGGGTTGCAGGAGGCCATTGCAGCCGAAAATTGAGCTCGGGAGCCTGTTTTTGCTGGCAGAGTGCTTGGGCTACCACAGGTGCCCCCGGCAAGAGTAATGTTGAGCTGGCCACACCTAATCTGGCACACCCACCCTGGCCACGCCCACCATAGCCCCCCCAAGGTCAAACACAACCCTGATGTGGCCCTCAATTAAATCAAGTTTGGCACCCCTGCAGTATGGCATGAATAAATGTAGGATTATTTCCACCTTAAGGTGCAAAAACACAAGACAAAAATCAGTAATTAGGATGCAAAAAGGCAATACAAGACAAGGCTTCAGAGATCTAAGCCATCTAAAGCAAACTGTATCTTATTGATCCAACTCTTTTCTTATAAGAGCCACGGTGGCGCAGTGGTTAGAATGCAGTACTGCAGGCTACTTCTGCTGACTGCCAGCTGCCTGCAATTTGGCAGTTCAAATCTCACCAGGCTCATGGTTGACTCAGCCTTCCATTCTTCCGAGGTGGGCAAAATGAGGACCCAAATTGTTGGGGGCAATACGCTCACTCTATAAACCACTTAGAGAGGGCTGTAAAGCACTGTAAAGCGGTAAATAAGTCTAAGTGCTATTGCTAAGTGTTATATCTGTCCTTAAGTCTACACTTTGTGTTCTCCAAGGGTGGGAGGCAGCCTGAACATCTGTATTTCTAGGATTGGTTTGATCACTTTTTGCTACATAGGTGGATGTGACTGAAATGCCCTCCCTCCAATCTGGTCTTGTGTCAAATTTTAATTTTCTTCCTCCATGTTCGTTTCCTAGGTCCTAACTATTAAATTATGTTTCTATCTCTCTTGTTGCAAATGTTACCATTCCTTCTAGTCACCAGATAGATGCATGTCCATTTAGCTCTGAATGAGTGATAAACTTAGATGGTTGACATCTCTTGTGAATGAGCTGCTGTCCGACTTCCTATATCTACAAGTGAGCTCTGGGAGAAAAAATAGGAATAGCAAAAGGTTTCTTTCTACAATTTTAGTAGATCTATCTTCTATTCTTTTATTTTTTTGATGTTGAAGATTTTATATCTACTAGTAATCTCTAGTTTTGCAGCAGAACTGTGTCCCCTGCTATTAGTTCTCCATTTCTCATTGAGTGCAATTGGCTTCTCCCAATTTTTCTTTCATGTTCTCCTGATATGCAATGAAAATAAGCAGAAATACAAATCAATCTACCTTCCCTCCCGGAGCTATGCCTGGTAGCATCGTAATACGTACAGTTGTAAATAGGTATGATATACTTTATGCACTGAGTACAGCTCCTGTTTCTGACATAAAATATTAAACCTATGGAAGAAAATCCCCTTAAAAATATGTAGCTAAGAGTGTGCCAGGGGATTATAAGGGTGTGTGAGTCTCAGTCTCCCTCTCCCTCTGTGTGTGTGTGTGTGTGTGTGTGTGTGTGTGTGTGTGTGTGTGTGTGTGTGTGAGAGAGAGAGAGAGAGAGAGAGAGAGAGAGAGAGAGAGAGAGGGAGGGAGGGAGGGAGGGAGGGAGGGAGGGAATTTCCCCATGACACTTCTGCAGTGTTTCAAACTTTCTCGAGTGAAAGAATCTATGACCATAAGGCAGGTCTCTTTCCTTTGGTTATTTATTGCCAAAAGAAGAAAGCCCATGCTGAACTAATCTTGTTTTGTTTTGTTTCTTTGGGGGTTTTTTTTTGGGGGGGGGACAACCATTTGCCTGTAATGTTATAGGGTCAACTACTTGAGCAAGGTATTGGACTAGAAGACATCCAAGGTCCCTTCCAACTCTGTTTATTCTGTTTTTTATGCAGCTGAAACAAGTTTTGTGGTAGTTCACAGTGCCCACAGCTTGCATGGGCCAATTTAACCTGTTCCTGACTAGTATTTGGCTTGCCTCCCCTTCAGTTTGCGATTCACATTCGCATTCGGCTTGCCTCACCTTTTCATTCAAATTCAGCTTGCCCCACCTTCAGTTTGCGATTCAGTGTGCAATTAGGCAATTTGGTGGGGTCGGGTGGAGGATTCCAATCCGGTGGTGCATTTGGCTATGTCACTGCCCATACTACCATACAGGACATGTAATATATCTCTGTATGAGTGTTGACGCAAACAAAAAATTTTCAGGGCGCAATACCATAGTTATTTCCCCTGTTTAATATTCCATTTCTCAATCTCTTTTGATAACAATTTGGTGTCAGGATGATTCTGATAAAGAATATCATATCCCAAGTGTTTTTTCCTCCTCTCTTTATGTTTATCCATATAGAAGATCAGGCAACTTTATCCACTGAGCTCTGAGAAGACAAAATTGCCATGCTGGTCAGATCCCATGAGAAAATATTGCATAAGGATCATTTTCAGATGGAATTTCTAATTTATCTGCAATACATCCTGGTTACAAGGCTGGTTAGAACCTCATCAATAGCCTTACAAAAACAGCTACCTCCAGCTGAAACATCTCACCATTCATTCTGACTACTGATCAGTGATGGGATTCAAAATTTTTTACTATCGGTTCTGTGGGCGTGGCTTGGTGGGCGTGGCAGGGGAAGGATACTGCAAAATCTCCATTCCCTCCCCACTCCAGGGGAAGGATACTGCAAAATCCTATTTCCTCCTGATCAGCTGGGACTCAGGAGGCAGAGACTAGATGGGGGTCAGAGGTGGTATTTACCGGTTCTCCGAACTACTCAAAATTTCCGCTACCAGTTCTCCAGAACTGGTCAGAACCTGCTGAAATCCACCTCTGCTACTGATCACTTTTTAGTGGTCTTCAAATAGAATGCATGGGCCTTTGGGTTCATTTCCCGGCTGATAGGGCAAATTAAATTGATAGAAGACAACGCAGTCAGCCACTTATGTTCTGTGGTTCCTAGTTTAGCAATGGTAAATGTTTGGTGAGCAATTACTTAGAAGAAGGCACTTTTTTGTTTTGAATATGTAGTTTTAGCATAAGTCTTTGTGCGTATACCTACTGTGTACCCACAGTGAATCTAAAAGCATGACTGATTTGATTGTTTGTGATGAAAAAAATTGAATTAGTAAAGGATACAAATCTGATGAAAGTTCTGAATGTTGAACAGAGTGTTATTTGGTAGCGTCAAGAGTAAGCCTTGGGGGGGAAATATCAACATCGTGAAATAAATTAAAGTGACATTAGAGAACTGCAGGAAGAAAATGTATCAGTCTTCTAAGGGAAATTATTAGAAAATAGTTTAATCTCCAAATAGCTAGGATGGACGGTGGACCTTGCGAAAGGAGGAAGTGGAAGCTGCTTGAAACAGAGCAAAAATATATTACAGGGAGCCACAGAACTGCAAGGAGTTATTCTAATGGGAAATATGAAAAAGGAGGCTTGGTGGAATGATAAAATTAAAGAGTCTGTGCATGAGGGGAAAAAATCATATAAAAGAATGATTGCTACAAAAAAGCCCCGAGGATTAAAGAAATATATTCCGTAATGTGCACTGAGAGAAAAAGATAAGTTGCAAAGAATGTAGTCAAAGAGAGCAAGGAACAGTTAAGATTGAAAAAGGCAGAGAAAATGCAAAGTGATTTTGATGGAAATACAAAATTGTTTTAGAAATGAAGGAGGTTAACAAAGCCCTTCAGCCGAGTGAATGAAATTACAAATAAAAGTGCTGATGTGATTTGGGATGAAACTGAAGTGAGAGACTACGGGAAGGAATGTTTTAGAGATTTGTATGGGAAATTATAGAGAAATGTCCAAGAGTATAACTGGAATGAATGCTACAGATGTTAGTGTCCAAGAAAAATAAATGGACAAAAAAGCAAGTCATAAATGGTGTAAGAACTTTGAAAACTGAAAGACAGAAGGTGTAGATTGTGTTCTCAGGGAAATGTTCAAAAGTGGGTTCAGTTTGCTTACGGGGTGTCTGTGCAATTTATTTAACATCTGTATGAAGACCATATCGGTGTCGGACTATTGAAAACATGCTTTGATCACTTTCCATACAAAGAAAAAGACAACAAGAAAAGAGGCAAGTATTATATTCATTACATTACATTCAAATTAATTTAAATATGCCTGGGAAGGTATTGAATAGAATTTTGATTAAAAGGCTACAAGAAGTAACAATCAGCAAAGTCGTGAACATGGTTTTATGCAGGACTGAGTATATGCAGATTAGATCTTTGACCTTCAGCATGACATTCAGAAATCTGAATATTTAAAAAAAATTGCATGTCTCTGATTTAGAGAAAGTCTAGGGCTAAAACAATGGGTGTAGTGAAGATGTCTGAACTGTGGAATGGTATATGACAGTGATGGCGAACTTATGGCGGAGCCATATCTGCCGGCACACGAGCCATTGCCCTAGCTCAGCTCCAATGCGTATGTGCGTGCCTGCCAGCTGATTTTTGGCTCACGCAGAGGCTCTGGGAGGGCGATTTCGGCCTCCGGAGGGCCTCCAGGGTGGCAGGGGGAGCATTTTTGCCCTCCCCAAGCTCCAAGAAAGCCTCTGGAGCCTGGGGAGGGCGAAAAAATGGGCCCACCGGGCCCACTGGAAGTCGGGAAATGGGGGAGTGGGGGGTCGTGCACGCATGTGCAGGAGGGTGGGTCAAATGAGGGGCTTTGAATTATGGATGTGGGCACACACACGCGTGCAAAAGTGCGCACGCGCACGATTTCAGCACCCGAGGAAAAAAAGGTTCGCCATCACTGGTATATGACAAAAGTAGAGAAGGGGTGAAAACAAAACATTTAGCAAATAAATATTAAGCAGGGAAGAAATGAAGGAAGTTAGATGTCCCCTTGGTTGTTTAAGGTATTTGTGAGATTTACCTTAGGTTTAGCAATAAATCGCTACTCTCTAGGCCAGGCAATGTACAGCCCGCAGCCCGCATGTGTCTCAAGATTGTTTAAAAAGTTTTTAAAATTTAAGGAAGTTTGTTATTTATATACATTAACTACATTATATATTTTAAATGCTGCCCAAGACAATTCATTTTCATTTAATAAGGCCCAGGCAAGCCAAAAGGTTGGGCACTCATGCTCTGGACCCTTAATCCTTTTATCCGGGCATTTGGCTTGACTAGGCAGATGTTTCTCAGACATAAATTGATTAAATTTTTTTAACTGAAACATACATGACTACTCTCTGCTTATCAGAGGACTCCAAGGTTTATGTGTATATAAAGGTAAAGGTAAAAGAGACTCTGTGTATTTTACTCTACTAGTCATTGCCGACTATAGCAGGCAATTGCCATTTTATGGCCATTGAGACAGATTCAGCCTTCCATCCTTCCGAGGTTGGTAAAATGAGGATCCAGATTGTTGGGGGCAATATGTTGACTCTGTAAACCGCTTAGAGAGGGCTGTAAAAGCACTGTGAAGCGGTATATAAGTCTAAGTGCTATTGCTATTGTCCAAAGACATTTCCACAACCATGTGGCCAGCATGACATCACAGAGCGCTAGTATGTGTATATATCAAGATTTGAATCTCAGCCTTTTTCTCACACTTTTCCAATTTAAAGGATACTTGATTCCTTTGGAGCATTCAGATAGCTCAGATATGTTGATGTAAAACTCTTCTCTAGCCAAGATTCTATTGATGCTCATCTTACCTCTTTACCTTTGACTGTATTTATAGATAAATATATAAGAAATTCAGTATTATAGCTAAGTAGGTAGGGTTGTACATGTATAATGTATGTGCTTTTGTACACAAACAATGTTGTATAGTTTGTAGTGAAAAATAGATTGAATGATCTTTGAATTCATTTCAAGGATTGTGAAAACGAATGTGTCAATGATCAAGGAAGTTGTATTATAGAGGAAATGGAATGATCGAAGGTAAGTCATCCATAATATTTAATAGCAATACATTAATTTGTATGGCTGGCTAGAAAGTTTACTGAAGATTGAGAAATGGATGGAAAGACATGCAACTATTGGTAGAATGATAGGGATGGCATGTGGTCTGCTGCAAGAAATTAATGTTTATTTTTAAAAAAAACTAAAAATGCTGTGTATAAGAATGCACCTGCCTTATACACAAAAAACAAATATTTTTAAAGTGCCCTCCATCAGATCATGTCCAACTACAAATAAACTTGTGAAAGTGACAATTACACAACCCTATAACTCAGTATGCAACATGATATATTTGCAATCACATAAAACAATCATATAAAATTTGACCACAGCAGAATGGATTACATAAGAAGTGTGTGTAATAAGACAAGACAGTTGGGGCAAAGAATCAATGAGTGATGAATGAATGTGGATTAAGTACAAAAAGAAGAGAAAAATAAAAGAAATGTGTTGACGTTGTTTATTGAATGAATGGGGATCAAATTCCCAGGTACAGAAAGAAAGAGTGAATGAGCCAAGAGGAAGAGAAAGATTAGAAAGTTATGGTTGGATGGAGTTGATAGGATCCAGGAAAAGAGATAAATGACAACTTTACAGAACAAAAAAAAAGCATAAAATGCTATCAAGTGCTGAAGGCAAGGATGACTTGCAGGGATAAAAAGGTATGAAGTATAGTAAATGATGGTGGTATAACTGGAGGAGAAGAGCAGGCAGAGTTGGGGAGGTGAAGTTAAACATGTCATCAGCTTAGAGTCCTTATGTTGCCACAAATAATCTAAGTCCAACCCCTCATGAATTCTGTTGACCCTTATCTGGCACCAATTTAGTGTTAAATGGGAATTGATTAGATCCTTGTGTACAGGTAGTCCTTGACTTAGGACACAATTGAGCTCAAACTTTTTGTTGCTAAGCAAGACAGTTGTTAAGTGAGTTTTGTCTCATTTTATGCCCTTTCTTACCACAGTTGTTAAGTAAATAAATGCAGTTGTTAAATTAGTAACACGGGTATTAAGTGAATCTGGCTTCCCCATTGACTTTGCTTGTCCGAAGGTCACAAAGGGTGGATCATATGACCCCAGCAGGACACTGCAACCGTCATAAATATGAACCATATGCATTTTGATCACGTCACCATAGAGATAATGCAATGATCATAAGTGTGAAAAACAGACATAAGTCACTTTTTCAGTGCCATTGTAACTTTGAAAAGTAGCTAAAGGGATGGTTGTAAGTCAAGGATTACCTGTGTAGGCACAAATATATCTTCTATGCTGCAACCTAACATATAGTCCCAATTCTTTGAGCCTGAACCTAGGTTAGCCTAGGTTTAGCAAAAAAATTATTTTTACATAACTTTAACTTCTTACTATTTTTTAATCCATTGCTGTATTTTGTATAGAGTGATGGGCACAAACGTCAGTAGGTATAATATGCCCTCATAAGTCCTGCTATGTTTCCTCGACATGGCAATGGTTGTTGCTGAGAAGGATAAGTGAAAAACACCAGGAGTCTAAGCCAAGAATATGTTATCTCAGCAGCATAACTAAAGTAGGGAGGCATGTGTGCATATACTTGCAGATAAGCTGACAATTGTAGGTGTTAACATAGACTGCCCCCCGCCAAAAAATAATAGCTCATCTATGTATGGGATTATCCACAAATATATACAGTAATACGTTGTTAATGTACCGTTACATATGGATAAACCGGCCATCAAATTTTAACCAAAACGCCATGAAAAAAATGTGCCTTCCACTGATAAGTCAACTGTGAAAATTAAAAGACAAAAATTTTGAGGGGCGCCTAATCCAGGTCTGGCACATTTTTCATGGCACACTTTTAACTAAATTTTTTGGTTAAAAATTTGACTGTTAGCTTATCTGCAGATGGGCTTTTATGTGTATATGTGTATATGGCATATTTGACAGGAGCAATATAGAAGATGCTAGAGTGGCAAGATCACTTTAGTGACATCCACAAAGAAATCAATACATTCTGCACTGGACAAAGCAAAAGTCAACCACTTCTGTATTTTACCAAAAAAAAAAAAACCTACACAGACAGACAAATATAGCATAATTGATTATATAGTGCTGAATGATGGGCGTCTCAGGTCTGGTGGCACTCAACACAGCATTGGAAAGAGCTAAAGATTTTTCAAAAGTATTAATTGTGTTTATTATATGGCTAAATTAAAGACTTTGGAACGTTTAGCTACCGCTATTGCCATGTGGGAAAAGAAAATCAAGAACTACAGATAGAATTACAGTGGGAACATGGACTGTAAGAAGCCTCAATACAGGAAACTCAAAACAGTGAAAGATTAAACAAATCAACTATAAATTGATTTAATGTCTCCTAATTTATATGGTTTTAATCCTCATTTAATATCTTTTAATTTTAATCTGATTTTAACATTAGATTAAAATTAAGAGAGATTATCTAAGGATTTGCAAGTAGATGGCTGGCAAACAAAGTTAATAAATAATAAATAATAATCATTTATATTTTTTTAATCACTTTGAAAGCTGCCCAGAGTTGCTTCAACAATGAGATGGGCAACATATAAATTTAATAAATAAATAAAATAAATTGATATGATATGATATGATAAATTGAACTGGACTAGAATTGGACATATTCAGTCAAAAGATCATACTATTTATTAACCAAGACACAAAAACAAAGGAATGATATTGCGAGGTGGCGCAGTGGTTAGAATGCAGCACTGCAGGCTACTTCAGCTGACTGCTAGCTGCAGTTCAGCTGTTCAAATCTCACCGGCTCAAGGTTGACTCAGCCTTCCATCCTTCTGAGGTCGGTAAAATGAGGACCCAGATTGTTGGGGGCAATATGCTGAACTCTGTAAACCGCTTAGAGAGGGCTGTAAAGCACTATGAAGCGGTATATAAGTCTAAGTGCTATTGCTATTGCTATTCATTGTCAGCAAGGTTGTATCAAGTATTGTATATGACATAATGCAATCAATGGTTGAATAATATCAGTTAGACTGCATGGGTAACCCTTTGATGTGACAATTATTCTGGTTTATGATGCAAAAAAGTGGGCTGATAGTGAAGTTCAATCTGAAATTGGTCAGTATGCAAGCAAAATAGGAGGCTTTTACAAAGAGGAAGGCCCAACTTGATAATAATGAGGAAATGTAATTTATCTGTGTCCTCACTAACAGTCAACACCAACTTGATGGCACATAATCAATCAATCAATCAATCAATCAATCAATCATATTTACATGATTGGGCTTACTTCTGAAGATTTCATTGTGTTTAATTTGCACAATTTGTTTTCAGTAGTAAACTCCAAAAATAATTTTGCATGTGGTTAGGGGTAAGGTGACCAGATGTCCCGCTTTTGGCGGGACAGTCCCGCTTTTTAATAATTTGTCCCACGTCCCGCGGCATTTCAAAAAAGTCCCGCTTTTTTAATTTGAATTTGCCCTGCACACCCCTCTGCCTCCTGCCTCGCCTGCCTCCTCCTGCCAGGCGGGGAGGGAGGGCAGTGAGAGGGGCAGCGGTGGTCTTGCCTGTTCGTTGCCGCAGAGCCGAAGAAGCTGGTGACATTTGCAGCACGGGGCTTCCCCCGCCCGCTTTCCCTGGCCGCCGGGACGACGCCATTTGCGTTCTTTTGCCCTCTGTGCAAGCAGAAGGCTTTGCGCATGCACAGAGGGCAAAAGAACGCAAATGGCGGCGTCCCGGCAGCCGGGGAAAGCGGGCGGGGGAAGCCCCACGCCGCGAACGCCACCAGCTTCTTCGGCTCTGCGGCGACGAACAGGTAAGCCTGCGCCGGTAGGAACCCACCCCTGGCTGCGAGGAAGGGGGGTGTTTGGGGGGGGGTGCACAAGGCTGCAGGATAAGAGAGACGGACCCCTCCCGTCTTGCTCCCCTAGAAACCCACCCCATTAATGGTGTCCAGCTTTACAAATATTAAAATCTGGTCACCTTAGGTTAGGGGGTACAGAAAAAAAATCCTATTATGCTGAAACTTGATTTTATTTAAATCCCCTTATTCCACCAATATTTTAGAATATAAATTCCCAAAGATTTTCCCACTCTAGGCAATAGAAAAGTAGACTATATATAAGTAGGGTATTGGACAGTAGATAGGAAAGGAATGCTTACTGATTTAAGGAGATCACTGCTGTGCAACCAAATGAAATAAAATAAGAAACCATCTGTTTCACAGACATAAATGATTAGTTTTCTGGATGATCTTCCAAAATTCATGTTATTTTGGCATAACATTTATTTATAAGATGCTATAACTGGCAGCCCAGCATTTCTCATAACAGGGTTATAACTATATTATCCTGTTATCCATCTGGACCTTTTTCAATTCAGCAGTTTAATTAAAACTCAATGGTATTATCAATCTGTTGCATTTTTCATTTTGATGGTTATTACATTTGTAATACAGCAGAACTACAAATTAAAAGAAATACAATGATAAACCAACTTCTAACATTATATTTTGGTGTCTTTTCTAATTTACACTCTTTAGATTAGTAAAGCAGCATTCCTGATTTTTAGTGTTAAAACAAAACACATTAAAATGGTTTGATTAGTGTTCTCCATAATTTTATTTGCAATGGCTGTCTTTGACAACCCAATCATTGGACACAGGCCAAAAAATTAATTAAATGTAATTTTGTCATTCTGTTTCATGTTTTCTTCTACTCAAATATTAAGTCAGCAGAACAATAAAACAAAGCATTATTTGCAGTTATAGGAACGCAAATAAACCAAATGAGAAAACATGTAAGTACATTACACATTAATACAATTAAAAAATCAGATCATTCATTGTAAATAAAATATTTGCAATCTGAAATCTAACCAATTGTGAAGTCCAAATGGAATGCTAATTAATAATCTGCAGAGTTTAGACTAAGTGAAAATAAAGAAACTATAAAAATGCTTTTGGCATGGCTCACATGAATTGCTTTGAAATTCACATCCAGTAATAAAACTGTGCAGGCAATGTCAGTTATTCGACTACATTCTTCTCATGTTTGACAGGTGACTATAAATTTATAATCTTAAAATTCCTTCTGGATAACATTATGGCTTTATTTATTGATATTTACTTGAATTTTAAGCTACTATTTTAAAGTTTATACTACCCTGAGTGGTAGTTTTAATCTATTTCCTCTTTTGTTGCCCATGTATTGACTGAGCAATAAGACATTGTCTTCCCTGTTTTTAATACAATTTTTAGTCATAATTCTTTCTAGGTTCTTCTTCCAATTATTCTGGTATTGCAAATTCAGCTTTGGATATTTGTACAGTGACTTCCCTTGTGCTGGTTAGTTTCAGTAATAAAACTTTGGCTTCCATCTGAAACATCTGAAGAAGTAATGTGAACATATTGGTCCCAAAGTTAAATTATTCAATTCAAGCTTAAATACTGTAGCTCAATTCTGTTTACAGAAATAACCATCTCAATGAATGCTACCTTTTTTTTTTTGAAATTTCAACATTTTCCACAATAACAGAGTTGTATGATCAAATGCAGATGATCCTCACTTACTACCAGGGGTGGGTTCCTCCCGGTTCGGACCAGATCGCCCGAACCGTTAGCGATCCGTTGGTGACGTCACATTACTGGATCGGCCGGTGCCGGTCCATGCGCGCTGCCATCTTTTTTTTTGTTCAGCAGCTCGAAAAAGGGCCCTCCCACCTGCCCCCTGGCTAATACTGACCTTTATTTCTTCGCCCGAAGCACAGCTGATCAGCTCCTCAGCTGTGTTTCGGGCTGATTGCAGCTCCTGAGCATGTGTGGAAGCCTAATTACATGGGTGGACGCGCAAAATGTCGTGATGCAAACCGGTGGGGAAGGTAAGTGGAACCCACCCCTGCTTAATACCCACTCATTTAGTGACCACTTAAAGTTATGACTGTAATGAGTGGTCTGTACAACTGGTCCTGCATGGCTATTACAGTGCCCCACAATCATGAGATCATGATTTGGGAACTTGGTGACCAGCTTTCAGTCATGTGATTGCCATCTGCAATCTATACTGCTGGTTTCCACATCCCTATCTATCAACAGGGAAAACAACAGGAGGTCACAAATGGTGTCCGTAACATTTAATTTAATGAAAGCTTGGAATTCACCAAGCAGAACTATTGTTGCTAAGCAACATGGCCTCATGACATTGTGCTTTAGAACCACCTCATTTAGCGATGGAAATTCCTGCCCCAATTCCTGTCACTAACCAAGTATCCAAAATTTGGATACACTACCTGTATCCAAAATTGCAAATCACATTTTTTTGTCCCTTTATCCTAACTAGATGCCTTGAGTGCCCAAAGGTTAAAAAACTAGGAAGAGATCTTAACAATTATGAAGACCATTATTGAAAACACTACACTGATTACCAACAAGTTCCCTACAAAGTTTTTTTTTATGGTGTAGCAATCTCTTGACAAAATTGAATCTATCTGGTAAAAACACCCCCAAAAGAGGTTTTTCCAAGTTTCCAAGGGCATCATGGGATGTGACAAGAAACTAAGCTTTTGGGTATCGATCCGTATCTTCTTCTACCATGCTATCAGTGAAAGACAGTATTTTATGAAATCCATGTTGGGGGGAGGTTTTTTTTCCTATTATGATTTTACTTTGCTGCTTTTCCTTTTCTTTTTCTACATTTGTCTTATGTTCACTTTCTTGTATGCTGGCCAGAGTCTATAAATTTTGAGGTAGGAACTACAAAAAAAGGTGTAAATATTAAAATAAATAATAATCTCACTTTAGAGTCACTTACCAACATGTGTCTACTGGAATTTATTGATTGACTTATTACTCATATATAATTAAAGTGATGAATCCATACTCTACTACTGTACTATTGTAGCATTTGTGTAAAATTCAATTTTTTCCTGGGCAATAATTTTCAGTGATTTTCTCTCTTCTATGTAGCATTCTTTGCCCAGATTCCTTACCTTTTAATGATCACCTTAACTGCAATGTTAAGTATTAGATGGTTATGTTCTTAAACTATCTGTTAATTATTTGTGTTAAGGCAAGCAAGCAAGAAAGCAAGAACATGTGTATTACAAAAATACTGCGCACCTCCAAAAATTAAATCTCTCCAACTTCAGTCAAATTATAATATAACTGTGAAGCAAATATGTTCTTTTTTTTCCAAGAGATAAAAATTAAGACCTTGTTTTCAAAAATGCGGCCCAGAGGACAGCAAATATCATTTGCAATTTGTGCTTTGGTTCTTTTGAAAATGAGGTCTTTGTAGTTTATTAAATATGTGATTGCATAATTATGCAGGCATCAGTATTAGTGCCTAAATACTTAATAGGACCTCAATGTATAATAGCTTTTGAAAGAAGGTGATCAGAGAAAACAGTAAAACGTTTAGTGACAAAACTAGGGAGTTCTTAAGAAGTCACTTCTTAAATTAACTTGAGGTTCGGAATCTGTGTCATTGTCATCTCTGTTGATACTCTAATTGGGAGGTGGGAAAGCATACTATATTATTAAGAAAACTAAATGGTTTAAATCAATCACTGCTTGCCTTCCTAAAATTCTGAGAAAAAGTGAGTTAATAGCTTGATTCCAAACCATTTCCAAAATCAGAACACTAGATTCTACAGTAGAATGAAAAATCCATGGAGAATCCCAAAACACACTTATAGAGCTAAAGAAGCTCTATAAGGTGACTTGATGGCAAGGAAATTGGAATGTATTTATCTATATGATAATTTGTTTGTATTATTTTAAGAAAGGACAACAGTAGTGATAGACCATGTGAATTATATGCAAAATATGCATAACTCAATCTTAAACAGGTAGCGAGGGAAAATATTTTTGACCAAGCTAGGAAGAATTGCTATTTGACTATACAGACAAAGGGTAAACCAAACTAATAGTCTGTTTTTGTATTAAGATAGCTTCCTGTTTATAACCATTAATTAGCTCTACACTTTTGACGTTAGAAACTGTTCCCAACTGCAATAAGGTGATCTCTCAACTTCTCTTTTAAAAATGTACCTAATATCAAAGAATGTGCTTTAAAAAACACCAAATGACCAAGCTTCTGTTTTTTCTTTTGGAGAAATATTCTTCAGCCTAATAGATCAGATTTATCAATCATATTTTAAATAAGCTGTTACTATAATTTTCTTGGTTGTTTGAAAATGGCAGATAATAAAGGAAAATTCAGTGTAATGAAGATTCACAATGGAAAATTACGAGGCTTTATTTTTCTGTTTAGTTTGCAGACATAACTTAAAATGATTCATCTGGAGAATGCCAGAGGTGTTCTAGTGGTGTTGCATGTCCATTTTTGCAAGTAAAGTAAATTATGTGTACATTTACAGTATATATAAACGAATACAGAGGCAGAGATCTAAAAATCACACCTGGATATTTGGATAATTTATTTACTGTTCTAAATTCATTCCAAAAAGGAAACAGAACAGCTCATTCATCTGGGGTTAGATCCAGATTTACAGATACTTATATGTTCTGCAAAGTTATACAATAATGCTGCCTGCTGAATCAACCTTTTCTCCTACAATGAATCATCTTCCAGCAATATAATTGCTTAAGGCACTGCTTTGTGTAAATGAAAAACTGTTTAAGGGAATATCATAATTTTTCCAACTATAATAGCAACAGCAATAGCACTTAGACATATATACCACTCCATAGGGCTTTACAGTCCTCTCTCTAAGGGGTTTACACATTGCCCCCAACAATCTGGGTCATCATTTTATCGACCTCGGAAGGATAGAAGGCTGAGTCAACCTTGAGCTGATCAGGATCAAACTTCTGGCAGTTGGCAGAGTTAGGCTGCAATACTGCATTCTAACCACTGCCCTACCATGGCTCTTATAAAACAGCTGTAGTAGGATTGTACAGCATATCAGATATATGTTTTTAAAAGGATGTTTTGGAGCCCTTGAGAACAAATAAATAGCATCTGTCAGCAATTTCTAACACCAAATGTGACATTCCCCATCCACCTAGAAGTACTGTGATTATTGTGCAGGGTTAATGTGTAAGAAAATGTCAGAAACTATCAGGTCGTGTTTCCTGACTAATGTTCTATCTGATCCTTAACAATACTTTTCCCCTAAGTTTTTATTTAATAAAATTAATAAACATAATTTTATTGATCAATTGAACACAGAGTTGAATGAATATATGTAGGACAAACTAAGTCCCCAGTTTAAGCCAACCAAGTTACTTGGCATTTTGAGAACTAATATATAGCTGAGAATATAATTGTCCCTAGCAGTGTATATAACTCTAAATCCTGTGATACAGTTCTTGTAAAAACTGCAAAAAGTTGCATACAATGTATTTATATATATTAGGAAATAGACAGTACAAAGATGTGTGTATGAAAATGTAAGCAAATATTCATTTCTAGATTTCTTTAAATTAACTCAGAGATAGAAGATAGATTTAGAGCAAACAAACATGATTTTTCTTCTTCTGTTCAATCAATCCTGTCCCACGTGTAAATTAGCTTGGGTCAGATGTGGACCAGTTCCCACCGGATTAGTTTTCATTCACTAATTGAAGACTTTTCTGGCCTTACATATAAGAATGTAAATGATGTGTTTGTTCTACATAAGGAGAAACACACTGCCTAAAAAAATTGAAAAAGATATCTCTCAAGAGAGAGAGAGAGAGCACAGGAAATCCCAAACAAGATCCTCATTGCATCACTGTAATAAATGGTACATTATTATTATTTGTGTGCAACCTGATAGATGTACTTCTAAGGGCCAAGCAGACAAGATAGCATTCATGTGATTACCAATAGCACAAAAGGCTTTTGAAATACAAACTTTAACACAATCCCATTCCGAATTTTGTCATGATAGAGTTTTAATCCTTTTTGGGGGCGTCCCTGTGTAAAGTTAATCCAACCCTACTGTAAACCATTTGTTTGGAGGGTGGGAGTCCGTCCACCTGTTTCCAATTTATCCTAAATCCAACTCTTGGATTCTTTGGAGCATTTTTTTAAACATTTGTTTGGGATTGTTTGGTTTTAAAATATATCACTAACTTTTCTCTGAGAAAACACACCAACATTTCACTATTTTAGCCTTCTGTACTGTAGCCTTGTATGGCACAAGGAAGACACAATCAGACAGAATTTATAAGCTTTAAATGGGTTTTTTAAAAATAAATAACAAAACAGAGTGTGGTGAGAATTCAGCAAAAGCAGTGTTTGTGTATGCTTAATTAATTACTGTTACAAATACTGTAGAGGAGACCACCACCCTCCAAATCACCGATTGGAAATATGCCAGTCCCTAATTGAAATTCAGACCAGATTTCCCTTCCTCCCGATTGTATTGAGTTTTCCAGTTTTCCATTCATTTTTCTTTCCTGCCTCACTGACCTTCTGCCTTTCCCAGCTCATCATGATCCCACTGGTTTCCTGTTCATAACTATGGTTTCGGATCCCATTCGGTTGATCTAACTTCTAATAGTTTACGTGTCATAATGTCATAGTATCCTTCAAGGGTTATTCACGATATTTGAGTTTCATCTAAACCAGCTCCACACATGTAGAGGCAATTTTCAACTATCACCCTGAAGATCTTTGTGGTGTCCCCTAACTTCTTCTGATCAGATAGTAGAGATGTTGTCTCTGGGGTGGTAGAAGAAAAGGGCAAATTGACCAATTACAGGCCAATGAAAAATAAAGTGAGATCGCAAAAGATTTTTATTCCCCTCAGCCCTCAACACATAACTAGCTATTCAGAAGATTCTAAAATCATTTTCACAGATGGTCTTCCCTGAATTTCTCACTGGATTGAAGCCTAAATATTCTTCCTCTGTTAAAACAGGGGTCCCCAGCCCTCAGGCCATGGACTAGTACAGATCCATGGCCTGTTAAGAACCGGGCCGCACAGCTGGAGGTGAGCGGCAGGTGAGCAAGCGAAGTTTCATCTGTATTTGCAGCTGCTCCCCAGCGCTAGCATCACCACTTCAGCTTTACCTCAAATCATCAGGCATTAGGTTCTCATAGGAGTACAAACCCTACTATAAACTGCCCATTCGAGGAATCTAAGTTTGTGCTCGTCCTCCCCCCTCCCCCCGTCCATGGAAAAATTCTGTTCCATGAAACCGATCCTTGATGTCAAAAAGGTTGGTGACAGCTGTGTTAAAAGACAACACTAACACCAATATTCCAATCTTAAGAAAATAAGGATTGGATTAAGGCCCAACAATAATTAATTTTGGAATTCTGATCCTATCCTACCAGAATTGAGCTGCAAAAGTCCAAAAACACACTTGGTGGCAACAGAGACATAAGAATATCCTAATCCTAATCAGAAGTCATCTGAATTCTGGCAACTCAAATCTGGTTGCTTTACTTTATTACAGTATGTATTATGTGATGGAACATAACACGTCTACCTTGTTTTCACTGAATGTTTTACATAAAACAAATTAGAGGAGTTCATAACAACTCAACTTATTTTGCACTTTAGTTATATAATGCCTTAAAATTGTCAGAAGGCTATGCATTGGAAATATATTATCTGGGTTACACACAACCCATCTGGGAATTCTTTGATTAAATAAGAATAACTTCTTCTGCTGAAGCACAAAAGCTGTCCCACTTATGGTGGTTGTCTATGAATTCTTAAGTTTTTTTCCTAGAAATAGCATTTATTTATTATTTATTTATTTTATTAATTGCATTTGTATGCTGCCCAACTCCCAAAGGACAATATTAAATCTTTTTCAAAATACCATTAACTCAGATATTTCCTCCTCCACCACCACCACCACCACCACCAAGGTTTTATAAACAGAGCTAATCTTGGGATTCTCACTATTTTGATTAAAAGTAACACTTCCACAGCTGTTCCCAAATGAAGAAAAATGAAGAAAATAAAACTGATATGGAAGTCAGGACAGCATGACTTGGTGATTTTCATTTACTTTAGATGAAGCAAGCACTATTCCAAAGTATTCTCAGCTGACATGCTAGAATAACTGTACTTGTCCAGAGTAACACAGCTACACAATTTCAACATATGCAACTGATGATTTCCACTTTTAAAATTACTGTATTTGAAAATTACAAACATTCTTAAAGTTATCTACTTATTACATCCATATTAAGTATTAGGCCTCTACTGTACTCTGGATTTTATCCGCAAAATGTGTTTTGCCTGGCACAGGAATGTGACATTTGTCTGTATCACCTGAAAGCTGTTATCTATCGTGGTCTTCAGGGTCTCCTCTGAGTCAGAATTGAAGATCCTGTTCTAACAAACTGCCAGGGCCACTAACTAGATCAAACCAGGAAATAAATTCCACATGAAAGCTAAAACTTTTTTTTTTTTTGAGACTGGCTATAACAACAGAAACTTGCAAATCTGATTGTATTATAAGAATAATACCTATATTATAATAATATTTATTATAATACTATAATAATAGTTGATAGTGTTGTTTTATGAATTGTTTTATGAATTATTGTTTTATGAATTATTTTCATTGTCTTGGATCTAAAAAAAATATTGCAGCCCCTTTTGCTTAGGTAACTGTTGGTGCATATCTTGTTCAAGGTCACCTTTCTTACTCTTTACATAGGCAGTTAATCAGAGATCAGAGAGACATAAGCAGAAACTGGTGAGCATACAGTGTGGGGCCAAATCCATGTGGGAAACTTTGAAAGAAAGAGCAAAGGCAATCAGCATAGCTACTCCAGAAAGAATAACAACGCTCCCAATTCAGCCATGCCCACAACTGTAGTTATGGTGGACTCCTCTCAAATGGAAAAAGGGGAAAAAAACCACTTCAATATCAGCTCTGCATTCTTCTTATTCTAGTTCCCTGTGCTTGAATTCTAGACACTTGATGATTCCCTTTCTGGAATTCTTTGATTTTTGGACTGAAAAGAACAATTCTTGTTTCTCTGCTGCTGTCTAATCCCATTTTTCTCAGGGCAGTATATTCTTCTTGTCTCTTACAGCTATGATCCAGGACTGGAATCTTTGGACCTTTGGTTCTAGGTTCTTAATCTCTCTGTTTCAAACTGAATTGGAACTGTAGCATGGCTACAAGTTAAGCACTCATCTAGAACTCGTTTGCAAGTATTCAATCAATAATTCTACCTGTCTTCTTGTTTGAGTTTCAACCTCATCATTAAACCTCTTGCAAAACTTGCAACTGTTGATTGCTCACTCTAGAACCGAATACTATATGAACCAGGGAAAGAAAACTTACTTTCAGTGGTACAGAGAAGCGCTACTTAATATTCCTGGTATGTTCCAAAGCATCTTTTGGATCTTGAATCTGAAGTGCAGTACTGTCTGATCAAATATTATTAAAATTCAAAAAGGATGAAAAAACAACTATGACCTTTAATGTATATCAGTCATTACTCCTAAGCACAATCAAGAGCTATGTAAGCTAAGGTCTGTGGGAGTTGTAGCCCAACATATCTGAAGATATCCGCTTGGAGAAGGTTTTATTTTTTCCCCCATCATGTCATATTCTCTTGACATATCAAAAATGATCTTTCTTTATTTTGTACACACTTGGCTCAGATCTCACACCTCAACGATGAGGCAACTTCTTCTATTATTTCTTTCACAAAATTATTCCTTTCACAAAACCACAAGAGCCAGAAAAGATTGTATTTTCACGTTTTCTTAAATTAATGCCTACTGGAGTTCTACTTTAAGAAGAAAATCCCACAGTAACCTTGTATCACCTCTGGGCAATCTTCTTTCTATGGTGAACCTGAAGTCATAAAACACAGTATACTCACAAGTACACCTTTGTGTGTGACCTGACACTCCATCCCACAATTTCAAAGCAGTTACTGAGTTTACTACAAACTAAGAGTATCTTCCTCACCCTGTAGCTATTGATTTATTTTGTTGCTGTTCAGTTGCTAAGTCATGTCTGACTCATTGCGACTCCATGAGCCACAGCATACCAGGCCTCCCTGTTCTCCACTGTCTTCAGAAGTCTGCCCAAATTTATGCCCACTGTATTGATGCCAGCATCTAACCATCTCATCCTCTGCCGTTCTCTTCTCCCTTGCCTTCAGTCTTTCCCAACATCAGGATCTTTTCCAATGTTTCCTCTCTGTGCCTTTGGTGGCCAAAGTATTTGAGTTTCAGTTTCAGCCTAAAATTAATGCTATTCAGCAAGATCCTGTTTCTGCAAAGCACCCCGACTACTGAATCCTGCTTGAGAGCTGTGGCATGAGAAAGGCTTACTCTTTGAAAAACCCGGTGACCATGGTATTTGTTCAATACAGAAGACAAAGGATCTGCACTGAACTTGTTTACAAGAACAGTGGCTTCTATTATGAAGCACAATGATTGCACATTAATATACAGAAACCACTTAAATTGATAAACTGAGTTATAAAATATCTTGAGCGCGCAACCTTTATTATTAAATGCAAGCACCATATATCAACAGGTTACTGCATAATACATTGGGATCCAGACATTTCATTGAAAAACTACCTCCAGAATCCAAGTTGCATGATGCAACTTGTTTTATTATTTGAGCATGCTTTTAAGACAAAGTAAGCCTTTTCATCAACAACATGCATCAATAGAGCAGTTCCATTCTAGGTGCTGAAGATATTCTTAACTCACTTTCAACTTGTCAAAGCCTATGCTATTATATTAAAGAGTTATTGAGGATTCAATCATAAAGGCATTGTATCCCATTGGCTGTATATATGTATGTATGTACGTACGTACGTATGTACATGCGTACATACGTATGTATCGTATGTATGTATCGTATGTATGTATGTATGTATATAATTCCAGTTATTCCTCCAAAATCCATTAAAATACAGAAAAGTGGATAAAATAGGGAAAAAGAGCTCTAAATAAACAACCACTCCAAAAACAGAACAGAGAAAATTTTATTTCTGAGAAGATAGATATCAAATTGTCCATAAATGATCAGATTCTGAACAATTTTGTTCTCTGCTCCCCAAGAGTGTACAATAAGCTCACAACTATTATTTGAATTTGCCAGAAGCTATGTGGAAGGGTCAAATACATTTTTATGCACACATTACTAGACAGACATTGGCAGTAGCAAGAGCTATCTTAGCTGGGTTTTTTTGAGGGGGGGGGACACAAATGACCACTAGATAGCAGCAAAGAGATACAGAAAATAACTCAGAACAGCCATATAGGGGTTGTTCGGAAGCAACTGAGGGCTTGGAGCCCATAGAACTAGCAGCATACATGGTGTTACCTCAGCATGGATGAGGTGAAAATATTCAAGCTTACTTTATCTTGAGCTGAAGTAAGTAGATTAATACTATGCAATACATAATTCAGCATTTTGAGGGCTTTGGATGCAGCAGACAAATTTTAAGTTTGGACTTCAAAAAAGAGGCAAAATCTATTGTTTTCTGAAACAATACTGGCCATTGACAAAATTGCAATTCTATTTGTAAAATTTATCCAAAGGATGTCAATTGATAAACATTATATAAATTACCGTATTTTTCGGAGTATAAGACGCACCTTTTTGTCCCCAAAAAAGAGGGTGGAAATGTCGATGCGTCTTATACATCGAACACAGCCATTTTTGGCCTCCCGAAGCCCCGCCCCCGCATCCTATTTTTGCTAAAAACGGGCCGTTTTTTGCAAAAATGGGGGCGTTTTTGCCTTCCCCCACCCCTTAGGAGTGCTTCCCAAACCCTCTGCATGCCCTGATTTTGCAAAAATATGAGCAAAAAAGGGCTGTTTTTTGCAAAAATTGGGGCGGTTTTGCCTTCCCCCACCCCCTAGGAGTGCTCTGCAGGCTTCCCAAACCCTCTGCATGCCCTGTTTTTGAAGAGAAAAAAAAGAGAGAGAGCGAAAAACAGGCCGTTTTTTGCAAAAACTGGGGTGTTTTTGCCTTCTAATTACCTCGTCTCGCATGACTGGAGGAGGAATTCTGGGAGTTGAAGTCCACTAGTCTTAAAGCTCTCAAGTTTGAAGACCCCTGGGTTAGGGGTTAAGGGTGCAAGGGTCTTCAAACTTGGCAAGTTTAAGACTTGTGGACTTCAACTCCCATTCCTGAGCTAGCATGACTGGAGGAGGAATTCTGGGAGTTGAAGTCCACTAGTCTTAAAGCTGTCAAGTTTGAAGTTTGTAAAAAGTATACATGGTTGTAAAAAGTATACATGGTTGTAAAAAGTATTCTGCTACACTGGTATTTTATTAAATAATATATTACTATACCATTTGGTTCAGAATACTTTTTTCCTTGTTTTCCTCCTCTAAAATCTAGGTGCGTCTTATACTCCGGTGCGTCTTATACTCCGAAAAATACAGTGTGTAAGACGAATCAAGTATGTAACTATAGAGTTAACACAAAATTGTTTCCTCTAGTTCAGGAGTGTCAAACTTGCAGCCCGCAGGCCGGATGCGTCACGTGCACCCCCAGTTTAGCAAAGAGGAAAAAAGTTGTGATACGTCACATGATGACGTGTCATCGCGAGTTGGACACCCCTGCTCTAGTTGGTCCATAAAACTGAATGCAGTAATTTAACTATATTGTATATCTATTGTAATATATTGTCATGTTTACAATTTGATAAGAAATATCCCTCCTCTAAAGCTTGTCCTGAGACAATCTGTCCCCCTAAAATTTAAGTTTTTTCTATAGGGAAAAAGCTTTTTTATCATGGCATGTGTTGACATGTATTAGAGGGACCCAGGCTTACTACAAGACTGTGCTTATTAGACATTTTATTTTCCTTATTCCCTGGCTCTTTGCTAATGTGACCTTTTGCTAAGGTTTAACGCCAATACTGCCTACAGGCATAACACTTCAATTCCAAGAAGATGGAGCAAGCACATGGATATTCTGTGGAAAGGTCGATGGGGGATCACTTTGAATGCAAAAGGAAGAGAGGATTTTCAGATAATATCAATCTTATGTGATCTTACCCCAACTCAGGAACCCAACCAAATAACTCTGAGGGAGATGGGGAAATATGAAATATGAAAAAATAAATTCAAACTGTATACATGGTCTAAAACCAAGAGTTGGGTCACCAAGAACAAGAAATTCATTTTGAGTTCCCTTCTCCATCAATGCTGGTGTCTCTCAAGGGAAACTGCAGCCTTGGCCACTAGTTGTGAGCTCTTTTCCTGCTCCATTCACAAATCTTAGTTTATCTTAGGGAAAATCGTCTTTGAACCATCTCAAATCTGATCTCCTCGATGGACTAGACTAGGCTGCTGAGTGGCTTTCATAACTAATTTGGGGAAGGAAGCTCAGAGACCTATCCCAAGGAAATCATCCATCAACATGACAGATTATGGAATAGCTGTTTATTCCATAGGGAAAGCAAAGGCTAGTAGCCTACAGATCCTTTGTACGATGTAAATTTCTAGCAGTCATCTTGCTATGGGAGCGGAGACAATATTCTGAAGAGGTTAGTCTACATTGTACTTAAAGAGGCCTTTTTACAATCCTTTTAACACTGTACGATCAAAGGTAATGTCATTTTTTAAAAATGCATCTGTGTTGTTTTAGTTCTTCCCCATGTTCCACAATCACATGTAAAAATATGTTTAGTGGGAGCAGCAAAATCCTTAGAGATCTCTTAGATCAGGGGTCTCCAAACTTGGCAACTTTAAGACTTGTGGACTTCAACTCCCATAATTCCTCAGCCAGCCTGTCTTAGATCAAATCATGGTGAAATTGTGTGATTTACCATAAAGGGGGGGGAAATTAAAAGGCACCCATAACAATTAGAGAGTGAGGAATACTTCCTTTCCATTTTTCTTACTGTTTCTTTCCTATCCACATGATCAGATTGTTTCTTCAGGCCCTCTTCTTTTCACATTTACTTTCTGACTCCCAAATTAAGCAAATTCTCCTCCCGTCTATTCCAAACTCTCTAAGGCAGGGGTGGCCAAACTATGGCTCTTTGAGGACCTGTGGACTTCAACTCCCAGAATTCCTGAGCCAGCCATGCATGCATGCATGGCTGGCTCAGGAATTCTGGGAGTTGAAGTCCACAGGTCCTCAAAGAGCCATAGTTTGACCACCCCTGCTTAAAGGCAAAGAAGGAGGCTTTCTCTAGAGCAGTGTTTCTCAACTTTTTAAGATATGTGAACCTCAACTTCCAGAATTCCCCAGCCAGTATTGTTGAGAAATACTTGTCTAAAGCTTCCCCGAAAGCTGCAGCCTACATGCTTCCCAATCATGAGTCCCTAGAGATAGTTCATCACTGCTCTTTCAGTATTGTCTCAAATGCTATTCCCCCATTGAACGCCATTTCCCCCCGTAAATGTGGCCTTCCCCTTCATTGCCAAATTGTTATTTCCCTCACTCTGAGTGCTTTGGTGTTGTTTTTTTCTTCACGTTTTCATTGCTAGTCCCTTAACACTTTTTATTGCTTTAAAAGCTATTTCCCACAGAATGTTGTTTCCTCACTGGGGGCTCCATTCTCCTTCAGTGTTATTTTCCACTGACATGTTTTTCCCTGTGTTGTCCTTCCATAAAGACTAGTATCTTTCTCTGAGAAATGGCTGTTCCATTTCTGAGGTTCATTTTTGCTGCAGGAAGCATCATTTTTACATATTGTGCTGTTAAAGTTATTGCCTGCATAGTGCTGTATTATCATTTAAAAGGCTAGTGTTCATTTTAAAATTTTCTACAAAGATAGCAGGAGAGAGAGAGAGAGAGAGAGAGAGAGGGAGGGAGGGAGGGAGGGAGAGAGAGAGAGAGAGAGAGAGAGAGAGAGAGAGAGTAAGGGAGGGAGAGGGAAAGGGAGGGAGAGATAGAGAAGGAAGAAGGGAGAGAGCGGGAGAGAGGGAGAGGGAGGAGGGAGGGAGGGAGGGAGAGACAAAGAGACTTTGAAAGTCAGCTGTGTAATGAAGAAAAGCTAAAATTGCGAGTCACTTGGAAGTGACTTCAGTAAAGAATCTAGAGCAGGGGTGTCAAACTCACATTGTGACCATTAACTTCAGTAAAGAATCTAGAGCAGGGGTGTCAAACTCACATTGTGACGGCGGCGTCACGTGATGTATCGGGACTTTTCCCCCTTTTCTAAATGAGGTGTGGGCGTGGCCAGCGCGTGACGCATCTGGCCCACGGGCTGGGAGTTTGACAGCCCTGATCTAGAGTGTCTTTAGAGGAACAATGTTCTTCACACAGACTGGAAAGAATTATGAATGACACTGGAAAAAATCAACTGTGACACCAAATAAGAATGATCTCTTCAAACAATGTGTTGTTTTGATACTCTTCCCCTGCGACATTGCAGGTAATCCTCGCTTAACAACCGGTTATTTAATGATCATTTGAAGTTATGACAGATTCAAAAAAAGTTAGTTATGAACTGTCCTTGAAGTTATCACTGCTGCAAACACACACACACACACACACACACACACACACACACACACACACACACACACACACACACACATCATGTAATCACATTTGGGGGGACGTGGCAACTGGTTCACATTTTTGACTGGTTGCAGCATCTCATAGTCATATAACCACAATTTCCAATGGGTTTGGTTTTTTTTAACCATTTTGCAGCAGAAAATGGCAAAAAGCACCCACTGGATAGGCTGGATTTGCTAAACAACCACATGATTGGCTTTACAACCACAGTGATTGGCTTTATGACCTTTATAAAAAATGGTTGTAAAAATGAGCCAGATCATGTGGTGACACACATAATGACCGCAATGACTTATGAACAAAATTCTGCACTCAACTGTAGTTACTAAGCGAGGATTCCCTCTATACACTGGTGAAGAACAATCATAAATAAGTGGTCAGCATTAACAGCTCTTTAAATGGCTAACTAAGAATGGACACAGGCATGCAATTTGACATGCAAGCAAAATAAATGCCTATCAAAACCCCAAATCTGTCAGAACAATTTTTTTCATTTTCATTTCAAAACAAGGTGTATTTATTCATTTCAGTGACAGCCTTTTGATTCTCTCATTAGTTACCAACAAAAGAAAAAGCATAAATTCTGTGCTATGAAGAAGGACATAAACATGATGGACTCTATTTTTTTTTAAATGAACTTTCTACCAGGAAGATAAAATGCTCAGCAAGACACATTGCTATTAGTGTGCAACAATAATGCACAGACATATTTGTGTCTATATCTGTGTATGTATGTTCATCTGCAGACTACCTGTCCTAATTATAACTTGTCTTATAAATGTCCAAAACAGTATACAGAGAAAATAAAAATAATAATTCTTCCCATTTATTAAGGCATTTCATTTTTATTGTCTTATTGCATTAGTGCAATCAACAACTTTAATACAATACAAATAATGGAAAAATAATAATTAATAATGATAATTACTATTATTATTTACAACCAATTCTTTGGCAAAATTCAGACTTTTCCATGACAGTTTGACATTAGTACAGATTCATTTAACATGACATGATATAGCATCAATACTTTCATAATTCCGTGGAACTCCCATTCTATTTATAATGCTATATTTCCAAGGATTATCAGGTAACATTAAAGCATTTTAAATATATATTTTAGAAGTCTGAGATATTTCGTGATCAGAATCACATTATACATATGAATATATTCTCTGGGTTTAAGACATAAATGAATAACAGAATAATACATTGGAAGGGACCTTGGAGCAGGGGTGAAATGCTTCCGGTCTGGGTGGGCCGGTCGGTCGTCGTAGAGCCGATAGAGCCAATAGCGATCGCAGCGCGAGGCTTCCCCCACCCGCTTCCCCCACCCGCCTGGATGCCGCCATTTGGGTTCTTTTACCCTCTGTGCATGTGCAGAACACTTTGGGGGAAGCCTCGCGCTGCTATCGCTATTGGCTCTATCGGCTCTACGACGACCGACTGGCCCGCCTGAACTGGGAGCATTTCACCCCTGCCTTGGAGGTCTTCTAGTTCAGAGGTCTAGTTCAGGGGTCTCCAACCTTGGCAACTTTAAGCCTGGCAGACTTCAACTCCCAGAATTCTGGGAGTTGAAGTTCGCCAGGCTTAATATTGCCAGGGTTGGAGACCCCTGTTCTAGTTCAATCCTTTGCCCAAGCAGGAGATCCGATATCATTCCAGACTAATGGCTGTCCAGTCTCTTCTTAAAAACCTCCAGTGATGGAGCACCCACAACCTCTAAAGACAAGCCATTCCACTGATTAATTGTTCTCACTGTGAGGAAAATTTTTCTTAGTTCTCTGTTGACTCTTTCCTTAATTAGTCTCCTTGATTATAACGCAAGTTCTAGTTGGGAAACTACTCTAGGAGGTTTGTTTATCTTTTGCTACCACCAATTAAATATTTCATTTAGTGCTTTACTCCAATTACATTCTCTACATCCAAGACTACTAAGATTTGTTGTTGTTTGGCAAGTTGTGGCTGAAAGAAAAGCCATCATAGCCCCTAGATGTGTTCCACGACAAGCAGAAAACAGATCCCCAGATATCCAGTTACACACCTTGTATACAATATGCCAGACTTTCAAGGCTCTGAATTGTTCAGACTATGACAATGGTAGCAGTTCCTGGGAGACACAATACGTCCCACTGATGCAAAGATTCTGTAATGTTAGACTATGCATGTTTCTGAAAAAGTGCTTGGCAATGCAAGGGAAACTGTAACAAATATCTCTTTTCAAAGTGTTCAAGTGATTGTGTCTTTTTCATGAGTTGCTTTGGAAACTGTTCCTACTATCTCCAAATGCATCTGCTTTAACACTTCAGAAAGGCATGTCATGCATGTCTTCTGAAGGATGTAGAGATAGAGGTCATGTAGAGGTTGTGTGCAGCAAACTGCCTACCTCAAACGGGCCTCTAATACCTACATGATCTCACCCAGTTCACATCGCCAGGATGATGTAGGACACTATCCCTGGCTGGTACGTGATCTCATCTAGTTTGTATCAACAGGATGTTCTTAAGGATTGGCGAGGAGAATTCACCAATAAAATGCTGTTGCTCTTTGTTACCTTTTGCTGCTTGGAAAACTGTATAAAAGCAATAAACACTGTGAAGGCAGTCAGACATCTTGGCATCCTGCAATGATTGATCTCTAACTCCATCACTGAATAATCCATTTAAAACAATCCTACTCAATTCTGCCAATCTCAAAAGTTCCTCATTTTGGTTTAATTATAAGGGGAAAGGTTTATAGGTTCTTTTCCTATCATACACATATGGATAATTTGTATTTTTTTGGTGGTGTTATCTGAGCTTATTTGGAGGTTCTAATAGAGGAGCACAGATATTGAATACAGTAGTCTTGACTTATGACAATTGAGCTCAACATTTTTGTTGCTAAGCAAGGCAGTTGTTAAGTGGCCTCCCACCCCCATTTGATGACCTTTCTTACCACAGTTGTTAAATGAATCACCGCAGTTGTTAAGTTAGTAACGTGATTGTCAAGTGACTCTGGCTTCCCCATTAACTTTGCTTGTCAGAAGATCGCAAAAGATGATCACATGACCCCAGGCATGCTGAAATTATCATAAATATAAGTCATTTGCGAAGCGTCCAAATTTTGATAACATGACCATGGGGATGCTGCAACAGTTGTGTGAAAAACGGCCATAAGTCACTTTTTTCAGTGCCATTGCAACTTCAAACAGTCATTAAACGAATGATTGTAAATCAAGGACTATCAGTACCCTTGACTGAAGAATGGTATATTCCTATCTAGGATGATCATTGTCTTCCACCAGACCATGTTGTTCACATTCTGTGTGTGGCTCTTTTTGTCATAGAAACTTAATATTACAGCCCATCTATGTGAAAGTCTTATTGTATTTGTGTTTTGTTTCTTACTATATGAACTGCCCAGAGTTGGTCTGGAGTCAGGTAGTGCCAAAGTCAAATTGAACAAATAAAATGTCATCATAACTAATGCTGAAAAGCAATCCATAGCTTATTTAATTTAGTAAGTGTTTTCTATTAATTCAGTGAAGAATCATTCTGAATCATGTTCTATGTAAACTTTATGTAACGCCCTGAATAAACTTGGACTGAACTAAATTAAATATTTTACCCCGCCTTTTGGCTTATTTTCTATTTTTCGGTCTTAAAATCTTTGTTTTGTGCTCTGTGTTTATGAAATCAACTTTAACTTGCTCTTAAATTAATAGTGATTAATTTAAATGTATGACCTATGACTCTAAAAGACAGGATACAAATCCCATAAATGTTTGAATTAATTTAAAGTACTAATACATTGGCTGAAATATGTGGCTCTTGCCTTACAATTTTCAATACATGGTTTGCAATTGATTCTTAATTCTATACCATACAGTATCAATCTATATTCCACCGGAAGTCAAAACTACTTATAGGATACTAAGTGCTATACCAAAAATATCCCAGAGGAATTTTTGTAAAATAAAATGGTAACCTGGTTTTTCCATTAATGGACAGTTTCTAGAGGCCAAGCAGGGGACCCGAATACCTGCCCCTATAATTACACATATCTTGTATCTCCGGTACTGAATATGTTATGAAATATTTCCGCTCAAACAACAGATGGTACTGAAATCAGATATGTCTTCCTTTGTACACTAATTGGTATTCTAAGACTAGAAAAGGTGGGCCAGACCCATTAAGCAGGGATAGGTCTCCTAAGGACCTGAAACTTAAGTAGTGCACAGATGTTTGTCCCCATTTAAGAAAAAAAAATCTTATAAAAGAAAGGGTAAGTTTAAAAGGAAGTTTAAAGATCTGTTCAGCTAATTGACTTGACTTTAAAAAAAAGACAAATATATAACCCATGCAAAAGTAAATTAGTTAACTGGTAGACTGAGTCAATTTGATATATATGAAAGCATTGGAAGTATTGCATGCAACACTGCCAATTCGTAAGTTAAGTTCATTTTGAGAGTTTGCCTCCTGAGGCATACAAGTATTTCTGTTCTTCCCAAATCTGGATATTCATGCAAGATTGTTTTCTTTTAAACCCTCTGACTAATATATACAAGCACCTCCGATAATTTCATCAGGCTTGGTTATCTAATGAAAGAAAAACTGTATGCCGTATGTGCTAAAATCACTTTTCTTTCCCACTAACACTAAGGGCTGTTAGATGTTGTAACCTACTTTTATTATTATTTGTAAAACCAACCAGTCAATATGATTGCATGATGGTCCATAACCTATTCATAGTAAATAAAATTTTGTTGATTATCTTGAGATCCAGTGATGAACAAAGCTTCCAATACAAATCAGATGTGTATATAAGAGGTCTTTGCTCAGTACAAAATATATGTTGGTAATACTGTGGCTAGACCTGAAAGATTTGTTTTAAGTGTGCCCAATATGACAAAGTATTCCAAAATTTATTCTGAGTTTTAAAACCTATGGAAAGAAGAATATTGTCTAAGAAAAACAAAATGAGTACTATCTTAACATTCATGAAACCGATTGTGCACTTCTTGGTGTATAAATCTAAATAGATATGAAATTAAAACCAATCAGTCTCAGAAAAATTTAGGGAACATTTATTACTACTCCTACTGAGATACTAGCTGGGGACATCTCAATTTGCTTTACTTGATCATAATCCTGAATTTTACACATCTAAAGACATAATTACATCTAGATATTATTTCCCTCTCTGTTTTTTTGCTAACATTTAAAGCAAAGAAACCCAATAAGCAAGCTTTTGCAAATAAATCAAGGCACTGGCCAAACCAAACTATGCTAACTACATTTTAATGAGTTGGTCATTATATTTTCCAAATTAGGCATGTGTAATAGGAGCGCTAAAAAGACCCATAACTGTCACACAGAATGACAGCATTTGTCTCCATGTGTTGTCTCACCAAGGCATAATAATGCAAAGCTAACATATTTTTGAAATGCAAATAAATATTGATTGCATGGAAGCATACAAAGACCTATGCATGAGTTTATAATATAATTGCACACACAGCATCTTGATATAACTGAATTTACCACAAGCTAACAGAAATTTTGCAAAAATGGAAGGCTCTCTAACTACTAATAGTATCTTTAAAATGTAAATTTCTAATATCCTTTAATGTACAATTCAATTCAGGAAATTATCCCTAGAAAAGGGAGTAAGTGAGAAACTTCCTTTCTTAGGCCAGGCACCATTGTTATCAACCAACAAGAAATTTGCCATATTTATTGAATAGATAGGGTATTAGGTTTCAGAATTTCTCAATTGGTTTCCAGGTTAAGATGAAATGAAAAGTACATAAAGTCATCCCCAAACTCTAGATGTTCTCTTGAAAATGTATTTTCTAGAAAATGTAACAAGAGTCACTTGTTGGGATGGGCAGTTACAAAAATCAAAGTCATACATATAGTACTTACATAAACTTATCACACTAAGCTTAATACTGTAATATGATTACACAGACCCCATATGGGCAACCTGCAGACCCAAATTAGCCTCCAGTTCCATTGGGGGGGGGGGGGGCGCAAAGCAAAAGCCAAATGGATCCCATCAGGTTGATATCCCTCTATACATCTTATAAGCCAACATATAAATAAATGATAGTTCTTAGCTGATAAAACTGCCTTCTTCTGAACGACAGACATCAAACTTCTACATAACTAAAGTAAGTTCATAACTTTCTCTTCTTGTTCACTTTGTCTTATTAGGTTTTTAAAAGATAAATATAAATGGTTAAAAATCTATTGTATGAGACTAGAGGCATATATAGTACAACTAAATATCAACTTAACAGGTTTATTGTTTACATGAGCCGAGGTGGCGCAGTGGTTAAAGTGCAGCACTGCAGTTCAGCAGTTCAGCTGTTCAAACCTCACCGGCTCAAGGTTGACTCAGCCTTCCATCCTTCTGAGGTCGGTAAAATGAGGACCCAGATTGTTGGGGGCAATATGCTGAACTCTGTAAACCGCTTAGAGAGGGCTGTAAAGCACTATGAAGCGGTATATAAGTCTAAGTGCTATTGCTATTGCTATTGCTACATTATCCTATCCCAGTTTGGATAATAAAAACAGTTTCATCCTCCACACATAGGAAAAAATGAGCCCAATCTGGATTTATCACAATTCCTCTATGCTTCCTCTGAAGGTTCAGTTTAAAAGCCTGTCTGCAATCTAAATGCTTTAAAAAAAAACACCCAGAGTGTGTGTTTACTTTCCCTTAATTTACCTCAGACATTTTAATAATAGCATTTGGAGTATGTGTAAAAAGGGAATTAAAGCAATCATGTTTTCACATTATAGTAGGCACATTCTCTCGGTCTCTCTCTCTCTCTCCCATACACACACAGAAATAAATGTGGGTTTTGACATCTGAATATTTCAACAGGTAATACTAATAGAAATAATAGCAATACACCACCAATGGACAGTGGCCTATGAAGGTAATTAAGGCTTAAACAATTTGCAATTATGTTTGGAGGTTTGGGTTCTCTTTGTTTTGCTTTGCTGATACAGGTAACATTAATGTCTTTATAAAGCCTTTTCCTTTTTGTTCTCAAAGGTCATTGTCAGAGCTTCTATTTTCATTACTCCCATATTTCAATGATTGATATGGATGTCAGCAAGAGGTAGAAAAAGCCTTAGGGAATCAGAGGCAAGCATTTCTTCTCTCCTGCTAGTAAAGTTCTTCAAATAGCACTGGGTATCTCACACCATCTGCTTTTGTGACATCTGAACAAGACCTGGCATTATTATGCCATACATGATAGGGCTTTTTGTTCACTGCATACAAAACAAGATATCCTTCCAGGCTAAGTATCTGCAGATAAATCTTCACTACAAAACTCCCAGATGTTCTGACAGCTATGGCGGTGACCAAATGTGTTCTCTAAACCAATAACTTCACCATATCCTTTGGATGACCTCATCCAATAGACACTACAGAGCAGGGGTGTCAAACTTGCGTCCAATGGTATCGGGACATATTGGGACTTTTTTCCTCTTTGCTGGTGTGGGCATGGCCAGTGTGTGACACATCAGGCCCGCAGACCGGGAGTTTGACAGCCCTGCTACAGAGTATCTGCACTGTGTTTGCAGTCTTTCATCACTTCTTGAATTACCTAATTTAAATAACAGTGCCCAAGACAATAATAATAATTACAAACCATGGAAATTAATAAAAAAAACATAGAACACCACGAAGAGTTCTACTAAACATGTCAAGGCAGCCACTGAAGACTATCTAGCATAAAGTTGCCAAAATAAACCAATTTTTTTGCATATGATAGGGGAAGGTGGCCAGACTTCCACTGACAAGGATTTAAAGACCTGTCAGAGCACCAAGACAGCTTTCCCATTCTCATCAACACTACCTCCAACTAGGCTAGAGAAAAAGGCTTCAGGAACTGTGTAGAGAACAGTCTTTTAAATGTGTCATCCCAACAAGATGTAAAGAATTTTATCCACCGTAACCACCAACAGAGTGGCATTGTCACTCCAAGAAGCTGTTTAGCCTTAGCTTTGAGATCCATTTGTGAGTCATTTTAAAAGGCAACCCATTGTAAATCATTTATAGCAATCTAGGCCACTTACAATTAAGACATATATTACTGTGGCCAAATCTGATATCTCTAAGAATAGTTACACACAATGCGCTAGCTTAGCTATGAAAATTCAGTCTTGCCTACTATTAAAACCTGAATGTAAAGTATAGAAACATTAATCAGTGAAACAATTTGCTTACAGAAGTTGTGGCTGCTCCAACACTAGAAGTTTTTAAGAAGAGATTGGATAGCCAGTTGTCTGAAATAGTATAGGGTTTCCTGCCTGAGCAGGGGGTGGACTAGAAGACCTCCAATGTCCCTTTCAACTCTGTTGTTGTTGTTGTTGTTGTTGTTGTTGTTGTTGTTGTTGTTGTTGTTATATCCAGACTGTGAAATTGAATCACAGAAGGACTATATATCCACCCAACATAGATTGAATCAATGACTTGCTTTTCAAGTGACATAGGCCTTCTTTACATTCAGCCATTCATTACATTTATTATCAATCACCAACTCAGAATTTTAACAAGTTGATTTTCTTCTACTTTCCCACTTTACTTAATTGGCTAATGTGCCACCCTTATCCCAATGCTAAAGTAATTCATATTACCTGGCCAAAAGCATGGGATAAAAAAATTACTTTGACCAATGTGCTCCAGCTTCATCATACTGATTCCAATTATTTCCCTTACACTGATGTGAAATGCACAATGTTAGGCAATCAAGTTAATACCTAGTTAAAAGTGAGCCATAATTTTCTTTCAATCAGGAACTAGTTTGCAGCTAAATAAGAGAATGATTGCCCCATCTAAAATATAATGGGAGGCTATAATTATCAGCAGCCAGAAATAAAGATTGTGTAAGATAAATTTGTTGAAATGATATTTTAACATCCTTTGATTTAAAGTTTAAAATCTACAAATGACTAGTTGGGCTTATACTTCTAACTAGCATTAATGTTATCATGTGTAAACATTACAGGTATAAATTCATTTCAAATCTTTGAAGCTTTTTATAAGCTCTGCAGAAGTTTAAGACTCCGAACAGATTTAAGTCATCTCCAGTTTCTTCACAGTTAATTCTCCTTTAAATAAATAAGTATAGTTACCTCGTGTCGAGATGGGTGGCAAATAAATCTAATAAATAAAATAAAATAAATTCAGATGGCAAGGTAAATGCAAAAGAGAATGCAAGAAGCTGAATCCTTATTACCTCATGTGAACCATGCTTTTTCAAAATGGTGGACAGGGGTTCACAGCTGGACTTTCAAAATGTTCAGCATTTTACGCAAATCAGTATACATTAGGTTTGGAAAACATGATAGACAACAAGGATAAAATGTAGATTAACCCCCAGTGGTTTGATAAGCAGAATGAGCAAATATAGCGGAGATGACTTCTATAGTAATTCCATTGAGAAGGACAGGATTGTCAATATTGAGACACATTACTGAAGACGCAAGAAACATTGCACCTGGAAAGTCATTTTCTTCTGCAGGGTGATTAAAAATGAAAGAAGAAAAAATAGATTAAGGGTTCTGATTGGTTTAGGAGGACTGTGCTTCAAACTGAAATCTATCAAAACAAGCACAGTGTTGTGACTAATTTATCAGGATTCAGCAAAGCAAAATAATCGATGGTTATCCTTTCCTTCCTTCCTTCCACCCTCCTCTCCCCCTCCCCCGAGAGAATCCCTAAACTTTTTACATTTCTTCCTTAATGAAACCATTATTGATTTTTTATTTCTGCAAATCATTGCCTTGGGCCAATTTCTTTTAACTGTAGGTTCTCACATTTAATTTGCAATGTATGTATGCTTTAAACAAAAGCACATCAACAAAGGCTCCGGGACGGGGGAATATCAGTTTTTCTTTTTGTATCAGAAACATATGCAAGGGTCCTTGAAACTTCAAGCATCATAATACAATCAGGGATTAATCCAAGTTATATTTCTACACAACCTCCTGCACATACACATGGATTTGATGAGAGAGTCAGGGCCAGGTATACATCAATAACGTTAATGTATAAAAATACTGGAAAAAAAGCAGAGCACTAAAGCACCTTGTCTACCTGCCCTGTCAACCATTTCTGACTGAATTGTCAGGTTAGGAATACAAAAGTTCAACAGCCCTCATTTGTCAGAATATACCTATCATACACTTCAAAAATACAAAAGAAAACATTGCAAAACATTTTTTATTTACAAAGGAACTATACACGGTGGTTAGTCGTTTGGAGGGGGGGAAAACACTATTTTCAAGCACGTCACTACATTGTTTAGCAATCACTTTGAGCAATTTGGCATGAAACGGGACGATGGTGAAACGGCAATGTGTAGCGTTTTTCCAACTAACAATGGTGGTTTGTAAAATGAGCAAGTCATAGAATATCTAAAGTTAAATAAGAAGCAAATCTTCTTTAGGCTCAATGGAATCTCCCAGTCAGTATACATTATTTTAAAGGCATTAGATTAGGTAGATGCCAGAGGTACTCCACTACTCTGCCAATGGAATAGCTTTTTAATAATTTCCATATCCAGCCTGTTCCTTCTCCAAATTGCCTCTGAAGCTGCTTTGGGACACATCACTACAGGAAAAACAGAGGAGACATGAATGGGAAATACAAAAGCAGTACAAACAGTAAAGTGCCTGGAACACTTTACCTGACTCAGTAGTTTCTTCCCCTAACCCCAAAAACTTCAACCTCAGATTATCTACCATCGACCTCACCCCATTCCTAAGAGGTCGGTAAGGGGCATGCATAAGCGCACAATCGTGCCTACCGTTCCTGTCCTAATGTGCACCTATATTCATACCTCTTTTACTCTTATTCATGCTTGTACTATTACATATATATTCAATCATGTTTTACTGTTTATACTTTGCTTATAATCATATATGCTTGACAAAATAAACAAATACAAAAATACAAGGCTAATTTAAGATTGGATATACAGGTAATCCTTGATTTACAATCACAATTCAGCCCAAAATTTCCATGGCTAAGCAAGACAGTTGTTAAGTGACTTTAGCAGCTGTTGAGTGAATCTGGCTTCCCCATTGACTTTGCTTGTTAGAGTGATCATAAAAGGTGATCACATGATCCCGGGGCACTGCAACCATCATAAATACATGCCGGTTGCCAACCAAACATCCAAATTTTGATCACATGGTCACGGGGATGCTGCTATTGTCTTAAGTGTGAAAAATGGTCCTACGTCACTTTTTCCAGTGCCGTTATAACTTTGAATGATCACTAAAATGAATGGTTGTAAGTCAAGGACTACCTGTAGCCCATATGTTGTTGTCTATGTTTGTCTATTTCACATGCAGTATGGATAATATGTACAAATAGTGTTTTAGTTGGTTTTATATAAGCATAAAATGCAGATTTATTTTTTATTTTTTCACTAAGATTTTTATCCACGTTTCCTCTACAAGCTGAGAGTGGCTTATATAACATTGTTACTTCCATTTTTTTTCCTTACATCAAGCAATTCTGTGGGGGGAAGGAACACTAAATGACTTGTCATCGAATGGCTAATGTTTGGATCTACATCTCCAAGGTTATAGTCCAACATCTTAGCCACTATAACATAATGGTTCTACACCACAATAGCTTTCCCACTTGTACATAAACACAAAAGAGAGAATTTTACCATGAGATTGTAACTATCTGGGTTTAGATAGTGAGGCTGATAACAAAAACTTAGGTATTCTGTATAGTTTATAGGTGTCAAATAAAATAAGACTTGACCATTTTTTCCAAAGATCTCAGTAGAATCCTATTCAAATGACCTAAACTGTTTATGGAAACAGTCTAAATAGATATTCAATGCACATAGCCATTCTGCCCATGACTGCTAGATTTTTCCAAGACAATGCTCTGTATAACTAATACAGGGGAATATAATCCATGTTTAGATCACACAAGGAGCATTCTGTTTAATTCGGGACCCCGCATTTTAAAAAGGACATGAGGAAATTGGAGCCGTTTCATAGGAGATGTTTCAGGATGATAAACCCAATCCTACCGTATATTTAAGGAACAGCTGGAGATGTTAGGTTTATAAAAGAAAAGACTAAAAGTATGATATAATAGTGGTCTACAAGTATGTAGCAAACTGCATCGTGCAAGATTTAGTGGACTTGTTCTCTGTTGAAATTAAAGCAGGATAAAGAATAATTGAAATTAAAAAGGGATTCAGGCAGAATATTGGGATTTTTTTTTCCTGGCAATAATTAAGCAGCAGAACTGTATGCCCAGAGCAGTGATTTATTCCCTCTTTGTGGATCCCTAAAAAGGATGACCACCTGACATGGATGCATTAATGGACTTCTGCACTGAACAGAGGGTTGGATTAAACAGGTCCCTTCCAATTCATATAATCTATAATACTGTAATTGCATAAATGTCATGCAACAATAAATGGGTTTGTTCTTAAGGTGATACCCAATATGGTTGATTTTATACTTGGGAAACCATTACATAGGGAGCAATAAGCCCATATTTCAGGAGATTAAATGACATTATCACATTCAGCCTTGTGACCTTTCAAAATGGCCCCCAAGGGCATCTGTTACTGATAGGCCAACTGGGTAACATCATTACCGATTACCTCATCTCCTTTGCAGCTGTTCACTTTCTTCCCTTCCTCCAAAACTACACCCTTGCACTTATCAGTGTACCACAAACCTGATTTGGGATTTTGTTCGCAGTAATAATTAAGTCATTGTGAGAGCTCTGTAGCTGGTTCATCTCCTCTAGAATCAATCAAGGTCAAACTAATGAGAATATCAACAACGGCGAAGAAAGTGTGACATATTTTAGTTTCCAAAGCATCTGTAAAAAAGATTTTCCATGTCAAAGTTAAAGTTTAAGACTTGTAGACCTGGGATTTAAATTATATAAATTCCAAAAGTGCTTATTATTAATAATGCAGCCAATATTAAAGCCATCCTCCAAGACTTTAAGTAGAGCACATACATATCTCAAACAAATTACTGGTTTTGAGAAATATCTATTTGCAACCAGAACTTCCATCTGTCATGTTCTATAAAAGCCTTCTTTTCTGATAACGTTCAGCTTGCTACCCTCAAATGCCATTCACCTATAGCCCATGCCTTATCAGCTAGATAATCACATATTCTAGAAAAGGTTAACAATCAAATATCCATCAACAAGTGAAAATGTTAAGCACTGGAGCAGTCTTATTATACCATTTTTATACTTTGGAAAGTGCATTCTTAGTATTATAAGATATTTATAAAAGAATATTAGGAACAAGAATGGACTACAGCTTGTGGCCATCAGACCAATTAGAAAACACTATCCATTCTTGCCTCCCAAATCCATGAAGTTTAAAAAAAGAGGAGACAGAGAGAGACTGAGACCTTTACAACTTCCATACCTAGGAGAGTACTTTCTACTCAATATCTCATAAATATCCAGACATGCATAGGCACTTATAGAATTTTAATAGCTAGAGTCCAAACAGACTGCATTTTCCATTAACATGCCACAGCCAAATTCTCTTTTTGTTCAACTTTAACCAATTTCCCTTTTTACTCAGTCTATTTGTTTACTTTTCTGGTTTTAAGCAACTCTTTTTCATGTCACTTTTAAATTTTGTCTTGAATAAATATAAGCTTTTGATTCACACAATGGCTGTCTTCCAAGAATGTCTGCAGCAATATCCTACATTTTTATCTTGATGGCATGAACCTAATGGTTCAGTATCACTCGTGTCTATCAATTACCTTCTGTCATGCTTATCACAGTTCTCAGGTGTGATACAAGCACCTACACCTTTACATGGGTTTTGCATAAAAGAAGTTGCTTTGTTCAGTGTTTCTATTGAAAAGAGCTAAATTTTCAGGTCTGGAAAAGATCCAATTTTGAAGATCAGCGGTTGACTCAGAATCTTAAAATATATATCGTGTGCACTACAGACATTAATACTGTATATTGAATTGCATCCAATAACGATTTATTTTAATTGGAAACACTTTTATGAAGCCTAAGTTTAAGCAGCAAACTTTCATTTTGCATCTTACTATTTAGATTTCCCCTTTCACTCTACCTCCCACAAAAGCTGTTCATGAGATTTAGAAGATATTTTTGAATTAAATGTGCTATTAACCGAAATCAGATATCTTGACTTGATAATGAAAATCAAAAATACAGTTCAAAATATTTTCTGATAAAATAGTCAATTTAAAATCACTAAAACATATAAACATTATGGAACTACTTTATAGTTCCAAAAATATAGGCGTTCCAAAAAAAAATGAGCCGAGATGGCGCAGTGGTTAAAATGCAACACTGCAGTTCAGCAGTTCAGCTGTTCAAATCTCACCGCCTCAAGGTTGACTCAGCCTTCCATCCTTCCGAAGTCGGTAAAATGAGGACCCAGATTGTTGGGGGCAATATGCTGAACTCTGTAAACCGCTTAGAGAGGGCTGTAAAGCACTATGAAGCGGTATATAAGTCTAAATGCTATTGCTAAGTGCTATAATATGGCTGTGCTGGTTGTTGTTATTTGAATTTATATCACACCTTTATTCTGTACAACTCAAAGTGGTGTATATAATATTTCCCTGTGATGTTAATGCTAATGCTAATGATAAATTCTGATACATCTGCATTTTCCAACAGAAGATTGGAAAAAGCTTATTTGGGTTCCCATAATGAAACTTTAAAGCAGAGTTATCAAGCAATGGGTACATCGTATAACACATGGTACATTCTACTTCCCTACCCAGCACTGAAAGAATTAATAATGTATGCCATTTATCACATATTGTTAAAATATCTGTTAAGACTGAAAAAAAACAGACATTATTTTCAAAATAATGACATTATTCCAATAATGACAAAACAGTCAGAGAGCTAGAGTAGATTTCTTCACGTGTGATGGTCTTCCAAATTCATTCAGAATTGAAAGCTAATTTCAACCTTTATCTTACAAATCAAATACTGATATTAATGGCAAATATAAATTCAAAATAACATTCTGAGCATTCAAAAATAGTTTTTTTATTTATTTTATTAAAATTCTATAAACATTATCAGGGTCCACTACTTTAAGAATATTCATTAAAATGTTTTAACAATGCAGAAATTTATACATTAACAGACATTACTCATAGTAAATAAGGCACAATAAATTCACAACAGAGCATTAAATTCAGATGGTTTAATTATGTACTAGAATATGCATTGTAGTAATATATTTCATGTAAGTATATTTTAATACTAACACTGGATTCTTCTTTTATAACTACAAATAAATTTTAAAAATAAAAAATTCCTGAGTTCCAGGCAATAAAATTGTCCATAATTCTATGTTTTCAAACTAAGACATTTAAAGATGAAAATATTGTAATCTTACTGTTTTCAACAGGATGTATACCAATATAACGCTCAGCAGAACTACACCTAAATAATTGTATTTTTCATTAAGAGAAATCTAGAATTCAACATCCCAAAATGTCGCTATTAATAAGATAATATATTATTAACCTTGACGGAGTACTTTGTTAAAAGAAAGACAGTTAATTGATAAAAGAAAGCCTTAATCAGTTCCAGTAAAAATCAATTTACACTCCATCAGGTGTTGCTAAGATACTGTGGAGAATATACAGATCCAGAAAAAAATATCTATTCAACCCACAGCAGTCCTACTGTCCTCAAACAATTTATTAGAGTTGGAACAAAGCTGTGAAGATTAGCTTGAAAATTGACCATACTGAGCAGACAACAGTTGTCTTTTGGTATGGGTATAGGAGAAAGGAAAATATCACCAGAAAGTGCATCTATTCATAATCATCAAAAGGAAGATGATTTTCTGCAAAGGGAGAGAGGACTGACAGTTTTGTTCTGTTGGTTGATGTTTCTCCAGCCAAGGACATACCACTGGAAACAGCACAATATTCCTTGTAATAGGACCCTTATTAAATCAAGCCTAGAGACTGTAAGATTGGGTAGAAGGGGACCTGATACAATGGTTTAGAATGGTTCTAATGATTCCTGCATACTTTTAAAATTCTAGTGATCACATATTCTGCCTTCCTTTCACAGAGACAGTTACCAGGGAAAGAAATGTTTAATTAATACTCATTACTAATTTAATGATGAAATCTTCCAGATGCATAAAATATCATAACTAAAGACCTTTCAAGGCTTCCTAGAGGTTACAAGCAAATGAGTTGTCTATTAAGAAAGCATTGAAAATGACACATAGCACCAGGGCTGAGGAAATGGACTTTAATCATATACCTGACATGGAATTTAAATGCTGCCTTTTCCTAGTTTGGATAAAGAAAATGTTGCTATATTAAAGAAAGTCAAAACAGATTACACTTTAAGGGGGAAACAAAAATTGAGTTCTGACATTTATTTCAGCATTAGGATTCCAAATTAAATTCTAAAAAAATTACACTGACGGATAAAATATAGATTAAGATTCCTAGCGATATATCAAAGCCCTTAACTATCACATCAAGCCCATGGCTAAGCTATGGATTATTAGCAACTATTGGATCACTCTGCTTTAGTCTGATACAGCTTATCAATGTTCTGGAAAATATGATATTAAATTGTTAAGTCAAATCCTTAAATTGTTAAAAGTCTCCAAGAAGAGTAATTTGTATTAGTGATATTATCAGGTGAATATTTGGACATTTGCAAAAGAGATTTCCTTATTTCCTAGGCTTCACCTAGTGAGCGCTTTCGTGCTTCTTATGACTACAAGAATAGCCAAATGCAAGGAAAATGCAATTTTACTCCATTTCACTCATTCAAAATTGGTTATTTTTTTTTTAAAAAAGTGATTCTTACAAACGGACACAACCATGCAGGTTGTGTTTCTATTTCGGGAAAGGTAAACTTCCTTAATTCCCATAGAGTTTGTTAATACTCTACGAGGGCACAATGGCTCAGTGGTTAAAGAAGCTGAGCTTGTGAGCTGGAAAGCTGAGAGCCCAGGTTCAAGACCCGAGTGCTGCATAACGGAGTGAGTGGATCCAATTACTTGTCCCCGTTTCTGCACACCTAGCAGTTCAAAAGCATGCAAATGCAAGTAGATAAATAGGTGCCACTTTGATGGGAGGATAACAGCCTCAACATATAGTCATATTAGCCACATGACCACGGAAGTATTTTGGACAACACTGGCCCCTCAGCTAAGGAACAGAAGTAAGCATCGCCCCCTAGAGTCGGAAATGACTAGAAAGGGAAACCTTTACTTTACCTATAATACTCTACACGCAAAAGTATTCTAGAAGTGACTAGCTTTTGTAGTTTTATTATTACTTTTACACTGTACCAGTATCTCTCTGGTATGCACATTATCTCTACCACCCATCTCTCTACCATCAATATTAATGTTAGGCAATATCAGTTCTTATTCTGTCTCCATGGTCCCAAGTCAACATAGCAAACTATGCACATGATGACAATAAAATGCAGCAACATTGGAAGAATCAAACTTTGCCATCTCTGATTTATAGATAAATTTAAGATTTTGTGAATCACTTGTCCATAACATGAGTACTTGTTTACTATTATAGATGCCTTTCTACCCTTTTGCAATTATTTGTTTATACCAGGAATGTGCGTAATTTATTCCTTCATTCATTTGTATAGTCGGATGTACCCTTGATATAATAATGATAAATAATGAGCCAAAGTTACATCAATGTCAGGCCTTGCTAAATATATTAAGGTGCACTGTGTATCTATGCTTGAGTATACTTGATTTCATAAATATATTTATATGGGGATATCATATGTATGTCAGTAATTGATTCATATTTGCACATATCCCTTCATCTTGTAAATAAATTACTTTCTTGAGAGTATGGCTTACAGGGAGCTGAAGATAGCTGGTTCTGTCTCTGCTCACACTACTATTGTATATCCTATGCATTGGATGGATTTTAATGTTCCTGTAATAAATCTAAATAGTGCTCATGAACCTGTGATCCAATAATATTTAGCAAAGCTCTACAAACTGTGTGTGGCTGTTTTACCTTAATTCATAAACCCTATATATATATATTTATAACTTTAGCATTAGCAGATTTCGCCACAATATCCCTTAGAATGGACAAAGAACTTTTGGATTAATACTTCAGTCTATTTTATTAATAGCCCAACAGTCAGAAGTAGATGTGGACTTCACACAAATGGTCACCTACACAAACAATTTCCACTCACTCAAGATTTTCTGTGGTCCTACTCCCTAAATCCTACATTTATCTCACCTCTGGTTCTGAAAATCCCCGAACATTTTGAGAACGCATTTGGAGGCGAACACAGGAAATTCAACGGGGGGGGGCGACTTGTCATTTTGCATTGCCTTTAAGTTGGTACAATGGCACCCAATAAATAGAGGCAGTAAACTGCACACAAGGTCACACAGCTCGTCTGCCTGGAATCCACACTGTATATCGGACATTAATACAATTGAGCGAGTCCAGAGGTATTTCACGAGAAGAGTCCTCCACTCCTCTGCTCACAATAGAATACCTTATGCCACCAGGCTTGAAATTTTGGGCTTGAAAAACCTAGAACTACGCCGCCTAAGGTCTGACCTAAGCGTAGTACACAAAATTGTCTGCTACAACGTCCTACCTGTCAATGACTAATTCAGCTTCAACCGCAATTATACACGGGCAAAAAATAGATACAAACTCAAGGTAAACCACTCCAAACTCAAGGTAAATCGCTCCAAACTCGATTGCAGAAAATATGACAAGCAACAGAGTGGTCAATGCCTGGAATGCATTACCTGACTCTGTTATTACATCCTCAAACCCCCATAGTTTTAACCTTAAACTATCTACCATGGACTTCACCCTATTCCTAAGAGGTCTGTAAGGGGGGGGTGCATAAGCGCACCAACATGGCTACTGTCCAGTGGTGAAAAGTAAAATTTTCCCTACCAGTTCTGTCGGCGTGGTTTGGTGGGCGTGGCTTGTTGGTCATGTGACTGGTCATTCTTTCCTTCTTGTCTCTCTCTCTCCCTTCCTCTTTCTCTCTTTCACTATTCTTCCTTCCTTCCTTCCTTTCTTGTCTCTCTCTCTCCCCCTTCCTCCCCCCCTCTCTCTCTCTCACACACACACACACACACACACACACCTGGTCTGGGGAAATAGACTGAGCCTGGAAGTTATCCTGTGCGGCCGTGCCTGGCAGCAGCGGCAGCCCCCCGTGCAGGGAGAGGGCCAGGCCCACCGCGCCACCGCGGAGCCTGCGGTGCTTTCCCTTCAGCCTATAGTTGTGCAGCCGGCCAGAGTGGAACATGCCGCGCCTCCGCAGCAACAGGTGCATCCGTACCACCTTGCCTGCCTTCGCCTTCATGTGCTGCACCTGGAAGGGGCTGCTGCTGCTGCTCTCCATCCCCACCTGGCTGCACATGTCCGCCTGCCCTCCAAAGCAGCACATCGCAAAGCTGCGCACCCTCCACCTCTTCCTTCTCAGCAGACTCAGCTTCTCTTTCCTCCTGGCCAGATCCATCCCCCGGGCCAGGAGCAGAAACAGCCAGGCAGGGAGGGAGAGTGGTGGCAGTGGCCCCTTCCAGGTGCAGCACATGGAGGCGAAGGCAGGCAAGGCGGACCCGGAGCACCTGTTGCTGGGGAGGCGCGGACATCGCTCAACCAGGGCAACCTCAGCGGGGGCTGCATCAGCCTCTCCAGCCACATGCTGTTTGACCCTCTGCACATGCGTAGAAGACTTTGCGCATGCATAGAGGGTTAAAATGCTGAAAAAGGCAACGTCCAAGTGGGTGAAGTGCAACTAGTGCGGCGGCCGCTGCCAGTTCTCCAAACCAATGGCGGCTGTTGCTACTGGTACGCCCGAACTAGGGTGTATCAGGAGCATTTCACCCCTGCTACCGTCCCTGACCTACTATCCCCATTTATTCATACTCATTTCCTGTGTTCATGTGCATGTTTATACTTATACCTGTTATCTCGTATACGTTTGACAAACTAAATTAAAAAATAAATAAAGTTTCAAAAGAATACCTAAAATGCACCAATTCACAGGAACTATAGTTGCAGTTCCTGTAGTGTATCTTTCTGGTGAAGAAAGATAAATGTGCAAATATAATTAATATTAATTAATATAGTTAAGCAAGTGTATTTGCATATTTAGGCCAAGTCAGAAGCACTGATTATGTCTCTGTTGGCACTTGTCAATATGGCCATGGGTTTTGATGATTAAGTCAGTATAAACAACTCGGAAAGATATGTCTAGCTTGGGTTGGCATAAAATGGAGCATTTTATATATTGAGTAGATGAATAATAGTGTGCAATCTTTTTCCAGAAACAGTTGGGGACCATGTTATGTTAAACTCTTTTGCTGCAAGGATGTCAGACCCCTCCTTTTGTGGTGTTCCAATTGGATTCTCTTTGAACATATGCCCTTTCGAGTGAAATTAATCAATCTCTTTATCAGTCCTGCAGCATCTGGAGCCATAATCATTACCCAACTGCTGAGAAAGAAATGAAACCACTAATCGCATAGGGAGTATGGCTTACCATTCGGAGCAGCAAAGTTTTTATTAAGTTCTAATTTGTAAAGTTATTTTTCATGAGCAACCTTTCAAGTCACACTTGCCCAGAAGCAGTGAGTGGCTTCCCAATACATTTTTTTTCAAAATTCCACAAAATTGACTGCTTTCAATCAAACTTAATCATAACCTTTCTTTCGTGTACAACAGTCACACATTACAATCAGGACAAAAACATTGTTACAATTCACTGATTTCTAAGAGAAGGACCCATCCCTTAAGTTAATAGGCTTTGAAAAGTACTGAGCTTTCGCTGAAAACTAGACAACCCCGTGACCTGTTGGATTATTGTTTCAGACATATTTATTTAAATAGAGAAACAGAATGACCACAGATGTACAAGAAAGGAGTGGGAGTGATTTGACTTCCTGCCGTCTTCCCCATTGACTTTCCTTGAAGGAAGCTGGCAGGGAGCATTGGAAATGACGATCACGTGACTGTGGCTGACTGCAGCAGTGTGGTGGCATGACAGCACAGCAGCAATGAATTGGCCACAACTTTGCCAAATTTCAATCTCACAAGAGTCATGGGTCTTGGATTTTGGACACATCCTTTAAGTTACCCCATTTGAAGTACATGGATTGAAAAATTATTACAGGTAGTCCTTGACTTACAACCACAATTGAGCCCAAAATGTCCGCTACTAAGCAAGATAGTTGTTAGGTGAGTTTTGCCCTATTTAACATCCTTTCTTTTCAAGTGAATTGAAGGTTATTCAATTCACTTGAAAACCTTAAAGTTGTTAAGTTAGTAATACGGTTGTTAAGTGAATCTGGATTTCCCCATTGACTTTGCTCGTCAGAAGGTTACTGAGTGATCACATGACTCCAGGACACGGCAACCATCATAAATGCGTGCCAGTTGTCAAGCATCTGAATTTTTGATCATGTAACCACAGAATGCTGTAGTGGTCATATGTATGAAAAATGGTCATAAGTCACTTTTCCAGTGCTGTGGTCACTTTGAATGGTCACTAAACGGATGGTTGTAAGTCAAGGACTACCTGTACCCTGTGATGCACTAGTTCAGTAAACTGAAGGTTACAAACAATGAGACAGACATGAGAGTTTTAATAGTCTATAAATATGGAAGAACTATATAAAGGTTTTCTGGCAATTTTCCTCCTATGCAAATCAAGTATTAGCATGCATCTTCATCATCTTGTTAAAAAAAGTCTGTTTCTTATTCACATTCATAGTCTTAATTTAATCAATATATTGACTTCCAAACACAAAGAGAAGAAGAAAATATAGAGTTCACCAAACACAAAACCATATTAGCACAATATCCCAATATACTTGAATAATTAGAATAGGGAAAATTTAAACATCATTACCACAGCAAACAATAAAGACCCGTTTAAAAATAATTGTGTCTTATATGCTTTTATGGAAATATCCATATGCCATGGCTTGTGAAGATTGCTGCACTCAATGATAATAAACCACAGAGCAAGCTTCCTATTTCAAGTTATTTCCATTTCCATGTCAAGCAAAAAAAATTAAAAAAAAAACTGGTAAAAAATAATCAAGGATTTTACATGTAAACAAAAAGTAGAGAGAAGCTATTTTAAAAGCTCTATAGATATTTCAAGCATTCTCAGCTCTCCATTCCCTATTCAGAAAGCATATTACGGGTAATCCTCGACTTGCGACCACAATTGAGCCCAAATTTTTTGTTGCTGAGTGAAAACATTTATTAAGTAAATTTTGCCCCATTTTACGACCTTTCTTGCTACGGTTGTTAAGATAATTCACTACAGTTGTTAAATTAGTAACATCGTTGTTGACTGAATCTGCCTTCCCCATTGACTTTGCTTGTCAGAAGGTCATCAAAGGTAATCAGATGACGCTGGGATACTACAACCGTCATAAATATGAACCAAGTTGCCAAGCTTCCGAATTTTGATCACATGTCCATCAAGATGCTGCAATGGTTGCAAGTATAAAAATTGGTCACAGGTCACTTTTTTCAGTGCCATTTTAGCTTCGAACGATCATTAAACGAATTGTTATAAGTCGAAGACTATCTGTATTCAGAAAGCGGCTTTCCGATACAACTTGCCTCAAATGAAACCAGAGACAGGGAAGAGTTGCCTGCTATGGAACATGGAAACCAAAGAGAGTGACGCCAACTGAAATAGAGGAAGGAAAAAATTTCCAATTCTTTTTGGCATGAGCTGGTGACACCTCTGAATTTGCAGACCTTTTCACACCTCCTTCCTCAGTGACCACAGGAAGAGAAAGAGAGTGATTTCCATTTTTTTCCATCTTCAACTTCCCCCATTCTAGAAAGGGCGTTGGTCTTACCTGATACGCCTCTTCTCATCAGGTGGAGCCAGCATTCAGGATGGGTTGTCCTCGTCTACTCAGAATAAGGACCGAGTCTGTTACTTTTTGCCGGGTCCGCCCTCCTAGGACCCAGCTTTGACGAATTTGAAGCAGCAGACTCGACGTGGCTACTGACTGGACACAGTCAACAACAGGTAGGCTCCCCATCCAGAACCCGCCAATCATGCAGAGATCACCATGCAAAAAATCAGGCCAAGGAAAGAAACCACCAAGCCGGTCCAACAAACAGGGAGCATGCAAGAATGGACCCCTCAAGGGTGGGGCTGAATGCTGGCTCCACCTGATGAAAAGAGGTGTATCAGGTAAGACCAATGGCCCTTCTCCATCGTGGGTGGAGCTAGCATTCAGGATGGGAAATACCAAAGTGAAAGGTCGGGCATAGTCCAAGTCCGATTCAATGTGATTCCTTGTGGACCTTCTGCCGCACCCTCCGGCCGAAGGCCACATCCGCCGATGCATACAAATCGATTTTGTAGTGGCGGACAAACTGAGAAGGAGATGCCCAGTTCACCACCCGACAAACGTCTGCCAGGGAAGCCTGGGTTACCCAGGCCGCGGAAGTCGCCGCACTACGTGTAGAGTGGGCCATGATCCCCACCGGCCGCACCATAGCAGAAAGTTTGTACGCCTTAGCAATCGTGCCACGTATCCAATGGCCAATCGTCATGGAGGACACCTTCTGACCCAACGATTGTGGCAAAAAAGCCAACAGCAGAGTCTCAGTCTTACAGAACTGGCTCGTCCTATCAATGTAAATATGTAAGGCCCGTCGGACATCCAGAGTGTGCCAAAGTCTCTCCGTCGGATGAGCTGGGTTTGGGCATAAATTGGGGAGGATGAGCTCCAGAGCCTTGTGAAAGGAGGAATTGACTTTGGGAATGAACGAAGGGTCTAATCGGAGAACAACCCAGTCCAAATGAAAAATACACAGGTCCTTCCGAATGGAAAGCGCAGAGAGCTCGGAGATCCGGTGGGCCAATGTGATCGCCACCAGGAAGGTGACCTTGTAGGATAGATACCTGAGGCCAGCCGACCACAGCGGTTCATAAGGAGGCCCTGTCAGAGACTGTAAAACCCTGGGAAGATCCCAGGTCAGGTAGCGGTAGATAACCGGAGGATGAAGGTTGGAAGTCCCCCGCAAAAAATGGCGAACCATCAAAAAGCATGCCAGAGTCGACCTGGTCACAGGACAGGACCGAAGACATTGCTGCCACCTGCCTGTGGAGCGTGTTGGGGAAAAAGCCCATGGCCAATCCCCACTGGAGAAATTTGAGGACTTTTGGAAGAGGTATCCACAGGGGCAAACAGCCCTCGGTCTCGCACCAAGTGCAGAAGGATTTCCACATCGTGGTGTAGATTCTCTCCGTGGAGGGACAGTGGGACGCCTGGATGGTAAGTATCCTCGGGGTCATAATCCTGTTGCCTCAGAGCGTGCCACTCAACCGCCAGGCGGTCAGTTGGTACCACTGGGGATCCGGGTGAACCAACGCCCCCTGACTGAGCGAGGACTCGCTCATTGGAATCTGCCATGGAGGAGACACTGTCAGGGCCTTCAGCTCCACGAACCAGGCCCGCCTCGGCCAATGAGGTACCAGCAGTATCACCTCTGCACACTCCTCCAAAACCTTCTGGAGCACCCGAGGAAGGATGGGCAGGGGAGGAAAGGCGTATAGAAGGCCCGAAAGCCAATATCCGTGGAAGGCGTTCATCCCCTCTGCTCCCTGGGACGGGAACCGAGAGTAAAACCTCGGCAGGTAGGCATTCTCCAGGGTAGTGTTGACCTCCGGAAGGCCGAAGTGGCTCGTGATGTCGCGGAAGAGGGATGGGTGCATGGTCCACCATGAGCAAGTCCCCTTGGGTATTGGAAACCCCGGAGATATGGTCTGCCGAAAGCGAGAGTAGGTGTTGCTCCACCCATAGTCCCAGTCTCATCACCTCTCGCATTAGAGTCCTGGAGCAAGTATCGCCCTGCCGGTTCACATGGGCCTTGGTTGTGGTGTTGTCCGTTAGGACGAGAACATGTCTACCAACCAGAAATTGTTGGAAATGTTTGAAGACCAAAAACACGGCTCGAAGTTCCAGCCAGTTGATCGAGCAGTTGGCCTCCGCTGGCAACCACTGGCCCTGGGCCATCTGCCCCTGCGAGTGGACCCCCCAACCAGTCAAGCTGGCATCCATAGTAACGGTCGTTCTGTGCAACTCATGGAAGAAGCATCCCCAGGACAGCGCTGGTGAGTGCCACCAGGCCAGGGAGTGAAGAATCTCCAGAGGGACCAGGTCCCTGGACGTTGAGGTGCTGCGACCTGCTCTCTGGAAGGGCAAAAGGAACCATTGAAGATCCCTAGAGTGTAGGCGTGCCCAAGGGGAGATGGCAATGCACGAAATCATTTTCCCCAGGAGGGTGGACAGGAGAGCTAGGGGGGACCCTACGCTCGCATTGGACCTGGGCAGTGAGACTCTTAATGCTGTCCTGCCTCTCCTGGGATAGGGAAACCCTACACTCTAAGGAATCTATAAAGCTCCCAGATGGAGCAGGGAGGTGGAAGGAGAGAGGTGACTCTTGTCTAAATTGATCGAAAACCCATGCTGTCGGAGTCTTGAGATGGTTACCTGGAGATGACGCACCGCGAGGTGTTCGGACGATGCCTGGACCAGGATATCACCCAGGTAACACTGGACATGCATGGACAAGGACCTGAGATGGGCCGCCACCACCGCTAAAACCTTCGTAAATACCCGGGGGGCAGAGGAAAGGCCAAAGGGGATTGGGTACTGGAAATGCCTACCTGCATAGCAGAACCAAAGGTACTGCCGGTGAAGATGGTTAATCGGTATATGCAGGTAGGCTTCGATCAGGTCCAGGGAGGCCAGGTAATCTCCCTGTCTTACGCACCCCAGGATGGACTGCAAGGAGTGCATCTTGAACCATCTATATTTGATATATCGGTTCAGACGCTTAAGGTCTAGAATTGCTCTCCATCCCCCCGAGGCTTTAGGAACTACAAAGAGGATAGAATAGTACCCCTGTCCCTGGTGGTCCAGAGGAACCTGCTGGATGGCACGAATGTCCAGCAGATGTTGGACCGCTGAATCCATAAAGGCTTTCTTGGAGGGCAGGTCTCAGGGAGATGCATTGGTCACAGTGAGCAAGGACAGCAATGGATTGTTTTGGTCTCCTATTGCATAGGATTCTGATTTTAAAATACAACCACGAAGCATTATAATTGTATTAATTAATGTACTAATTTGTTAACTAATTGAACTGTACAGGTTTCAAATCTCAATGCTATATATTGAATTTAAATAATTGAATGAAAACATCTAGAGTAGGGACAAGAGTTCCACTTAATTGGATGTAATCCCTGGCCTTTCCTGTTAACAAAACTGTGATAAATTTGTCTACATTAAAATACTTACAATACCTATATGAGACCAGAAATGCTTTAATCAGGGTGACTTTTGCAGTACAGAAAGAAAGGGTAAACTATTAGCACCAGCCGCATGACCTTTAATGTCCTTTATGTTTCATTCTGTTTTTAAAAACAATCAAATTAATATTCCCTGTAAAACCTGAGAGAAAAAGGACTGAGTTGCTTTTAGATCATTACTGAAAATGAACTGTGGGTATCTATGGAAAGGAATTTGTCCTAACACATGCAAATATGCTATTTTATTTTTTAATCCTCGTCTTTTGTAAAAGCTAACATGCTCACTAACTAAACATGAATTTCTGCATCCACACTTATTTTTAATTGCATTATTTTGTGCATCACCTGAAACATGCTGGAATGTAGTTAGCCTTTAAGGATGCAGATAAACACCTCCCTTTGAGACTTCTTTTTTTTACTCATTTAAGGAAACAGCATAGAGACTTCCAAAATACTCTCTTGCTGGCCTTTAACTAAGATTAACTCATCTAAAACACAAATATGGAGATAAAGCATAGGAATATGATGACCACGCAAAATATCTCCAGAAATAAAAGTTGCAATTCTAAGTATTTTCAGCCAGGGTAATTGAAATCTTTATTTTATGCCCTTTAGCAGCAGCAGGCTTCCCAATTACATTCGGCTGGAAAATGTTTGATAGAGGTGTCTGTCAAAGGTTGAGATCATTTGTCAATGGCTATGTTGATCTACACATATAAAATATGTGAATTTCAGTGGGAAGGAGAAAATGAACGATAAGTTAAGTACCACATCAAGGTATGACTTTATATATTGGAATATTTTAGGAAGGATAGATTTTTTTTGTTGCATGTAATTTAAAGCTCTTTTGGAGACAGGAGTGAGTAATACATTACCCCCCAAAAGCTACATGAGGTATAATTGATATCAAAAGTTAATTTGAAAGTGGGCAATTGTCCATCTGTGTAAACATGATCAGATATACCCAAAGAAAGTAATGGATTTGTATAAAATTTGTATTTCAATACATTTCTATTTACACTAGTCTAAACTAAGTTCTTATCAACACAAAATAATGTTTTGTATAGTCAATACAAGAATAATATACCATGCTATACTTGAAGAACATTAGTGATCTGATAAGAAGTCCTGGTAAGCCACATCCTTGCCATCAAAACCTAAAACAAGCCAACCTCACACATACAATTGGTTTACAGCTTGGAGACATCTAAAAATAGAAGCTTCATTTAGGGCTGTGATGGCGAATCTATGGCACGCGTGTCAGAGGTGGCACACAGAGCCCTCTCTGTGGGCACGCCCGCTGCCGCCAGCTGCTCCAGCTGGTCTTTGCGCATGCAGGAGCGCTGGAAACCCAAAGACCAGCTGGACGGTGCGCATGGTCAACGGTTTCCGGCACTCCGGCGCGCGCACGTTCCGGTTTGGGCACTAGGTGCCGAAAAGGTTCGCCATCACTGGGTATCTGTGGACAATTGATTTTCACAAGGGGCCACATGAGGAACCTTGACTGTTGTGGAGAGCCAAACCAATAGGGCTGTGAAAGTGTGTAGACATGTATGCATGAATATAAGTAAATTGGGGGGGGGGGGGAGAGAATAGCAGTCACCTTCAAAATAAAAGCAATCCATAGAGGCAGACAGGGACAGTCAAAGAGCTCAATGGGCCTAGGGGCTGTAAAATGGCCAGGTCTGATCTAGTCTTGGTTTTTAAATGGACATGCAACTGGAAGAGGTTACCAAAAGTGTTGGGACTTCATACTTAACTACCAGTTCACAAGTCTTTTTTTTCCATTGCAATTCAAGAAAACTGTACAAATTCTAAAAAAAATCAGAGACCTGCAACAGACTGCATATGGTCAAACAAATTAACAATGCAATTTAGAGGGCTGCATTCTCCTTTTTAAATTCTATCCTTACGAGCCTTACTTATTGAAAACCTCTGAAGAAAACACTGCTTTGGTCTGACATTTGAAGTGAATGAATGAGGCGAATCAAAAATTTGAGGTGAATATCATCACATTTTCTCAATATTTGAACTCCAGCTAATTATAATCTAGCAGAATTCTTTCTTGGCATTTTTTTAAATGGAGATTTTTAAGTCTTCAGCCTGTCATTTTGCTTTCTATAATTGCGCTTTTAGTTTTTTAAAAAATTTAACTTTCCTTTTTTTTCTTTTGTTTTTAGCTATTGCATTCTTACTATATACTGCCTTGAATATCATTCTTCAATAGAAAAGTAAATTTTAATTCAATAAATCAATTATTACTATTTCCCTAGGACTATCACATATGGACTATGAAATCTGGCAGAAAAGAGCTAGGAGTTGCTGAAATCTAGAGTTTATCTAGATTTTCACAGTCCACATATAGTAACCCTAGTTGCTCCTAATACATGATACTGACTCAAAACTACAAAGGATGAATAGTTTAACTGCCAGAATTTTACTTCAAATATCCAAAGACTACCAGCATATCCAACCACGTGCATTTTGTGAGGTGAACCAAATTTTAGTCCATCTGGTTAACAATAGGTGTTGATTATCATCTTTAAAGTCCTACATGGCTTAGGACCAGGTTACCTCCGGGACCGCATCCTACCTCATACTTCCCTTTGACCAGTCAGGTCCCACAGAGTGGGTCTCCTCCAGGTCCCGTCAACCAAACAATGCCGGCTGGCGGGACCTAGGGGGAGGGCCTTCTCTGTGGGGGCCCCTGTTCTCTGGAACCAACTACCCCCAGAGATCCGAATTATCCCTACCTTGCTGGCCTTCCGAAAAACCATTAAGACATGGCTCTTCCTGCAGGCGGGGTGATTTGAGATAATTTCACACCTTAGGTTCTCCCCCATGTATGTATGGTTTTATATGTTTTTTAAATCCTTTTAAACTGTTTTTAAATTATTATATTGTTTAGTTGTTCTTTAAATGTACGCCGCCCTGAGTCCCCAGGGAGTAGGGCGGCATATAAGAACACTAAAATAAATAAATAAATAAATAAATAAATTAATTAATTAATTAATAACAGAAAAGGCGGTCTAACTACAATAACATTTTGCATTTGAAAGAGAAAGCAAATCCAAAATAATATTTTGGTCTTTTTCAAACCAGATTTTTTCATTGTGATCCAGACATTTTACTGTATATATCAACAAATCAGCTGTTGATATGCTCTTTCCAAGTGTTTTCAATACACCATCCATGAAAAAAAAAATCAATTATTTTTAAAAACATCCTTAAATCTTCTGAAGGCTTATTTTCAAAGGTCAATATAACTATGTAGAAGACATACCTAGAAATACTTCATGTTTTATGAACAACAACACACATTTCCAAGCCCCTTGAATTTCACAGACTATAAACATGGAAATCCGCCTTTTCTTAGCTTATTCTAGAAGCGGTACCTTGCATATTTTCTCCAAAACTGCTCCTAAAAGTTCAAAGAATTCTTATTATCTTCCTAGTATCTTATCATATATATATCTTATCGTATATAGTATCTTATCATATATATCATATATATCTTATATTACCTTAGCATATCTTCCTATTCAAATTATTTGGAATATTAGATGATAAGAGCCCATGACATTAACCCACTTTACCTTCAATAGTGGTTGAGAAGCATAAAGAGCTCCAGCAGGGCTACCTCATGGCCATCTACAAGAGACTCTGTGTGTGTGTGTGTGTGTGTGTGTGTTTGTGTGTGTGTGTGTATGCACGGGCGCGCATGGCCGCGTGGGCGGAAGAGAGGGCAAGGGATAATATTTCTCTTTCTCTTTCTTTACTCTGAATTTTTTTTGCATCCCTGGATACTGGAATGGGAAAATTATTTGATCCTGATATGGAATCATGTTAATTAACTTAAATAAATGATGATCATTCAAATAGTGGCAACATTAAAACAATCTATAGAGAAATAATGAACAGAATTGAATTATTCCTTCTCCCCTATCCATTTTTCTTTTAATATATTCATAGCTTAGAATGCAGATAGAGGTGGCTGGGATCACCAGGTACTCCTGAAAGATACTGTTTCATTTTCAATTACAGTAGTTATGTTTCCTTTCTTCTTTTTCTCCCTTTCATTTTGTAACTGTTTTGAGCATTTATGATCTTTACGTTATATTTGAGAATATTAAGAAGTTTCTATTAGTTGGAGTTCTGAAAATGTGTACTTTAACCAAGAGTGAAATCTCATCCAATCTCCATGTGGCAAAACAATTTTTAATTTTGTTGGGTAAACAATAACATCTGAGTTATGAAATGTTAAAACCATGGCACAAATCAGCACCGTCAAACATCCTGAAATCCAACACATACCATATTTTTCGGAGTATAAGACGCACCTTTTTCCCCCCTAAAAGAGGCTGAAAATTTGGGTGCCACTTATACTCCAAATGTAGCTTTTACAAAGCTTTTTTTCCCAGCCCTAACGAGGTGCTAACGATCTTCCCGGCTTGCAGGCTTGTTTTCATTGCTACTCCCACCGAAGAAGTTTTTTTCCAGCCCTAAGTCTTTTTGCAGGCTTGTTTTCATTGCTACTCCCTCCGAAGAAGATTTTTTCAAGCCCTAACCAGGGGATAAAATAATGTGCTGAAGCTGACCAGACTAAGGATGCTAGCCAGATGAATACCTGGTAGGCAGATTGTTTTCCCCTATTTTCGTCCCCAAAAACTAAGGTGCGTCTTATACTCCGATGCGTCTTATACTCCGAAAAATACTGTATTTTCCTGGAAACACCCAACCAAGAAAATGTAGCTTTTTAAGGAGGTGCTGACAGGTGCAGATGTGTGCCTGAAGCATGTTTTCACTACAGATCCAAAGCACAGCACATCCCTAGTGACAACACATAAGAGGCAGATAGATAGAGGGAAATAATTCAAAATAATTCAATAATTCCTTTGGAAAGATGTATTTCCCTGCATTAAGAAACTTATGTAGGAAACAACCCCCATACCATTATTATTAATGGATTTTATATCCCTTTTTATCAGACTACTATAATTAACAACACACAGCAATATTTGAACAACTATTTCTTTAAAAAAATGTAATAAAGACATTTACTTTCCCAAAGCTTTTCTGGAGGATTGTTGGACTTCTTATATCCTTTGTACTACACACCTAGCAAAACCAAGAAAAACCCAGAACTCATAAAACTACATTTTATTTTCTTTGTCAGAAATCCTTTATACATAAAAATGCACTTGATTAGCTATTGAAACCCAAATTGTGAAATGATGGCTTAAGCATACGGCTTTCTTTCTTCCCAACTCCCTTGCCTGTACTGCATTCAAAATATAAATTGACAAATTAATGCATGATTTTCTTTTCTTCCAGGTTTTTGCTCATCTAACTTCTTGTTCCACACACAAATAGATGTAACTATCATAGTTTCAGTTACCACAATAACGCTGCTTTTATTCCACCTATTTGTAGCTGTTTATCCTAAAAGAGAATCCATCACTACTTACATTTCAACTTCGAGGGAAGCAGTAAATGCTCTGTCCTGAGCCTTGGGTCTTTCACAAGTTTTTTTTTTAATCTGCACTTGGATAAAGGGACATTTATCAAAGCTGAAGCTGAAGCATAGCTGGGAGGGACAACCAACACCTCAGAAGAAAGAAAAGAGTCAGAAAAATCTAGAGTGTCTTGAACTGAAATGAATAAATGGAATTTAACTGGGAAAAACTCACAGGTCTGCATCTGGATAGGGAAACTGTCAGACACAAGTATGAGACAGGGTAAACCTGGCTTGGCCACAGGAAAGGAACCCGGGTTTACTTCTCAATCATAAGCTAATCATGAACCAGCAGTGTGATGCACCTGCTAAAAAGTTAAATGCTATCTTGGGAGTTAAAGGGAGGAATTGTTTTGCTCTTACTCAATTCTAGTCAGACTCCACTTGGAATGAGTCTCGTTCTAGGCATCGTGATACACAAAGGACAGTGACAAACTGAAGTGAGTTCAAAGGAAGGCAACCAAGATGGCGAAGGGTCAAAAAATTAAATTCTGTGAGGAATGGGTGAAGGAACTGGCCACACCTAGACAACAGAAGAGATCACTTGAGGGGAGGGGAGATATAGCAGTCTCCAAATATCCAATGGCTGTCATATAGTAGCAGGACTGGGCTGATTCTTTATTGCCCCAGAGGGGGCGATAGATTAAAACGTCAAGAAAAACTAAACTTCTTGACTATGTAAGCTGTTAGCCAGTGGATCAGGCTGACACCTGAAGTGATGAATTTTCCTTTAATGGAGGCCTTCAAACTAGATAGATGGGCATCTGGCAGAGATGTTGTCATGGTTCTTGCATAGTGCAGTAGCTTGGACTGGAAGACCTTTAAGGTCCCTTCCATCTCTATGATTCTGTGAACTGTTCTATGAAAGCATTCAGGAAAAATCAAGAGGGGTAACCTCCATCCATCCATCACCATATGCAGTAAAAGCCAAGCTGCAGACGATTGACGTGTCACCTGGCTACACGGAGAGCGATGTCTCCTTGCTTTCCAAACATCTGTATGATCCAATCTTGTGAATGATTGAAGAATCCAGAATTGCCTAAGCTGTAAACATCAGTTAAGAATTCATTTATCCCTACCTGTTTTCCAGACAAAGGGAGGTGACGTTCTACCTTCCAAATCAGAAGCGTGCAAGAGGAAGAAGGCAAGGACTATTAAGCCCTTTTTCATGTTTTTCCATGCCCAGCGAGCACAAAACCAGCTATCCCTCAGAAACATACTTCATGAAGGTCAATCCAGTTCACTTCACTATGCCTAAAAAATGAAAGAAACAAAAGCTTGTTAAATAACGTAGTCACCAGTTCATTTTTTTAAAACATATCCTAGAAAGAAAGGGCTTTGGTGTAATTTAGATACAGGAAAGTGCTTAGTCTCTGCTTGCTGCCATTTATTACTTTTTTTAAAAAAAACAATGTCCTTAGGAATTCAAATAAAGAGTTGTTGCCAAACAAAAAATTAGTCCTCCAGCCACTTCAAAATATATGTCAAGATGTCCTTATAAAACCACCTGTGATGCTCAGGGTAAGTCCTGTGTCTCCATTTCAAGATATGGATGAATGCTCCAAGAACACATACAATTGCTAAGTCCTCTTTTGGTGGAAAGAGCTCCTTCACACCATGATTACTGAACAATGATAGCAAGTAACCCCCCCCCCCCTCCTAGGGTTCTGAGGTAGGCTACAGATGAAAACTATTAGATCGGCGCACATTTCTAAAATCATTAGGCAGAAGAGCTTCAGACGCCTTGCAATCCACCTTTGTGAAGACTTCCATATGAGCCTCAGAAAAAGATGAGGGTAGTTTAAGGCCGTGATGGCGAAACCTATGGCATGCGTGCCACAAGTGGCACACGGAGCCATATCGGTGGGCACACGAGCTCAGGTCCGGCGCGCCAGCTGATTTTCGGGTCTTCTGGGCCCACTGGGAGTCAGGAAACAGCCTGTTTTCAGCTTCCGGAGGGGGTGGGGAAGGCCCGTTTTTTGCTCTCCCCAAGCTCCAGAGTCTTTCTAGGAGCCTGGGGAGGGTGAAAACGCCCTTCCTCACACACACACCCGGAAGTCCTCCGGAGGCCAGAAATGTTCCATTTGCCGACTTCCAGTTGGACCGGAAGTTCCATTTCTTTTGCTCTCCCCAGGCTTCAGAGCCTTTCTAGGAGCCTGGGGAGGGCGAAAACAGCCTTCCCCCCCGGAGGCCCTCCGGAGGCCAGAAATGGCCTGTTTTCCAACTTGAAACAGGCCATTTCTGGCCTCCGGAGGGCCTCCAGGGAGGTGAGAAAGGCTCTGGAGCTTGGGGAGAGCAAAAAAAAACAGGCCTTCCAGTTCAACCGGAAGTTGGCAAATGGGCTATTTTCTGCCTCCGGAGGGCCTCCGGGGCAATGTTCCCTCTAAGCCGTGCGGCTGCACAGCAGCGCATGTGATAAGAAAACACCGCACAGAAGTTTCCAACTGCCGCCCGGTGTTTTCTTATGTCACAGGGAACATTGATCACCAGCTGATCGGGGGGAGTGGGGGGGGAAGGAGCCTTCAACGAAGAGAGGCGGAGTCTTTAACTCTTGCCTCCCCAGGCAGGCTCCACTGCTAGGGAGAGGAGAGCGAGATCAAAGGCAGCACAGTGATTTTCAATGTTAGAGGGAACATTGCTCTGGGGGTGTAGAGAAGACCGTTTTTGCTCTCCACAGGCTCCTAGAAAGGCTCTGAAGCCTGGGGAGAATGAAAAACGGTTTTGCCATCGCATGCTGGGAGCAGGGGGGTCACACGCGCATGCATGGGGGGGGTCCGCATGGAATTATGGGTGTGGGCACACACGCGTGTAACCCCCTGTGCTCCCCCCTTTTTGTAAGCGAACCAAAAAAGGTTCGCCATCACTGGTTTAAGGAATGTGCTCATTGAATTCACATGGCAGCACTTCTTTTTCAGGCAGAAGCCTGGGAAAGGAAAAAAAAAGATCACAATACTTTAACAGAGTTTTTAAACCTCTCAGCACCTACTAAGGTATGTGGACTTCAACTCCCAGAATTCCTCAGGCAACATGTTGTGCTCCTAAAAGTGCTTCTTCCAGATCGTTTTGGAATCGTGCACAGCCTTAAAAAGTATATCAGTCTTAAAATAGTCATATTGCATTTATAAAACAAAGAAAACACCCAATTTTTTCCCCAAGATCTACTCTCAGCTAGTGTAAAGTGGCCTCACCCACTCTACATCATCCAGGCACGCCTGAATATGCTTCTTTTGGTCATAAAGAGATTGCCCACCAACACTGAGAAAGAAAAAAATCATCTAAATCCTAAGCACTATAAACTTCATTTTTTTCCTGATGTTTGTTTCAAGATGTCTCCCCACCAACCTGACTATAACTCTCCGTTCCCAAAGTAGCATTGACCTATATCTTGAATTAATTCTCTTTGTTTAAAAAAAGGGTTGTCTGATTGTGTGATGAATCTCACATTTGTCAAAGAAAAATCACCACTAGCTTTTTAGATTTCTCATAAAGGTAAAGTGCAAATGGTCATACCTTGAATGTCAAAAAATGTGCTGTGAAGGGAGAACAAAAAAAAAAAAGCTTTTTCTCCAAGAGCAAAATGAACACAGGTCAAACTTCCCAATATTTTATATTTCATGAGTTTTTTTTTTAATTTTGCAAGGATTCGTTTATTTTTAACATTTTATATTTGCTACCGGCTATTTGTCTTATTTTATCTAAACAGGAAACTTGTTATCTATTAAAATGTTACTGGACCTTCAACAATAGATTCATATCCAAAAAGATTAATCATATAATTTTACTTTTTTTCTTTAGGCTTACTAATTATTAACGACTGTGTTTAATTTAAAGCAAAACTATTTCTAAACATGTTCATGGAGATTCTCAATCATCCAGGTCATGGTTGACCTAAAGGTGTTTTTTCAAAAAGTAAGTGGACTTTTCAAAGTACAGTTGCCTTTTAAAAAAGAACTTTTAGGATATTTCTAAACATAAAATGCAGCATTGTTATCATATAATGTGCAGTTCTTGATAAGGCAAAGAATCAGCCACTCAAAATTCAGTTTATTTATTTATTACAATTATCACATAAATAACAATGCAATGGGAACAATATATCATTAAAGCATACATTTTAATGATGTCTTTCTACTTGGGAAGAAATAATCATATATACTAATTTGACTTTTACTGTACTTGAATGTCCAAATCTTTCGAACCACATACTGTACATATTACCTGAAAAATGGCAGGACAGTAGAATGAATTCTTAGTGCTTTCGTATTGCAAAGAAACCAGTTCTTCAATATTGGAAAAAATAAAATTATAGGCCCGCTTATTTAGTGGATGAAACATCTGATGTTATTTGCAACATGTGAATCAATTGCTTATCATCAGAGGTTATGTATGAACAATTACAGTGAGATATGGTAGTCTATTATTGAAATAATTGTATACAATTTTATTTACATATATACAAGTACAAGAACATAAGAACACATACATATACATATACATATACTGCAGGGGCGGGTTCCTAATTTTTTTACTACCACTCTGTGGGTGTGGCTTATTTTGTGGGTGTGGCTTGCCAGCCATGTGACCGGGTGGGCGTGGCTTCTCGGACTGCTGAAGGGAGGGGAACTGAGATAGATCCTGCTGCCCATTTCCCCTTCCCTCAGCAGCTCGAGAAGCCTTAAACATGCAAAAATGCCTAGGATCATCACCGCACGTTCGTGGCTTCTCGGACTGCTGAAGGGAGGGGAATGGAGATAGCTCCTGCCGCCTGTTTTTTCAGCGTCTCACGCGCTCCCTCAGCCATCCTCCCCTGCTTAGACTCACTGTGGGGTAGGAAGGCAGCACATGAGCAGTGCCGAAAACTCGGCTTCTGGGCATGCGCAGAAGAAAATTTTTTAAAAAACAAATTTTTTTTCAGAAAAATGGCGGCACCCAGGCACCGGCAACCAACCGCATCGGTACTGTGACCTCACCAGCGGGCCGCTACCGGTGCTATAGAGTGGACCGCACTGGTAGGAACCCACCACTAATATACTGTATATACATATACTATATATATACTGTATAAATATGTATGTGTGTATGCACAGATACACACACGTACTTCTCATATATGGGGGTGTAAACAGATATGTATGTATGCATGTGTGGGTAGATAGACAGATAAATAGATAGATAACATTGTTTTGTTTTATTTTCTTCCTTTTTTCTTTAATTGCTTTATTAATTATACAAAAGCAAGATATAACCAAAAACCTATATGTACACATACACAAGCACACAAGCATACACACTTTTTTATCCCACCTACCAATCAGGAACTAAAAGCTATATGCATCATGATCTCTCCATCAATTTTTCCCCATATAAGGTTATGCTAAGACAGAGTGATAGGCTTAAAGTAACCCAGCAAGTTCCCATGGCTAAGTCTAAAGTAGAATCTGTTTCCATACTCCTAGTCCAGGGGCCTGCAACCTTAAACACCCAAAGAGCCATTTGGACCCGTTTCCCACAGAAAAGAAAACACCGGGAGCTACAAACCCTTCCTGTGCCTGACTATTTCTTGAGCGGCCACAAAACTAGCATATGTAGTTGAATTAAAAGTTCTGTTTTCTTCTGAAACTTTTCTTTTCTTGGATTTATCCATGGTTGGCCTACCAGGGTTTGAAAAGCTCAATAAATCGCGTGCCAGTGGGTGTCACTCATTGGCGGTTGTGACGCCTATTTTAAGCGACAGGGAGCTGCAGCAGAGGGATGAAAGAGCCACATGCGGCTCCAGAGCCGCAGGTTGCTGACCCCTGTCCTAGTCTAACATCTAAACCTGTGATGATTAACCTTTTTATTGCCGAGTGCCCAAAGTGCACGCAATCGCGTACGAATGCACGCACGCATGCTCGAACCCCCAAAATGCAAATGTCCCCCATGTATGCGCCTCACCCCCATGCATGCGTACACATCCCCACACATGCATGCATGTCCCCTGCACATGCACCCCAGGCCCTCCGTGCATGTGCCCATGCACCCCCGGTGCCCCATTTTGGGCCTGGAAAGCCTCCTGCACCAACCTGAAAGCCAAAACATGGCAGGCAGCTACATCCGGCCTTTGTTGGTGCAGCTGGGCATGACTCCGTCCCGAGACACTGGCCTGCCGCCGCAGCCTCTTTGCCAGCGCAAACAGCCTGCAGCCTCAGCCTCTTTGCCAGCGTGAACAGCCTGCAGGCGCAGCCTCTTTGCTGGGACGAATGGCCTACAGGTGCAGCCTTTTTGCCGGCGCGAACGGCCTGCCAGCACAGCCTCTTTGCCGGCACAGGGGCCCCCGTGCCCTGTTTTGGGCCTGGAAAGCCTCCTGCACCAACCTGGAAGCCGAAATGGGGCACGGGGGAGGGCCTCACACTGGCAAAGAGGCTGCACCTGCAGGCCATTCGTGCTGGCAAAGACGCAGCTGCAGTGGCGGGAGGCCAGTGTCTTGGGACAGAGTTGTGCCCAGCTGCACCAACAAAGGCAAACTCCCAAAAAGCAATGTGAGCGCCCCCGTGCATGCGCACGTGTATTCCCCACATGCGCCCCGCCACCCACACATGTGCGGCAGAGACCCAAAGACCAGCTGGTCGGCGGGAGGCCCCCACGCATGCGCGGTGGTGCTGGGCTGGGGTGATGGCTGGTGTGCCCACAGAGAGGGCTCTGCGTGCCATCTGTGGCACGCATGCCATAGGTTCACCATCACGGATCTAAACCATGATATATTAGGCAAGGTCTGTCTTCATACATATATATATCTGCACAGATTTTTAGTACAGTGCTATGTAATTAAATGTTAAGGTATCCATTATGATAAACTTATAATTCTACCCTTCAGATTTAGTCTACTGAGTATGGCATAATTATAACATTTTTGTCTGATTTCATTCATTAATATACTTGAGCAGCATACTTAATGATAATCATAGAACCAATAGGCTTTTAGCTTGTATTGATGGGAATTTAAAATCATGTAAAAGTTTTGCCTAATTTGAAATTCAGTGTCTGTTCTGTTTAAGTAAAATTATTGGGACTATTTGTTATGTTTAATTTAGTTTATTTCTTTAATTTAACACTGAGGACTTTAAATACAAACTCCTTGATTTAGGTTTTCTATAGGTCAGGCCAATTTCAAAATTATTTCAGCTCCGGCTTCACTTTCTCTCCCTTTCTTTACTGATAGATAGCAGAAACAATGCCAGGAATCCCACAGTTGTGGTTTCATTACAACTGGAAAGCAGCAGCTTACACCTGTTGTATTGCACTACTGATTGAATAGAAAATTCTGGGATTTGGTTGGAAGTCTTCTCCTGCTTAATAACTATCATGAACCTTTCACATGATGAAATGAGAATCAAAATCCTGTTGGTTTGTACAATATTTTTGAGTTCTCCAACACTGAGCTACGATCCAAGGACTCATTCAAGATCATGTAAATACTGCTACAAGGACTGGGTGAATTTCAAAGCCTGCCTTCCTCTGAGCATATATTATACAGCTGTCCTTAGAGCATTTTTAATATGATGTATAATGGGACCAAACCTCGGAGCTTCAAATACCCAAATACAAATATTTTAAGAAAAATGTTGGCCCCCAACCTTTCTATCCGTTCATAAGGGCCTAAAGGCCTGGCTCTGCCATTTTGCCTGGGGCCCCAGTGGGGGAACAGCACAATGGAGGTGGTTGATCAAGTAACAACAGATCACACCTCCCCCCACTCCGCCCCAGCCCTCTCCATGTGTCCTTAGGTTTCAATGTTTGATTTTAATTATGTTTTAATTGTAGACATATTTTTATGACTATAAGCCGCTCAGAGTTACCGTATAGAACAGAGGTCTTCAAACTTGGCAACTTTAAGACTTGTGGACTTCAACTCCCAGAATTCTCCAGCCAGCCAGGGAGTCGAAGTCCACAAGTCTTAAAGTTGCCAAGTTTGGGGACTCCTGCTATAGAAAGATGGGTAGCCAATGGGTCTGGTCAAATCTAACATTCAATAAAGCCCTGGTGGTGCAGTGGTTAGAATGTAGTATTACAGGCTAATTCTGCCCACAGCCTGATGGGACTCAAGGCTGTCCCATCCTTCCATCCTTCTGAGATCAGTAAAATAAGGACCCAGTTTGTTGAGGGAAATAGGCTGACATTGTAAACCGCCCAGAGAGCACTGTAAAGCACCATGGGGTGGTATATAAGTCTAAGTGCTATTGGTATTGCTAAAGAAATTTAGAAAATAAATGATCAATTGACTGAAGTATATTTATTTATTTATTTATTTATTTATTTATTTATTTATTTATTTATTTATTTATTTATTTATTTATTTATTTATTTATTTCTCTGCCTTTATTAATTTTTACAAATAAGGCAGTGAATATATCCAACACACCTTCTTCTTCCTATTTTCCCTACAACAACAACCCTATGAGGTGAATTGGGCTGAGAAAGCTAAATACACAGCAGACCATATTTAAGTAAACAAGCTAAGTTAGCAAAATAGCTCCTGTCTCTCCCAGTTCCCTCTATCACTCTTGACTATTATTAATCAATTTTAGTTTGAATCTATTCCCTATGGGTTTCTTGTTCTTTATTCCTGGCATGAGTTCAGCTCAGTTTTATCAGAATTAACCAAGAGATTAATGCAGGATTTCTTCTACAAATATTCTACTGCAGTTTGTTTATGACATGAAAATGCTTTCTGGCAGAATGTCTAGATCCTAATCACCACCTGAGATTGCAGTTTTCTAAAAACAAAACAGAATAAAGATAGAAGAGGTCAAAGGAAGAAACAATAGCTTTGTTGCGTGGAACTGGGATGCGTGGCTGGACATGCAAAGAGACTTTCCAAGTTCAGCAATTCACAGCACCTGCCAAGTAGAGAAATATCTGAAGATAATGAATCCAAAGGATTAAAAGTATCGCTGACTGGTATAAAGTTCTTTATATGCACAAGAGCCCTACTTCAAAGTCTCAGCATATTTGTGATAAAGGGAGAGATGGTTGCAAAACCAAACAGATCAGCTGCTCCCCTTGACATGTGTATAGAGATTCTGTCAAGTCAGGGAAAACTGTAATAAATTAAGGCACTCTGTGCCAGATCCTCATATCTTGGAGTCAAGCAAACTACTTTGACTTGCCAGGCTCACTCAGAGTTAAAGAGCAAAATCAGAATCTCAGTTTTTGTAACACAGTAACAAATCTAAATCTAAAAATATTAATAGTTCATGTAAAGCTTTTTTTAAAAAAAACTACACATACTGCAAGACACCATTTGCAGATCCGCCACACCGTGAATAAACTGCATTATGAAGACCTCCAAACCTCTTCATCTGTTTCATCTATTATATATTTCAAGCCTCCAGAAGTTATACTGGCTAATGAGAAGAGGAGAAATAAGGGAGTTTATTTCTCATTCAGCTGTTTGTCTTGTCTGTCTGTCTGTCTGTCTGTGTACAATATCCATATCAGGGGCGGGTTCCTAATTTTTTTTACTACTACTCTGTGGGTGTGGCTTATTTTGTGGGTGTGGCTTGCCAGTCATGTGACCGGGTGGGCGTGGCTTGCCAGTCATGTGACCGGTGGGTGGCTTGCCGGTCATATATTAGTTATTTCAGAGAGATGTTACTACTATTTTTGCTATTTTATACCTTACATGAAAAGCTTTGCATACAAAGTGTGTGTTACACCATGGGAACACAGCAACCTTTATATGCAGAAAATGCTATAGTTAAAAGACAAGCAAGTCTCATACAGCATTTTTGGTTTCAGTCATGGATTCCTTAGACGAAAATATTGAGGACTGTTAAAAGAACAGTATCTTTTAACAGTCCTCAATGTTTTCATCTAAAGAATAACAGTATAAAACTGTATAAAATTAACAGTATAAAAGGTTAAGCTTTCAGAAAACGCCCACTTTGGGAAGCTTTAGGCAAAAGCGAAGGAAAAATGTCAAATGCGAGCTTCTTATTATTTTCAAGCAAAGGGACGGGGAAAGACTTAATTGTCAGGTTTTCAGTTTTTCCAGAAAAGCAGGCAGTTGACTAAGCAGCTTCCAATGGGATGCGGGAAGAGAAAGAGGAGGCACAAAGAAACTTTCAGGACTTGCTCAGTACAACACACTTCCATCGGTGCGTTGCTAGAAAGCGAGACTTTTGGGGAGAAACCAGGACTTATTCCTCATCTGAATCCTTAGCCTGGATGGGGAGAGGGTCGGTGGGGGGCATACTCACTGGTTCGTGCGGGGCTCATTCAGTGGGATGACCACCTCCTCTTCTTCGTACTCAGGCCCATCGCGAGTCGCCTTCATCCACTGTGCTCAGTCCCCCGGCCGGAAGCGGCAGCTGTGGAGGCAGCGGCAGAGGAGGGAAGCTCCCGGTAATATTGACGGTGATGCCACCGCCACTCCGCAGGGACAGGGCTGGAGCCCATCGCGAGCGAACCCGGGGTCTACTCCCACCCCGGGCTCATTAAAGGTGGGGAAGGGGTGGGAGGAGCCAGATGGCGGTGGCCTCGGGAGCTTGGCAGCGGCTGGAGAAGCGGAGGGACATTGCCCACCCGCAATGCAGCCCCACACAGCGGAAGCAGCAAGACCGCAGCAGTGGTTCTTCTAGGAGGCTCCGTCTGGCCTGAATGCTTCTCCCCATTCGATGATCCTAGGCTCCTGCCGCCAGTTCCCACTCCTCTCAGCAGCTCGAGAAGCCTCGAACGTGCAAAAATGCCTGGGATCATCACCGCATGTTCGTGGCTTCTCGGACTGCTGAAGGGAGGGGAACTGAGATAGCTCCTGCCGCAAGTTCTTTCAGCATCTCACGTGCTCCCTCAGCCATCCTCCCCTGCTTGGACTCACTGTGGGGTAGGAAGGCAGCGCATGCGCAGTGCTGGAAACTCGGTTTCTGGGCATGTGCAGAAGAAAATTTTTTTTAAAATGTAAAAACATTTCTTTAAAAAAATGGCGGTACCCAGGCACCGGCAACCAACCGCACCGGTACTGTGACATCACCAGTGGGCCACTACTGGTGCTATAGAGTGGACCGCACTGGTAGGAACCCACCACTGATCCATATTGTACAGTTTAATGGGGGAGAAAATGAAGCACAGAGTGTGAAGTAAAATGTAGAGTGAATAACTTGAGAGAAAACTGTCTCCCCTGCCTTTTCATTCCTGGCTTTGAAAACAGATTCTTTTTAAGTCATCTTAAGTCAGAAATGGATGAAAGCAAGTAGATGCAAAGCAGGGAGCTTGGCTAAGGCAATGAATTAAAGCACCAGGGAAGACAATAGGAGTTGTAAGGCCATACACACACTTAAGAAAACAACACTCCATGGGAGAAAGATGGAGGAGAGACTTGAAGGAAGGAGAAGCAAATGTAATTGGAGAGAGAATAGTGAAAGGTGAACTAGAAAGCCAGAACAGAATTTTGGAGAGGAAGGCAACTGTCCTTTGAGTAAGGAGTGGGAGGATTTTTAGAACACCTGAAGAAATGCCGTACCTGCTTCTAATTTTGTGGACTAACTTGCTTTTGGTAAAAAGAAAAAAAAAGCCCTCTAGATTAGGCTCATAAATACTCTTTCATGGTCTACGATAACCTGATGAGCCATTGATCTAGAAGGCTGCAAATTCTGAGAAAGGAAGCCTAGCACATTTAGGACTCTAGGGCTACTACTCTCTAAGAACATCAACTATTTTTAAAGCAAGCCCTTTCAAAGTTCAATGTGAACACAAAGAAAAGGCACTAACTTCTTCTATGAGGAATCAGATTAATACAACAAGGATGAGGGGAATATTCTTTACAGCTTTACTCTTGAAAAACCGCCTAGAAGCAATTGCTTAGTTTTCACTTTCTTTTTTTCATTTTCTTTTTGCTACATCCCTCCCCCCCAATACTGCCACTTTTTAATAATGCAGAGACTACTATCTATCTATATACTATTAAAACTTTCATTGCCGTGAAATAGGGTAACAATTTTTGAACCAAAGTACTTCAAATGGTCTAGCATATAGAATGTGTCCAAAATTCAGGACCCATGATTCCTGAGGGAATGAAATTTGGAAAAGTTGTGGCTGCTTCACTGCTGCTGACTACCGCTGGGCTGCTGCAGTGGACACATGATCTTCTTTTTTTCAATGTTTTGTGACAATTTCCCAGTCACACTTGCAATCCCTGCTCCCTCCCCCACCCAGCAGCAGCCACTTAGTTGGAAGGGAAGTGGTTTCTGATGCTCCCTGCCAAATTCTGACAAGGAAATTCAATGGGGAAGCCTGCAGGAAATCAGAGGTTGCTTCAGGTCTCACCACTTTTTCTGCCCACTGCTCATTCTGTTTCTCATTTTAGGTAAGAAATAGTTCTGAAATGATGACCCAACAGGGCCTAGTTGTCCAGTAGTCTATATGTGTTTCCTATATGAGCTCTAAAATATTCATTCAGTTCTATTGCCATAAAGGGGGAAGAGAAATATGAAACCCACAAAAGTCCTCTTCGACTTCAACTTTTGAATTTCAGCATATAACCTGAAAATATAATGATGAAAGCTTTGTATTTAGAAGTTTAATTATGAACTCAGCTAAGTGGATTATAATGAAAGATATCTCCAGCAAGGGAGTCCAAACTGATGCGTTACGAATATATTAAGGAAAACACCAGAGAATGAACTTTCAATCAGCAAAAAGGATTTTAATTAAAAGAATCATAGAACAGAATTCTTCTATGAAATGATATTACTCTTACATTCCAGTTATCATTCAGTGCTATTAGCAAAGGCAAAGAAATTACTCCCTAGTTTGGATAATTTCCTTTTAAAAAATTCTGTCTTTTTTTTTATACTGGTCCTTTTATGGATCACTGACAAAGAGATGCAAGTAAAATCAAAGTGTGTGTGTGTGTGTGTGTGTGTGTGTGTGTGTGTGTGTGTGTGTGTGTGTGTGTGTGTGTGTGTGTGTGTTAATATGGCATGATACATTTGACCAATTGCCTGAATACAATGTAATAAAAACATCCGAAGAGTATAATAGGTTCCTTACATTATCAAAAGTTGACAGTTAAACACATAATTGAAAGAAATTGAAAAGGATGAAGCTGAGAGCAAAATACACCAAAGTATGTTTAAATAGCATGCTGAAACCTGTCCATCAAACCTACTATATCACATCATATTTATGCTGAGCATAACATGTGAGAACTCTTACACCCAAATCTATTCTACTGTATATTCAGCCAAAACTGGGTGTTCTGGGATACTACTTTACGATAAATAAAAAAAGGTGCAGATTTGGATTCTTGTGGGAAAATCAATAGTTTTCTACACATTTTTAGACTGAATAAAAACAATATATAGCAATATAGATAAATCATAGCAAGAGTCTTTTCATGTAAATTAAATCTGAATGCATCACAAACAAGCTCAAGCATAATAAGGCCCCGGGGTTTGTTTACTTCTTCACATGGTTGGAATGGATTTCATCAATGCACTTTATTAAGCATGGATGTGAAGGGTGGAGGTAGATGTGAGAGATGGTGCCCATAGGAGGGAGGGGAGGAGATGGTATGATGGAGTACCATGAAGCTGCAATTTCTTAGAAAGGAGGGAGCAGACTCCAAAAAGAGAAGAGTCACAAGAGCAGCACAGTCCTGAGTTGTATAGGAGAGGAAGAAAGTGAGGGTAGACATTCCCTAGAATCTCCCAGGATATATCCATCAGGGAGAGAGTAATAAGGGTTTAATCTGGCAAGATTCTATCTATTGTATGAAAGAAAATAAATAAATGAACACTGGCTTCATGGATCCTGGCTTAACCTGACAGGAGAGGAGTAAATGATAAATTACCGTATTTTTCAGAGTATAAGACGCACCTTTTCCCCCAAAAAAAGAGGCTGAAAATTTGGGTGCGTCTTATACTCCAAATGTAGCTTTTTCTAAGCTTTTTTTTCCAGCCCTAATGAGGTGCTAATGATCTTCCTGGCTTGCAGGCTTGTTTTCCCAGCTTGCAGGCTCCCTCCGAAAAAGGTTTTTTTCAGCCCTAACGAGGTGCTAACTATCTTCCCGACTTTTTCATTGCTACTCCCTCCAAAGAAGTTTTTTTCCAGCCCTAAGTCTTTGCAGGCTTATTTTCATTGCTATTCCCTCTGAAGATTTTTTTCAGCCCTAACCAAGGGATAAAATAATGTGCTGAAGCTGACCAGACTAAGAATGCTAGCCAGATGAATACCTGGTAGGTAGATTTTTTTCCCCTATTTTCCTCCCCCAAAACTAAGGTGCATCTTATACTCCAGTGCGTCTTATACTCCGAAAAAGACGGTATGCATCAATCCTTTTGTATTGCACAAATGCTGCATACAAATATAAAATGGACAGAGTTTGAACTGTGATGATGCAACACACATTTTACTACCTTGACAAAAATTTGGCTTTCTGAAATTATTGCTTATGCTTGTCCAGGCTTGCTAAATATACTCATTACAGTTTTGTACTATGTGCGAGCCAGATTATTGTGGCTTATTCAGCAAACCACAGTTTTAAAAAAACCTGTCGTTGATATGTAAGACTGAAGCCATTGAATTGTTAAGGCAGGAAAAGTCAAGGTTTGCACCTCATGCTGCATAAATCACAGCTGGAGCAGCCGAGGTTCTCTTACACAGACCCACAGAAAATAAGGACTGATCCCAAAGTGAGCACCAGCATTTTGCCCATTGCCAATAAACCTAAGTTAAAAAGAATGTAGACTTTCAACATGTGACCACATTTGAGGGACTTAAGCAGAATTTAAATCCCACATTATTCCACAAGAGTGTATCCATATAGGTGTTCATAAAAATTACAAGTCTCAGACTAATACCTGTATTCGTTGCTTGCTGTTTTTGTCTTGTACTTTAAAGGCTAGTAAGTAATGTTTTCATGTAAACTGTTTTGTACACAAAAACCTACAACGCAATAAATCCATTGGTCTTCAGTCTGAAATTCAACATTTTTTAGTATGCAAGCTTAAATTTTAATAGGCAGTCCAGTCTTCACAGCACGGATGTAGCAGAAGACCCAGCTTTATCGCTAAGCAGAAATAATAGGTGGGAAACAGAATCCTACGCTGTTTTGTTGGACCAAAATTCTAAATCAATTATTTTAATCAGCTTGATTTTCATCATTCCATCACACAAATACAGCCTCCCATTTTCTTGTTATTGTAGCTTAGCACCTAGCCTTATGAAATGTCATGATCCCTTTTGAAACCTGCTCCCTTAATCCCAACTCCAATAAATGGCAAGGATCCTCCTAATGTAATATCTAATCACTAACTCCTAGCCACAGACCAGGGGTGGGTTCTAACTTACCTCGCTGCCGGTTCGCTTCCTCCCACGCCACTTGGCCGCGCCTCATGGGCGCGCACATGCGCAGTGCCGAAAAATAAAAAAAGCTGAAAACAAGATGGCGACACATGTGCGATGCCAGAAACTCGGATTCTGCACATGCTCAGAAGAAGAAAAAATTTAATTCCCCAAAAATATTTTTTTAAAAAAATAAAAAAAATTCAAAAAAAAGATGGTGGCGCCCACAGACTGGCACCGACTGAACCGGTTCCGTGATGTCATCGTGACATCACTAGCGGGTCGCTACTGGTTTGGGAAAACCGGTCCGAACCAGGAGGAACCCATCTCTGCCACAGACACATGACCAATCAACTTCCTCAATACCTTGAAGCCAACTTACTTGAAGAATGGCCTATATCTTTAAAAATATGATCATGGCCAATCAAGAGTCAATAAAAATGTGCCTCATAGTAAGAGGCATTCAAGTGGCAGGCACATAAAATTAGGTTTTTTGTCAATTTTTATGGGATTCTGTGTCACAATTCATAATGATTTGAGTTTTTTTCTGTTTTCTCTAAATAGAAAGGTACCCATCTTTATTTTGTATATTTTAACTTTTTTTTTATTGAAAAAGTTTTATTAGTACAAAGTACAAAAAAAATTTTTTTTTACATTTCCCCCCCCTTCCCTCCATCCCCCTCCCTCACCCACCCCGACTTCCCAGAAAGAACACGGGATATAGTCTTCAAATAACCATAAGCTAAAATATACTAAAAAAAAAAACATTAATTTCTGTTATATGTGTATACACTTCCCCCCCCCAAAAAAACTCCACTTTGTCTAAAATCTATAAAATCATTCTAAAATTCTAACCATATATCATTATTAAACTATATATATCTTCTTAATCTGATACTTTTTTTGAATATAATCAGTCCATCTATTCCACTCCAACTCGTATCTTTCATTTGAATGATCTTTTAAGTATGCTGAAATTCTTGCCATCTCTGCCAGGTATGTAACTTTAGATGTCCATTCCTCAATAGTAGGTATATCTTCTTTCTTCCAGTATTGTGCTACCAACAATCTGGCAGCCGTTATCAAGTTCAAGATCAGCTTAATCTCTATTACAGTACAGTCTGTAGTTATTCCCAGCAAGAAAAACTGTGGTGTAAACTTAATTTTTTTCTTCAAAATATTCTGGATAATCCACCATATTTTTATCCAAAAAGCCTTAATTTTCCTACAGGACCACCAAATATGAAAATAAGTTGCATCTTCACATTCACATCTCCAACATTTAGGTTGTAAATTTGGATACATACCGGCTAGTTTTTTTGGATCAAAATGCCATCTATAAAACATTTTATAAAAATTCTCCCTTAAATTTTGAGCTTGTGTAAATTTCACATTTCTAACCCATATATTCTCCCAAGTTTCCATCATTATAGGTTCACCAATATTTTGTGCCCATTTAATCATACAATCCTTAACTAGCTCTGTTTCAGAATCTAATTCCACTAAAACATTGTATAATCTCTTTATATGCATTGGTCCTTTATTCTTTATTTGATTTATCAAATTATCATCTTGCTGCGAGATACCTGCTTTTGAGTCCTCCTTCCATCTGGCCTGCAATTGCCCATATTGAAACCAAGACTTAATTACTCCTTCTTCTTTTAGTTGCTCCATTGACTTTAATTGTAATCTCATTCCCTCCACATAAAGAAGCTCTTTATATGTAATATTATCTAGTTTTTGCTCTATATTTATATTCTCTATCGCATGCCTGGGCACTGTCCATATAGGTATTTTGTCATTTAATTTACAATAATATTTCTTCCAGACACGCAATAGAGCATTTCTTACTATATGACTCTTAAAGGTTTTATCTACTTTTTTATTATACACTAAATAAGCATGCCATCCATGAAATAAACCATACCCTTCTATATTTAATGCCCTCTCTTCCGTCAAGTTAATCCAGTCCGCAATTGCTGAGAGGGTAGCTGCTTCATAATACAATCTTAAGTTAGGCATTTTTAATCCTCCCCTCTCACGTGAATCTTGCATTATTTTCTGATTTACTCTCGGTTTTTTCCCTACCCAAATAAATTTATTAATACCCTTTTGCCACTCCTTCAGATTATCATCCTTTTTGAGTATGGGAATCATTTGAAAAAGAAATAAAAATCTAGGTAAGACATTCATTTTTACTACAGCTAACCTGCCCAGCAAGGACAACTGTAGCTTTTTCCAATTTTCTAGATCTTTCTGTATTTTTTGCCATAACATTTCATAATTATGTTGATATAGTTTCGTATTTATTGACGTAATATTAACCCCCAAATATTTAACCTTTTTAGCTATTTCATATCCCGTAACCCTTTCTACTTTTTCCTCTTGATTTCTGATCATGTTTTTGGCTATTATTTTAGTTTTATCTACATTTATTTTAAGACCAGATACTTGTCCGTAAGAATCAATAATATCCATCAGGCCTATAATTGATTGATATGGCTGAGTTACAGTAACTACTAAATCATCCGCAAATGCTCGTAATTTATATTCTTCTCCTCTTATTTTAATACCTTTAACTGTCTCGGATTCCCTTATTTTACTAAGTAAAATCTCCATAGACAAAATAAACAGAAGAGGTGATAAGGGACAGCCTTGTCTCGTTCCTTTCTCTATATTAAAATTATCTGTTAGTCCACCATTAACTATTATTTGAGCTGTCTGTTTTTGATATATTGCCTTAATAGATTGTGTAAAATGTTCTCCAAGCTGCATCTTTTCTATTAACTTTAATAAAAATTTCCAATTCAATCTATCAAAAGCTTTTTCAGCATCCAAAAATACCAGTGCAGCGGATACCTGATTATTCCTCCCCAAGTATTCTAATAAATTGACTATGTGTCGTACATTACTCTTCAATTGTCTACCTTCTATAAAACCAGTTTGATCTTGGTGGATCACTTGTTGCATAAGTATCATTAACCTATTAGCTAATATTTTAGCAAAAATTTTATAATCCATATTTAACAATGAGATTGGCCTATAACTTTTAGGGTCTGTGTGGTCTTGATTCTCTTTCGGGATCAAAGAGATAAAAGCAGTTTTCCAAGTTGGGGGTACTTCTCCTCCTTGTTGTATGGTATTAAATAACACCTTCAGAGGCTCCACCATTTCATCCTGTAGGTTCTTATAATAAACAGCTGTTAAACCATCTGTACCTGGAGCCTTACCCAATTTTAGCTGTTTAATAACTGCCAAAATTTCCTCTGAGGTTATGAGTTGATTTAAAATTTCAATCTGTTCCATAGAAGCTATGTGTATATTTCATAAGTATCCATCAATATCTTCGTCTTTAATCTTCTCCCCCTTATACAACCCTGAATAGAACTCTAAAAAAGATTTTTTAATCAGTTCACAATCAAAAACTTCTTTCCCTTTATATTTAATTTTTTCTATTACTCTTGATTTCTGTTTTTTCCTTAACATGTAAGCCAACCACCTGCCCGGTTTATTTGCATTACAAAAAGTGTTATGTTTAGCATATTGTAAATTAGTTGCAACTTGATCTGCCATTAACATATTAAATTGAGCTTTTAATAAATTAATTGTTTCTTTAATTTTCTTATCTGTTGGTTTAGAAATTAAAGCCCTCTCTTGTTTCTTAATTTCTTCCTCCAATCCTTTTCTTTTAAGTTCCTTCTTCCTTCTATATTTATTATTCAAATATATTAAAACACCTCTCATATAAGCCTTACTTGCATCCCATACCATCTGGATTGATGTACCTTTCTGCATATTCATAGCAAAAAATTCATTCATAAATTTTTTACATTCTTTTACATTATCTTCATATCTAAACAAGTTTTCATTTAACCTCCAAGATTTTCTTAATCCATACCCAAATTCCATTTCCAACCAGACAGGACTATGGTCGGACAGTGCCCTCATATGTATTTTTGTTCTCTTCACCCTAGAAAAAAGATCATTAGTAATTAAAATAAAATCAATCCTGGAAAAGGATTGATGTCTATCTGAGTAGAAAGTAAAATCCTTTTCTGCAGGGTTTCTTTCACGCCAAATATCTCTCAAATCCCAGTCTTCCATCATCTCAAAAAAAGATTTAGGCAATTTTGCTCTTGCAAAGATGTTTTGCTTGGGACCCTTCTTATCTTTCTTGACATCCAAAACGCCATTCCAGTCCCCTAAAAGAATACAAGTTTTGTAATCCCAATATATGAGCTTTGAGTGCAAAAGGTCATAAAATCTTTCTTGTTGTTGATTCGGGGCATATAAACCAATCACTAGTATTTTCTGTCCCTTTATTAAAAGTTCAATTGCTAAAAATCTTCCTTGATCATCTGCTTCTATTAACTTTGCAATCAAATCTTTTTTCACGTAAATAACAATGCCATTTTTCTTTTCTGGAGCCGTAGCAACAAAATGTGTCCCTAATCTTGTATTCATCAGATATTTTTGATCTTGAGTCTTTATGTGAGTCTCCTATAAACATATCAAGTCATTGTTAAATTGTTTTAAGTAGTGGAATATTTTCCTCCTTTTCTGTGGAGAATTCAAACCGTTAACATTCCAGGTAAGAAATTTAGTTCCCATCTCTGGGCTTCTGAAGCGTATGGAGCACACCTTGAAGATCTACCTTAGATTTTTCTTTCGGTCTCGCTTCTCCCACCGCTTCGGATTTAGGAATATCTTGCAGTGTCGCCTGTTGTCTTTGTTGTCTCAATTCTTGTCTCCGCTTAGCAGCTCTAGTTTGTCTTTGTTCTTTAATCATTTCCTGTCTATTAAGTTCTAGATTTTGTTCCATTTCAATGGCCAATGACGCAGCTCCTTCTTGTACCACTTTCAACAGTTCTTCTCTTTCTTGTTGTTGTTTCCCTTCCGGGGGTTTAGAAGATCCGGGCACTAGAACATCTTCATAAAAATCTCTGGCTTTCTGGACTGTATTAAGACGATATCTCACTCCCATGAACGTAACCACCAATCCGCATGGTATTTCCCACCTGTATTGAACTTGTTGTCTTCTCAGTTCTTCCACCAGGAAGGTGTAATCCTTCCTGGCTTTCAACATCTTGGAAGGAATTTCCTTCATTGTCATCACTTCTTGTCCCTCGACTTGGAGTTTGTTTGCAAATGTCGCTTGTAGGATGTCATTACGTAATGTTCTAGTAGTAAAGTAGATGACAATATCTCTTGGTAAATTTCTATTTCTCGCAATCCATGAATTGACGCAATAAATTTTGTCTATCTGCCATGCCAGGTCCTCCTTCTTCACTCCAAGTGCTAGCTCAAATGCTTCCAACATAATTTCCTTCAAATCTTCCTGCTTATTTTCCTTAACACCTCTCACTCTTATTGCAAACTCCATGTTTCTGTATTGTATGATAATTATTTCTGCCTCCTCCCTCTCAATTTTATTTTCTGCTTCACCAACCCTAGCTCCCAATGCTGTAGTAGTTTGCTTCATTTCTTGTATTTCATCTTCCATAATCTCATAGTTGGTAGCCAAACCAGAAAAGGCATCAATTATATCTTCTCTAATCTCTTTATTACGAATTGCAATATCATCAGAAACTTCCTGTATTTTCTCATTGGTCTCATTAATTCTTTCATTAATTGCAGAAATCTTCTCATTAGTTTCATTAATTTTAAGATTAAATCCAACGGCCAACTCTGCTTGCATCGATCTGAGTGTGTCTTGTAGCATTGGGAGCGTTAGTGGCTGGGGGGAGGCTGGCATTTTAGAAGCATGGATAGGAGAGCTGTCTGCACTCGCTGGTGCTCTAACAGAGGTGGTTTTTTTTGAAGCCATTGCCGATCACTTCAGTCTTTATAGTTAAGAAGAAAAAGCCAGAAACAAGTAACCAAACTGCCAGGAGAAATTCTATCAAGTCCTTTTTCTTTTCTTCCCCGGCAAGAAGTCAAAAAGCAATTTAAAATTCAAAGTTTTCAAAGAGGGAGCTGATAGTAAAAACAGCCCTCCACTTTTAACTTTCGTTTCCACGCCCAGAAGCCTCCAGCGCCATTTCTTTTGTCCCTTTGTTAATTAATTACTTCCTTCTTCACTTCCAATCCACAAAAAAAGCTTTGCTACTTGCCGTTTAACATCTCTGCCTCCTGGGTCTTTCCGCCTGCTACAGTATCTTCTTTTAATCAGATATGTTGATTGCAGGGATTGGGTGCAGCTTCTTGCTCCGTGAAAACGGAGACTTCCCAATTCCGGAGCTATGGCAAGGTTCCTAGGGGGCCCTCACCCTTCGTGCCCCAGGATCTCACCAGGGGCACTAGGGGGGCTCTACCTCACCCCGCCGGCTCTCCTCATTCCCCTTTGCCCGGGGAGGAGACAATCAAGCCGCCAGACAGCTGTTTGACTGCTGAACTGGCGGCGAACGAAAATCAGGAACAAGCGCTCTGCAAAGAGCGCCCTCGAAGCGGCAGCACCAAACCGGAAGCCTATTTTAAATTTGACTCTTGATTTTAATTTTAAATTTCACCTCCTGTTTCCTTTAGATATAGGTGGATTTCACTATTTTTAAATTTTATCATGCAAATTGGTCTGAGAGATCCACTTGAATGGCAGTATTAAAGCACTTGAAATAAACAAATACATAATTAGTTTGATTAATAATGCAGGGAAAAACCAGCCTGACAAGTCTAAGGATAACCACTGCAACAGCAAATTTATTTGTAGCAATATAGAACTGATCCTGTTAATGTGATAGTCAGGTAGTAGATTTCACATTGGAAATGAACTCACATATTTGTTACCTTGTTACCATAGAGGCAATTTTCCACTTCATATGACTGACAATTTGTCTGGCTTTGATTATTTGGCACTTTGACATCGATGGTTCGGTATCCCTTTATTTGTCACTTTTCCAAACAGAGCACTTACCCTTATAGGTAGGAGGGAGTTCCCCCTCTCAATTTTCAGCCATACTAGGTTGATCAGCAAATGTGAAGTAGGATTGTCCTACTACTTGCTTGAATGTGAGAACTTCATGCGGTCTTAACACTGTAAACTAGAGGTGTCTAACCTTGGCAACTTTAAGACCTGTGGATTTCAACTCCCAGAATTCCCCAGCCTTAAAATTGCCAAGATTGGACACTCCTGCCCTAAAGCAGGCTAACAAGCTCTAGGAATTCAAAATGTAGAAGCAATATAGAGTGCATATAGTAGGGATACCATGTCTGGGTTGCTAAAAATCCAAATGTCCATTAAATGGTAGCCACAAGATACAGTACACAAAATCAGGGGCGGGTTCCTAATTTTTTTACTACCATTGTGGGCGTGGCTTATTTTGTGGGTGTGGCTTGCTGGCCATGTGACTGGGTGGATGTGGCTTCTCGGACTGCGGAAGGGAGGGGAACTGAGATAGGTCCAGCCGCCCATTCCCCCTCCCCTCAGCAGCTCGAGAAGCCTCAAACATGCGAAAATGCCTAGGATCATCACCACGTGTTCGTGGCTTCTCGGACTGCTGAAGGGAGGGGAATGGAGATAGCTCCTGCCGCCCGTTCTTTCAGCATCTCACATGCTCCCTCAGCCATCCTGCCCTGCTTGGACTCACTGTGGGGTAGGAAGGCAGAGCATTCACAGTGCCGGAAGCTCGGCTTCTGGGCATGCGCAGAAAAAAATTTGAAAATTTTTTTTAAAATTTTTTTTTAAATGGCGGCGCCCAGGCACCGGCAACCGACCGCACCGGTACTGTGAGATCACCAGCGGGCCGCTACCGGTGCTATAGAGTGGACCGCACCGGTAGGAACCCACCACTGCACAAAACGCTCCGAATTTTTTTGCCTTTCCAGGCACACTGGCCTTAGTACAGTATACATAGGCAGTAAGATGGGAGGTGGGCAGAATGAATTATATTATGTACAATTCAACACCTCCTATTTCAGTTAAATCCCTGAATAGGATTTATAATCCAGCACTTAGTTAGTTAGTGTAAAAACAAAGCTGCAGAACTTAAGTCCTTTCTTACCAAGACTTCTACTATCCAAAGACAAAGTCGGCTGAGTCTCCAAAGAAAACTTTTATAGAACCATACCCTAGCAAGGGCAATTGCCTCCTCAGTTTATAAGAGACCAGAGTTCATGTTATATAATCCGTGGTCCTATCATTTTTGACCTTCCCCGCTGTCATTCCCATTATAGTTCAATTAACAGAGGAGTCCTGCAGTGGCTTGATGAGCATCTGCTAGCAATACCTGGCAATAATTCAATAAGAACACACCATAGGAAGAAATAATGAAAATTCCACCCAGTTGTTCCTTTTCCCATTGACAATGCAGAGCAGCCTGGATTATGGGAAAGGGCATGACCTCCAGAAAATTAACCATTCGTTTCACATTTTGAACACGCTGCTATTTCTTCAACACAACAACACTTTTGTTTATTCCAGCCATATAGGAAAACACCTTTCCCCCCAAAAAAATCTTAAAAAGTGTACTAGATGTATGAAGAGAGGGGGGGGGATGGGGAGCGGGAGCAGGAGCAGGAGCAGGAGAGCGAGAGCGAGAGAGAGAGAGAGAGAGAGAGAGAGAGAGAGAGAGAGAGAGAGAGAGAGAGAGAGACCCTAAATATTTTGTGAGTTAAATAATTAACTGCAAAACTTTTTCTAAACAATCTAAAAGACAAGGGAACTTTTCACCTATTAACACATATGAAAAATCCCTTGATCTTGATCCCTTGTGGAGATTAAGGGATTCCTCACTATGTGTCCATGATCAATACTAGAGATGTTGGAGTGAGTTTAGACTGACCATGTAATATTATGTGTCCCACCAGCAGTTCCCAGAACTCTTCCTTGTGCATGCTGAATCCCTCCATGTATAAGAAGGGTTTTATGAGATTGACATTCAAGTAGTCCTTGACTTACAGCCATTCATTCAGTGACAATTTAAATTTACAATGGCACTGAAAAAAGTGACTTATGACCATTTTTCACACTTATGACTGTTGCAGCATCTCCACGGTCATATGATCAAAATTCAGATGCTGGGCAACAGGCATGTATTTACAATGGTTGCAGTGTCCCAGGATCACGTGATCATCTTTCACAACCTGGTAAGCCAGATTCACCTAACAACCGTGTTACTAATTTGACACCTGCAGTGATTCATTTAACAACTATGGCAAGAAAGGTTGTAAAAAAGGGACAACATTCACTTAATATCTGTCTTGATTAGCAATAAAAATATTGGGCTCAATAGCGCTCATAAGTCGAGGACTACCTATATTGGAGCTAATTCTTGTGAATGAACTTCAAAAATTCAGAATTAGGCATAAGGGTAAGATCCCATAAGGATTTACTTCAGAAAGATAATTTATTAGTGACATTTATATACCGCCTCAATGCAAGCACTCTCTAAGCGGTTTACACCAGTAAGCAATGTATATTTATATTGCCCCCAACAATCTGGGTCCTCATTTTACCTACCTCGGAAGGATGGAAGGCTGAGTCAACCTTGAGCCGGTGAGATTTGAACCGCTGACCTGCGGATCACCGTCAGCTAAAGTGGCCTGCAGTACTGCCTCTAACCGCTGTGTCACCTCGGCTCTTATAATTCAGATTTTCCTATAAGCTTAGGATATTCAGTAGCTCTAGTAATCTACTTTCACTTACAACCAGAGTTGTTCAGGACATTTGAATGCCTTTTGTTTTTATTTTATTCATTTATTAAATTTTTATGCCTCCCATCTCCCCTACATGATGACTCTGGGTGGCTTACAAGTTATAAAACAAGCAAAAAAGAATTAAAACCCTAAAATGTTAAAACTGGACAAATTAAAATATTATTAAAAACTGTACTATGGGTATGCATGGGTGCTAGAAGTCTCTGAAAATTATCACCAAATTCATAGGTGGAAAAAAGTAGTAAAGAACAATCATAACTATGTTTTCCACCAATTTCATGTAGGTATAAATGAAGCCAAAACAAGTTTAGTTTTGAACATCATCCCACCAGTTTTTGAACTGTAACTCTTGTTTCACCACAGAAAGGACAGCAATGATCCTTACTTCAGAAGAGGTTGCAGACATAACATAAGAAATAAAAAGGAATAGCCCACCATGTGTATAAAAATCAGTGATGGGATTCAATTTTTTTTACTACCGGTTCTGTGGGTGTGGCTTGGTGAGCATGGTGTGGCTTGGTGGGCATGGCAGGGGACGGATACTGTAAAATCTCCATTCCCTCCCCACTCCAGGGAAGGTTACTGCAAAATCCCCATTTCCTCCCGATCAGCTGGGACTCGGGAGGCAGAGAATAGATGGGGGCGGGGCCAGTCAGAGGTGGTATTTACCAGTTCTCCGAACTACTCAAAATTTCCGCTACCGGTTCTCCAGAGCTGGTCAGAAAATCCCACCTCTGATAAAAGTGCTATATGATTATTTTAGCCTGAATCCCAATACATTTCAGACAAAATCCTTTTACTTTTGAAGTAAATGTTCTATAGAAATAGAACAACAAATTCCACTGCATGTTTGGTCTTGGATTGTAAATAAAAGTTTGATGGTTTTTGATATTTTGGAGCAATAAAAACATTTTAAATGTTGTTTCAATCTTTTCTGTACAAATTTTATCTGTAGTCCTACATTTCTAACACCAAAACATTTAAAGACATCCCAGTCAGGCTTCCAAATCCTTGACCAAATACGATCTTCCCAATTTTGTGAAATGTACACTTCTAAGGCCAGAAATCTTCACACACACACACAAAAACCAGAGACCGCAATCCCAGAAATGCAACTTACCTCATGACATAATTAACATAGCCAGTTCTTCACCTGTGTATTCCCCTTTTCCACTCCACTTCCAAAAATTACACGAATGGATCAATAGACCATCTGAGCCCCACAAATAATTAAGCTTACCTACTAAAGCTTTAAAAATCGTCGATGATACAGCCGAGGATAACTATGCTGATATCAGTTAAACACCACGTCTACAATAATATTGGTAGCAATTATGATAATATACAAGAGGAGCAATTAGGATCTCTGTGAGTGATCTGCTGTAGTGCTAATGATGGGGGAAGCAAATGTATTCAGAGAGAAAAAACCGGTCCACTACCCTTTCAAGGTACTTTTTGCTATCTTGTTACCTAAAGTTCCTTCAATATTAAAAGACATAATTCTTTACATAGATAAGAGAACAGGTAAAAAAAAGTAGATATCAGGGTTTTCCCACAGAGGACAGGAAGAATAAAGCAAATGATAAGATGATAAGATGAACAGACAAGACCTTGCAGATGACCCTCACTGTGTTAAAGACCTTGGAATACTCATATCAAATGACCTAAGTGCCAAAGCCCACTACAACAACATCGCCAAAAAGGCTTCAAGAACTGTTAACCTAATCTTATGTAGCTTCTTCTCCGGTAATATCACACTACTAACCAGAGCATACAAAACATTCTCCAGACCAATCCTTGAATATAGCTCATCTGTCTGGAACCCACTCCGCATATCGGACATAAATTAGAAAGTGTCCAGAGATACTTTATAAGAAGAGTCCTCCACTCCTCTACTTGCAACAGAATACCTTATGCAACCAGACTTGAAATCCTGGGCTTAAAAAGCTTAGAACTACGTCGCCTTCGGCACGACCTAAGCATAGCTCATAAAATTATCTGCTACAACGTCCTTCCTGTCAACGACTACTTCAGCTTCAACTACAACAGTACACGAGCACACAACAGATACAAACTCAAAGTGAACCGCTCCAAACTTCACTGTAGAAAATACGACTTTAGCAAGAGTGGTAAATGCCTGGAACTCACTACCTGACTCTGTGGTTTCATCACCAAACCCCCAAAACTTTACCCTTAGACTGTCCACTGTTGACCTCACCCGATTCCTAAGAGGTCAGTAAGGGGCGTGCATAAGTGCACCAGCGTGCCTACCATCCCTGTCCTAATGTTCCCTCTTATCAGTACCCATCTTATGTATATAAACAATGTTATATCTATGTATATTACCAACACGTACTTGACAAAAATAAAATAAATAAATAAATAAATAAATAAATAAATAAATAAATAAATAAATAAATAAATAAATAAATAAATAAATAAATAAATAAATAAATAAGCAAGAGAAATCAATTGGAGCCAGTTGTTTGATAAGGATTGTCTCTGACATATAATGTTGCAAGTGCTTTCTGGTGTGAAAATTTAATGTGATAAACTTTAAGCTAATATTATATGCGTGTGTGTGTGTGTGTGTGTGTGTGTGTGTGTGTGTGTGTGTGTGTGTGTGTGTAGCATTCATTAGGCTGCTATAATTTAATGATCTGGTAAAATAACAGGCATAAAGACTTGTGTTCCATTACAGTTACTAGAACTAGCAATGCATTCCTCATTTTAATCTGACTTAACATTTACCCTAAAAATATCAATTTTATAATTGAACTATAATATTTATTGGCATGTTCACTCTTACTTTAAAATCAGTTGGATTTAGTCTTGGCTAAGTTGTTCTATCACTTGTTCAAAATATGTGGTTTTATTCTAATTTAAAATAAAATATTAGCAATGATTAAATGCTTTTCAGATACAATGATTAAATGCTTTTCAGATATGCTTTTCATTAAAAACATCTGTAATTCACAGAGGAATCTGAAGAAGTTTAAAATATGAACATCTTTACTGAAGTCATAAATGTTTGCAATTTTGTTATTCAGTGCAAAAGAGTTCTCAACACTGAAATTTCCTTTGCCGTTCTATTCTTGCCTCTCTTTTTTTTTCACCTTCCATTCAGTCGTGTCTGATTCTCAGAGACTGCCTGGACAACTCCTTGCAGTTTTCCTCGCAAAGTTTTTCAGAAGTGTTTTGCCCTTGCCTCCTTCTTCTGGCTGAGAAAAAGTGACTGGCCCAAAGTCAGCTGGCTTTATCCCTAAGGTAGAACTAGAACTCATAGTCTTCTTGCCTTTCCAAACCTCTCTTAAATCTTGATTAATTCTGCTAAGAAAGCCAATCTTTCACATGTGCCATTCTGCAAAGTACTGTATATAGTTTGCAGAACTATATCTATCTCTACCTATCTTTGATATATGTGAAGTTTTCCTTGTATTTTAATTAAAGGCATTTAAATGTTCTAGTGCCGTGGTGGCGAACCTATGGCATGCGTGCCACAGGTGGCACGCGGAGCCATAGCGGAGGGCACGCGAGCGTTGCTCACCGGCAAACCGGAAGTGCGGAAAAACGCACTTCCGGTTTGCCAGTGAGTTGTTTTTTGCACTCCGGAGGGTTCAGGGAAGCTCCCTGAAGCCCCGGAATGCAAAAAACTACAAAACGTACAAACCGGAAGTGCAGAAAAACTTCTGGTTTGCCGGTGAGCTGTTTTTTGCACTCCGGAGGGTTCAGGGAAGCTCCCTGAAGCCCCGGAATGCAAAAAACGATGAAACGGACAAACCGGAAGTGCATTTTTCTGAACTTCTGGTTTGCCCATTTCATCGTTTTTTACCGTCCCAGGCTCTGGTAAGGCCTTTGCGCGGGGGTGGGTGGGTGTGCGCATGCGCAGGGGGGCAGCATGGGGGGGTGTTGTGCGCATGCATGGGGGGAGGGAATGGGTGTGGGTATGCGAGCACGCGCTAGCGCGCGCACCCCCGCCTTTTTAGCACACGAACCTAAAAAGGTTCGCCATCACTGTTCTAGTGTCAAAAAGCACTTGAATATTTATGAACATTCCATAATATCTATGAAGTTTATCGAAACTCCTGCAAAGGTTCTACTGAAGTTCTCAATAAAATGAAAAGCATATTTGTTTTTAGAAATGAGTCTCACCAGAAAATAATGCAGGATTATTTCTGTTAGTCACCCAGAGTCACCATGAGTGAGTTGGGCAGCCAAAATAAATTTTCTTAATAAAAATAATAACATAATAACATATCACAACAAGAACATAAAATGAAATAAAATAAAATCCAGTGTAAAAAGAACTTCAGTGATCTTACACTAGTAAAAGACATTTTTTTGGTTGCAACCATCAACCCGGAACAGAATCATCATCAACTGTTGAATGAGTTAGCCCTGCATTTGTTACATGATTTTTCTTCAATGCATGAACCTCAAAGATTTTATAAGAGGACTGATGTTGCTCAAGAGTTGAAGACGGAAATTGATTTTTAAGAAATGGCAAATCTCTCATGCTCCACCTTTAAAAGATGAGGATGTCACCATACTAGAAATTGCTTCATGTGAGCACCTTATTTGTAAGATTAATGTTCAGACTGTGGATTTTCTCTTACAGACAGAGGAGGAGGAGGCATGCACAAGAAAGATAGCTAGGGGAAACTGTTTCACTTGATGGCTGTTCTTCACACATTTCTAATAGAGCTTTCTATTCTACTTGGTTATAGCAAAGAGATACGTTTTCAAAGTAGTATGGAATTCAATGCTAAAAACCTACTTTAAAGGGTTTTGAAAAATATTTCTGAAAACAATCTAAATTTCTGCTGGCAAGATAGACCCAGTTTGGTCTAGTGGTTAAGGCTTTAGGCTAGAAGCCAGGAGACCGTGAATTCTAGTCCCGTCTTAGGCATGAAAGCCAGCTTGTGTCAGTTCCTCTCTGACAGCATAAACCATGTCACAGGATTGTTGTTGTGAGGCAAATAGGAGGAAGGAAGAATATTGTTTATAAGTTTGCCATCTTGAGTTACTATAGAAATAATAAAGGTGGGATTAAATATATATATATATAAATCTCCCTGCACCAAAACTTTGAGTACATCTACATGGGGTGCAACCTTTTGGAGGCTGGGAGCAAAGCAAGGGTGGTATTTGGCCAGTGACTTATGTTGGGAAACTCACTCTAACACACGGGTGTCAAACTCGCCCCGTCACATTGCCCTCACGTGACTTTTTGTGGTTTTCCCCATTCACGGAGCTGGGGTGGGCATGGCCTATGCATGACGCATACGGCCTGTGGGCCGCCAGTTTGATACTCCTGCTCTAACAAGTGAATCAAATCAGGACAAGGAAGAATAGGATCAGAGCAAAACAAAAACAAAAAAATCTTCTCTACAAGAGAAACCCCTTTAGTTAAACTGAGTTACCCAAAGTCACCCAACCACTTTTCATGCCTAAAGAAAGATGAAAACTCAGTCTTCCTGTTTTTAGTCCAATTTTAACCACTACACCAAACTGGCTGTCATACTCTATGTTTAGATTAGGATCAAAACCTGGAATAGAATAAAGTTCATTTAAATTTTCCTGTCTGTAAACTGACAATAACAAGATGATGGATGGATGGATGGATGGATGGATGGATGGATGGATGGATGGATGGATGGATGGATGGATGGATGGATGGATGGATGGGCAAACACATACATATACAAGTAGTCCTTTATTTACAACCATTTGTTTAGTGATCATTCAAAGTTACAAACAACACTGAAAAAAAGTTATTTATTTTTCACATTTTACACATTTAAGATAAGTGCAATATCCCCATGGTCATGTGATCAAAATTTGAACATTTGGCAACTGGCATGTATTTATGACTGTTGCAGTGTCCCAAGGTGATACGATCTTTTGTGACCTTCTGATAAGCAAAGTCAATGAGGGAAGCCAGATTCACTTAACAATCTGGTTCTTTCATTGTTACTCTCTCAGAAGAAGGTTTCTTCTGAGAAGAAGTCCTAACCAGGGGATAAAATTATGTGCTGAAGCTGATCAGACTAAGGATGCTAGCCAGATGAATACCTGACTGACGATTCAAGCATATTTGAAGGATATGAGGAGGAGGAGGAGCCACAGCGGACAGGGTGAGGGAGACGGAGCTCCGGTCTCCCGAACTCGAATTCAACTAAATTTCAGAGGTTCAGCTTAAGATTTTTCCATCTAAGAGGGAGCGGAAGAAAGAGGAAGCCCCCCAGGGAACAACGTGGTAAATTTAGAACTACCCACTTCGAGATTGGGGGACTTCTGTAACGTGGAAGCTCCGAACGCTGAAACCGAAGCAGGAAGCGCCATCTTTACTGCAATATGGGTCATACCACTGTGGAAATGCTTTTTACGAACTATTAAGGTAGCGGAGAATCGCAACTTTGCAGGTGGAGTTTTTGCTTCCAGGCTTGTATAACAATAAGAACAAAGGGGATTGCAACATCGGCAAGCTTACTGTAACAACGGAATATTGAAAGCAGAAACGGCCAAGCATCAGCCTGTTTTAGATCTACGGGGCTGTTTGTGCTGTTTGCTGCATGGTAGCTGCTGCTGCTGCTGCCGGCCTCCGAGTTGCCGATGTCTCTCGCCTCCCGCTGGATTAATTTGGCTTGACACCCAGGTGACTTTCTCCCCCCTGTGCACAACCCCCTCTCTTCCCACCATTTCAATGTGGAGATATCTTTCTCCTTGGAACACTATTACGGTTACAGGGTTTATTTCGATCGGCGTGACTTCGCCCTCCCCCCCCCCTGGAGGCCTATTTATGGATCCAACTGCGGCCGCTTTTATTGCTGCCGCCATTATAGTTATCATAGTCCAGCAATGAGGGGAAGTAGGAAAAGAGGAGAAATAGAAACAGGAAAAAACGGGACAATAAGATCAAGATTACAGTTCCGGTTTTCGATGACATCGGAGCGGAGAGAAAGCGAGCTATTAGTACTACCTCTCTCTGCCCAAGGAGGCAAGAAAGATCACGTGAATTCCCCGCCATTATTGTTTGCTCCTACATCTATGGTGATAACATCTCCCCGGTTGTTTGGCCTAATATCACCCCTGCGCTCGTGGAGGTTGTTGCCCACCCCTAAGACTATCGCAAGCAGGGTGAAGATGTGGAATCCCCCCTCGGTCGGAGACTGGTTGTATTCCGAGGGACATAAGACACTATACTCCCAACATCATCAGCGTAAACGAGGTTCCCTCCCATTCCGGGTATACAGAGCAACAGGGAGGCGGAGCCGATCCAGGGAATTTGTTCCCCCAACACCCCCTTGCCTGGAGGACCCTGCCTTCCTTTTTGGAAAAGACTTTTAATTATACTCTCCTCCTCTAAAAATTGTGGTATGGATGTGTGTATGTATGGAGATGAGTGATTTGAATGTTTGATAATTTAAGAAATGTCTGTATAAAAAATGGAAAAGCTAGGGGCTGTAATTCCGTTCCCCCCCGCTGAGTGCAGAAACAGAAGCGGGGAGGTGGGTTCAGTGACCCTATCTTGTGAGAATGGTGTGTATGGCCTGGAGGGAGGGAGGGAGACCAGCGGGGGGGGGAGGGGGTATCTGGTAGGGATGAGAGCCGGAACATCTCGGTCATAATGGGAAGAGGCAGGTATGGCGGGAGCAGAGGGGAGGGCCGCTCTCGGGGAATAAGACCTCGCTGTGTACAAGCGATCCCTTGTTCCGGCCCCTCCGATGTGGTTCCATCTTGCTCATCCCGAGTGCCTGGCAACCAGGGTGTTCAGGGCCCTGGGCTCAGGATGCTACTGCTTAACGCCAGGTCAATTTCTAACAAAGCCCCCCTGATTCGTGATTTAATCACAGAAGAGGGGGCCGACCTGGTTTGTATAACTGAGACCTGGCTGGGCCAGGAGGGAGGAGTAGCTCTCTCTGAGATATGCCCGGACGGGTTCTCAGTGCAGCATCATTCCCGACCCCAGGGAAGGGGGGGAGGAGTGGCAATAATAACACGTGGAAACCTGCATCCTCGTAGGATCCCTGCCCCGGAGATTGTTGGGTGTGAGACGCTCCTTCTGAAGTTGGACTTAGGGGTACAGGTGGGCCTTCTCTTAACGTACCTGCCTCCCAGCTGCTTAAGTAAGGCCCTGCCTGAGCTGCTCGAGGCAGTAGCCGGCTTGGCAGTTGAGTTCCCTAGGCTCATGGTGCTGGGGGACTTCAACTTGCCTTCTGCTGGTGAAACCTCTGGGATAGCCCAGGAGTTCATGGATTCCATGACAACCATGGACCTGACCCAAGTAATCCAGGGTCCGACTCATGAGGGTGGTCACACGCTCGACCTAGTGTTTCTCTCGGGGCAGTGGAGAGATGATCTGAAGATAAGGGATATAGTCATCACCCCTCTGTCATGGTCAGATCATTTCCTACTGAGGTTGGATTCCGCAGTTCCATTCCTCCCCCGCAGGGAGGCGGGACCGACTAGGTGGTTCCGCCCCAGGCGCCTAATGGAACCAGAAGGATTCCAGAGGGAACTTGGGGAAATACCTGAAGCCCTGGTACACAGTTCGGCTGATTCCCTGGTGGCTGGCTGGAACATCGCAGCATCAGGGGCTTTAGACCAAATTGCGCCTTTGCGACCTCTCCGCGGCAGTGGATCCCGGAAAGCCCCCTGGTTTACCGAGGAGCTCCGGGAGATGAAACGCCAGAAGAGACGTCTGGAGCGCCGCTGGAGGTCCAGCAAAACCGACTCCGACCGAACACTATTAAGAATTTACATCAGATCTTATTTAGTGGCGATAAGGGCGGCAAAACGATCCTATTTTTCCGCTCTTATTGCGTCCGCAGATTCTCGCCCAGCCGCCTTGTTTAGGGTGACTCGCTCCCTCCTTGCGAAAGGGGGGAGCGAGGAGCACTTGCAAGGCAGAGCTGAGGAATTTGCCGAGTTTCTGATGGATAAAATCGCTCGGATTCGGTCAAACCTGGACTCTGGCTGGGCAGAGTCCATGGAGTTGACAGGGGCAAGTCTTAGTCCACCGTTGTGGGAGGAGTTTGGGCCTGTTTCTCCTGAGGATGTGGACAGAGCCATGGGGGCAATGGGGGCCTCCACCTGTTTATTGGACCCGTGCCCCTCCTGGCTGGTTTCTGCCAGCAGGGAGGTGACACACGGCTGGATCCGGGCGGTGGTCATCGCTTCTTTGGGGGAGGGTTCCGTACCGCAGTCATTAAAAGCTGCGGTGGTGAGACCCCTCCTGAAGAAGCCTTCCCTGGATCCAGCTGATTTGAAGAACTATCGTCCGGTCTCCAACTTGCCTTTTTTAGGGAAAGTTGTGGAGAAGGTGGTGGCCACTCAGCTTCTGCGGCTTCTGGATGAAACAGACCATCTAGATCCCTATCAGTCGGGTTTCAGGCGCGGCTACAGTACAGAAACTGCCTTGGTCGCTCTGATGGATGATCTCTGGCGGGCCCGGGATGGGGGAAATTCCTCCATCCTGGTGCTACTTGACCTCTCAGCGGCTTTCTATACCATCGACCATGGTATCCTTCTGCATCGTCTCGGCGAGTTGGGAGTGGGAGGCACCGTTTTACGGTGGTTCTCCTCTTATCTCGCCGATAGGATGCAGTCGGTGTTGGCGGGAGGGCAGAGATCCACCCCTAGGCCCCTGTTATGCGGGGTGCCTCAGGGGTCGGTCCTCTCGCCCATCCTGTTTAACATTTACATGAAACCGCTGGGGGAGATCATCCGCAGACATGGGGTGTGTTTCCACCAGTACGCTGACGACACCCAGCTGTACATCACCACCCCGTCTGACTTCAGTGTGGCAGCCGATGTAATGTGCCGATGCCTGGACGACGTTAGGATCTGGATGGGGAGGAACAGACTCAGACTCAACCCCGACAAGACTGAGTGGCTTTGGATATTGCCTCCTAAGGATTATGACAACTATCCCTCCTTGGTTCTCGAGGGAGCGAAACTGACTCCCTCGGATCAGGTCCGCAACTTGGGGGTCCTCCTAGACCCACAGCTAAAATTGGAACACCATCTCACTGCTGTGGCTAGGGGGGCCTTTGCACAGGTTCGCCTGGTGCACCAGTTGCGGCCATACTTGGAGAAGGAGGCTCTACTCACGGTCACTCATGCCCTTGTCACCTCCCGTTTGGACTACTGCAACGCGCTCTACATGGGGCTACCCTTGAAGAGTATCCGGAGACTCCAGTTGGTGCAAAATGCAGCTGCGCGTGCTGTGGTGGGTGTGCCAAGGTACACCCACGTGACACCTATACTCCGCCAGCTGCATTGGTTGCCCATTAGTCTCCGGGTCCAATTCAAGGTGTTGATCATCATCTTTAAAGCCCTTCATGGCTTAGGACCAGGTTATCTCCGGGACCGCATTCTGCCTCATACTTCCCTCCGACCGGTTAGGGCCCACAGAGTTGGCCTCCTCCAGCTCCCATCAGCCAAGCAATGCCGGCTGGCGGGTCCTAGGGGGAGAGCCTTCTCTGTGGCCGGCCCCGCGCTCTGGAACCAACTCCCCCCAGAGACCCGAACTATCCCCACCCTGCTGGCCTTCCGAAAAGCCGTTAAGACATGGCTCTTCCTGCAGGCAGGGGGTAGAGCTTAATTCCATCTACACTCTCCCCCGGGTATGTCTGGCGGTTGAATGGTGCTTTTATATTGAAATTTTTAATTTTTATATTTTGATTTTAAATTGAATTTATTGGTTTTCTTGTATTTTTCCTGTGTTGTAAGCCGCCCTGAGTCCCTCGGGAGTGGGGCGGCATATAAGAAACCATAAATAAATAAATAAATAAATCATGTTACTAACAAATGCAGTGATTCACTTAACAACTGGGCCAAAACTCACATAAAAAAACTGTCTCACAGAAATTTTGGGCTGAGTTGTAAGTGAAAACTACATGTACCTATATACATATACCACATATCTCTTCTGTCCCTTCTTGAAAAGATTAGAAAAACCTCACTCTAGTGCCGTGATGGCGAACCTATGGCACGTGTGCCACAGGTGGCAAATGGGGCCATCTCTGCTGGCATGCAAGCCGACGTCCAGGTCAGCTCCACAGCGCATGCACGCTCGCCTCCTGCCGGCCAGCTGATTTTCGGGTCTCGGCCGAGAGATGCACGTGCATGCGCGGGGGTGGGGGTCATGTGCGCATACGCAGGGGTGGGATCATGTGAGCATGCGTGTGGGGGTACGGCGCTCCCCCTCCGCGGCCCTTTTTTAGTTCCAGGAGGCTTCAGGGAACTCTGCTAGCACCAAAATGGGGCATGCGGGGGTGCGGCGCTCCCCCTCCGTGGCCTGTTTTTAGTTCCAGGAGGCTTCAGGGAAGCCTGCTAGCAGAAAAACAGGGCATGCAGGGGTGCGGCGCTCCCCCTCGTCGGCCAGTTTTTAGTTCCAGGAGGCTTCAGGGAACTCTGCTAGCACCAAAACAGGGCATGCAGGGGTGCCAAGGCTTCCTTCCCTCCCCGCCCGAGCAGATTTCTTGCACGGCCCCAGGCCTCTGGCGGGGAGGGAAGTAAGCTTCTTCTTTAAAAGAGGGGGGTCCTCCTCCAAGCAGCCTCGCCTCCTCCTTGTCCCCCTCCACTTTTAAAGGACCGCGCACAACGAAGAGCAACTTTCCAAGCCAGGGGAGACTCTTTTCCAAGCCAGGGGTGACACCCCTGCCTGGGGGTATGTGATGTGGGGAGTGTTGTCCCTGGCTTCGAAAAGCATCTCCCCCAGCTTGGAAAGTTGCTCTTGGTTGTGCATGGTCCTTTAAAAGAGGAGGGGTTGTGCACGGTCCTTTAAAAGGGGGAGGTGAGGTTGCTTGGAGGAGGATCCCCCACTCTTTTAAAGATGAAGCTTCCTCCACTCCCTGCCGGAGGCTGGTGCAGATCTGCCTTGGCCGCTGGCTCTTTGGCTTCACTTTGGGTCCATCTCTGGGGCTGGGGAGCCTTGGGGACGAGAGGAGCTGGGGACGCCTCCTTTCTCCTTGCCCACCTGGAAGCCGTCCTGCTGGGTGCAGCATCCTGCCCTCTTGCCAAGGGGGATGGCACTGGCATTGGGATGTTCCGCTCCAAAAGGGTCTGGGGAAGAGAAGACGAGATCTGGCCCCTCACTTCAACTGGGGAGAGGGCGCTGTTTGAAGGGAAGTCGGGCAGGACTTCCTTCATGATCGATCCCAAAGGAATGGGAAGAGCTCTTTATCACGCACGGAGTGGCAGAGAAGAGGAGGGGGAGGGTTTAGTGAAGTAGCAGAAATGCCCCACATTAAACCAGGGATCCCTACCAAATTCATTAGTCTCCCCACCCGAGCGGGCTTCTTGCCCGGCCCCAGGCCTCCAGCGGGGAGGGAAGAAAGTTTCTTCTTTAAAAGAGGAGGGGGGTCCTCCTCCAAGCAGCCTTGCCTCCCCCTTGTCCCCCTCCTGTTTTAAAGGACTGTGCACCACCAAAAGCAACTTTTTAAGCTGGGGAAGGTGCTTTTTCAAGCCAGGGGAGACACCCCTGCCTGGGGCGGGGGTGATCTGGGAGAGTGTTGCCCCCTCCCAGGCAGGGAGTTGCTGATGCAGATCTGCCTTGGCCGCTGGTGATTTGGCTTCTCCGGTTCCCGCTAGAGAGCTGGTGAGCGGAGGAGCATGCATGGTTCTGGCCCAATAGCCCCGGCCAGGAACTTTTCTGGACTTCAGGTGTGCTGGGGGGTGGAGGCAGGGGATCCACTTCTGGGGCTTTTTCCAAGCCAGGGGAGACACCCCTGCCTTGGGGGATGATGTGGGGGGGATGTTGCCCGCCTGTCCTTGCCGCCGCCACCCCCTCACTCCTGGTGATGGCGGTTCTCGCACTGTTGCTTCCCCGGCAGTGGCAGGAGCAGTGGGCCAGGGCTTCCCTCCCTCCCCGCCAGAGCAGCCACCCGTGGGGAGGCGAGCTGTCCCAGGAGGACCAGAGGAGAGTGCAGCTCCTCACTCATGGAGACCCGCCTGCCAGGAAGCTGTCGCAGTAAGAGGTGCACCGGCCGGGAAGCAGTATCAGGTGCACCGGCTTGGTGCAGGAGGGTTTCGAGGCCCAAAATAGGGCATGGGGGGCCCCATTCGCAGGGGATGCTCGCATGCACAGTGCGGGCGCATGTGGGGCGTGGGGGCACGCATGAATAGATGGGGTGCGCATTGCATTATGGGTGCCAGCACGCGCATGCTCTGTCATGCGCGCACTCACACACTTTTGGCACGCAATGACAAAAAGGTTCGCCATCACTGCTCTAGTGCATATCAAAAAATTTAGCTCTTCCAGGAATGAAAGGAATGATACAAAACATTATTCCTTGATTGATCTGAAAATCTAACAACTTGCCATGTTTGTCAAGGCAAAGTGCTCCATTTATAAAAAGTTAAATATCATAACAACTAAGGCAGTTATCCTTCAAAGGGTAGCCTATGAACTTTCGAAACCTCAAGCAATCAACACAGCTTCAGGTCCGTGTCTGTCGGACACAGAACAAATCTGACCTTGAGCAGTTATTTTATTTTCTAGTCTTAGATTTCATAAGGTTTTTAGGTGAGAAGTATCAACCAGATCATAGCAAAAAAGTCCCTTCCTTGTTTCATGAGCTTTTAAATCTCTTCCCAATTCATAGTACCTGCATTTTGTCCTGAAGTACATGTGCTTAACATTAACCACAATTGATCTTCAAGGCAAAAATCTAAAAATCTTTTCCTCATACATTTCCTCATATGTATGTGTAACTTAAATCAGATTTTAAAGCTTTTCTTAAAATGTTTTCTAAACTAAATGAACACAGCTCAAAGACACAATTATGAAGATAACTTACAATTACAGAGTTTAAGATCCCACATGCTAATACTGAGATGAGAAACAGCATAATAAACTCAGTAACTGACCTGTCTCTAAAATGCCAAGATGAAGATCAATGAATGAACAAATTTATTAATACAGCATAAAAGCTGTTGGTTCTGCTAGCAGATAACAGCAAAAAATATCCACAAAACATCCCCAGTAATTAAATGAATTCCATGAGTCTGTATCTGCTTGCTTAGCATTAATCATCATTCCATTTGCTATTAAAATTGATCAGAAGATAATCTGACAGAAAAGGTATCTATGGTATTCAGAATGAAATCTGTGTCTGTAAATTCTACAAATGTGAAGAGAATAAACAATAAGAACGCTTTAACTAAAAGTGATTATAAAATCCTTCTGACTAATGCATAATGTGTGATTTTAAATACAATTATGCTGAGACTTCCTGCTACTTAAATCAATTGATTTAAATCAAATCCACCCTGCTTTAAATGTACACTACTTTCTTTCTTGTCCCACATATCATTTCTCACTTGCATTACCCACTTTGATAGTTCTGACGTGATAGGCATGGGGAACTGTAAGCCCATCTGAAGCAATGGAGCAGAAACACCACTGCATTATGACTTGTGGACTTCAGCTCCCAGAATTCCTCAGCCAGAATGGCTGAATTCTGGGAATTGAGGACCACAAGTCATAATGTTGCCAAGTTTGAAGACCCCTGTCTTAGATAAAACCCCTTATGCATGGAACCTAATATTTTACATTATTTCTGTGCCTCATCAATCAAAAGACTCCAGATAGCTTGTAACTCTTAAAAAGAAATAAAACTCAAAAGGCACAGTACAGAGTAGCATTAATCAAGAAAACTAGCCAATATAATAAGCCACCACCAACAGATTAAGACCGGAAAGCCTGGCAGAAGAGAACCATGTCAAGTTCCCGCCAACAAATGCCAATCAATGAGACTTTTAAGTTGATGCTTTCCAATTCCAATTTTCACAAGTTGTTTTAGTAACAAACATCATTTAAAATAAAAAAATAAGTAGCCTCACTTTAGTACAATAAAAAGGTGTTTTTTTAAAAAAACCACTTTTAAAAGCTTTTAAAACATAGGCAATTAATATAAATAATAGTTATTAAGATAAAAACATAGCAGTTTACAGGGGGGGAAAAACATATTGTACGTAATGTCCTAACCTAGTAGTTGTCAACAGGTTATTTCTTAAGTCACACTGACCTTTCTGTCAAAGAGCCTTGGCTGCATTGTGATAAAAGCCTTGGTTGCATTGTGATAAAAACAAAAAGGTCAAATTGGGTAGACAGACAAAATGGCTAATAGGCAATCCCAGAACCTTCGACAAGTAGGACTTTATAAATGACAACCATTACCTTGAATGGTGCTCGGATCCCATTGGATATACTTGTTACATGAGCATTTGAAAGCCTACCCATGCGTTCTGAGCCGGTTGTGGTTTTCAAGAGTACGTCCCACAACCACTGCTTTTAATTAAGGGTACACTAAACGATCCTTCTAAGCATACTGTTGCCTTTAGGGCAGGGGTGTCAAACTCACGCCCGCGGGCCGGATGCGTCATGCGCTGGCCACGCCCACCCCATTTAGCGAAGGAGAAAAATGTTGTGATACGTCACGTGACGACAATGTGACGCCGCGAGTTTGACACACCTGCTTTAGGGTACAATTTTGCAAAGTTCCAGGCGATCCCTTTGTCACATGCTCCTTTTCAAATCAAGGAAGTAACTGGTATGCCAGCTTTCTTGTCTGTATAAAGACAGAACTCCTTGAAAACTTGCAAAAGGTAATGCAACATTAGCTCCAGCAGATGCAACCATATGTTCAGCTGAAAAGCACAGGACCATACCGAGTACCTGACTAGAATCTGCTTTGCATGATTTAATTTGGTTTCCTCCATTTTATGATCTGACTGGCAAGAATTCACAAAGGCTAGGTTCGACATTTCTTCAGCTGTTACTATTCAGAAGGTTTCCAAAGAGTTGTAGAAAATAAGAATTTATATATATAGCAGATATTAACAGTTCTTAAAAGTGCTACTGAGTTCTATTTTTAGTTTCCAGATCGGATCAAATATGATGGCAATTCATTTTTCCATTCTATTATTTTTATCATCATTCTTTATATAATATCAGCATAATCCTTCTCTAGATAAAAACCTTTTTAGATGTATAGGCATAGTATTGCCATAATATTACAGCGCTCTCTGGAATATTTCTTTAAATACATATTGGTTTAATCGTTCTTAAACTCTATGGAACCTTTCCCTATGGATTCAGTCTAGCAATTATACATGGAAGCCAGGTTCATTTTTAATTTTTAGTGGACTGAGAGAGTTTTCAACTGCCTCAGTGGCAATACACTTAGCGGTTTTAATTAAATAAGAACAGAACATGGTTGTTCCTGGCTATAAAATTTGTATTATTTAACCATTTTTCATTTACAATTTAAGTACAACGATTATTTGTCTCTAAGAAAGGAAGTTTCTGGTGCGATGCAGCTTCTTATGAAACATGCTACCAAACAAACAAATTATATTAATCTTAATATCAGGAACATTTCAAACAATTGAGAGAATGGGCGCCATCTTTCTTTACTGTATGGGTAATACTGACTATATAATGCAGGATGCCCAGTTTTTTTTCAGGCGTTATATAAGAGACGGGTTACTTTCCTGTTGCAATACGAAAAGCTGGGACCAAAAAATACTCTAAATTTAAATTATTAATAATAATTATTATTATTATTATTAAATTATTAAATCCTCAGACCTACTTATAACCTATTTTCAAAGTTACAATGGCCACACATAGAGAGAGAGAGACATGGAGTTGCATGCATCCTCATGCCCCTAAGATACCAAGACATGACACTTTATGATGGACAGATATTTTGAGAATGCCCTGCCATCACGCATGCTAGCTGGAATTACTGTTGTGGTTTGCTTTATCTTATCTTTACTGTAAAGGACTGACCATGTTTTACTTGGGGATGGAGCCCATATTATCACAACACCTGTGCAATAGGTTGGGGTGAGAGTGACAGGCAAATGGGTTAAATATTCCCAAAGTTTCCCATCTGACTAGGGACTCCTTATAACTGTGATGGCGAACCTATGGCACGTGTGCCACAGGTGGCACATGGAGCCATATCTGCCGGCATGCGAGCCGTTGCTCTAGCTCAGCTCCAGCGCACATGTGCACACTGGCCAGCTGATATTTGGCTGGCCCTGTCCTCCTGCCCTGCCCCTCCCAGGAGTCTCCATGCGGCCCGTTTTTGATGCCAGGTAAGTAAAGGGCTCTAGGAGGATCTGGGAGGGCATTTTCGGCCTCCGGAGGGCCTCCAGGGCAGGGGAGGACATTTTCACCCTCCCCAGACTCCAGGAAAGCCTCTGGAGCCTGGGGAGGGTGAAAATGGGCCTACCAGGCGCACCGGAAGTTGGGAAATGGGCTGTTTCCGGCATCCGGAGGCTTCAGGGAGGCCTGCTAGACCCAAAATGGGACGCAGGGGGGTCGTGTACACATGCGGGGGGAATGCAGGGGGTTGCACATGCATGAGCGGGGCAGCACAAGGGGGGGTCGCACACGCATGCGCAGAGGGTGAAATCTACTTAGCTTTCCTACCGGTTCAGAAGCGTGCGCTCTCAATGTTATTTTGCTATAAGCACACCAGCTACCAGGTGGCAACTTTTACAGAGTACATACATAATTTTCATAGTATCCCAATCTGGTCTAGCTTTACGTGCAACCAGCCCTTGATTAGAATTACCAACAAACAAGATTTCTTCCATTGAGTGATTCTCTGTTTTTTTTCTATCTGCATAAAATGTACAGTAAGTTACATGTAACAGAAATCACTTGAAAAGCACACATCTGTAAAGACTGATTCATGTTTTCCTACTAAAAATTAACCTGTGTTTGACCCTTCTAATGGGTACCAGTTTGATATGGCTAAGATTAATGAGTCAATTATTTTTGGACAAGGTACAAGGCACACAAACTGCCTCTCTATTTAATACATAGTACGTACATACCTTTTACAGCATTTGACACCCATAAAATAATCCAAGGCGATTTTTTTTACCGGTACTACGACATCACGTGTGGAAGACTTGTTCTGAAAATATGGAAACCACTGAGAGGAAAAGGCCAAGGGATAACAGAATAATTCAAGCAATTCTTAAAAATGATTGCTCTTAAACCCCCTTTTTTTGACAAATTTCAAAATATACAAGTTTATGTTGATAAACAGTATAACAGAAAAATATTCCAAAATGGCAGCTGAGACTCTTAACAGCTATGAGAACATCTCTGACTGTCATAGCCTTTAGCTGCAGGGCAGGGGGGACACAAAGAGAGAAAATTAAGGAAAAAACTGAAAGAGAAATATTTTATTTTAAAAAAAAAACTCTTGACCTACCATAGGTAGGCATCAAAGAACAACCTTCTTCAATCTCAGGAATCAACAGATATTCTGCTGAGAGTATTCCCAACAAAAAAACTGAGAATCACACAACAGTTTTCAAGATATCTATTCATACTGTTGTTTTACATTTGTTTTATTGTATATCACCTAAAGTCATGTCTGTGAGATGAGCGGCTATATAAATTTAGACAGACAGAGGAAGGAAGGAAGGAAGGAAGGAAGGAAGGAAGGAAGGAAGGAAGGAAGGAAGGAAGGAAGGAGGGAGGGAGGGAGGGAGGGAGGGAGGGAGGGAGGGAGGGAAGGAAGGAAGGAAGGAAGGAAGGAAGGAAGGAAGGAAGGAAGGAAGGAAGGAAGGAAGGAAGGTTTTTGAATTGGATTAGAAGCCTACTGGTAATCAGTGCAGTGACCCAAGAATAAGCATAATCCTGCAGTAATGAGTTTCTCTGCTTAGCTGGGGTTACTATCTTCTGGACTATGTGTAACTTCTGAGTTACCTTCAAAACCAGGCCCAGATGGAGTGAATTGCAGTACTCTGGGAGTTGGGCGGCATAGAAATTCCAATAAACTAAACTAAACTCTACTGGTTGAAGGATAAGGACATGATTTACTATCACAGTTGTGGCAGGATAGCATTGAAACTATCTTGCATTTGGTCTCAACATCTAATTTTTGTCTCTTTGTCAAATGCAAGATGTGAGATATAGCACCAGAAGATTCTTGCTTTATATATGATACCTCTAGGCAAGCACGTCTGCCTTCTAGTACAAGATTCATAATGGGAAAATTGGTCAGGCAAAAGAGCACTGGTTGGTCTTTGTGTTTTGGGCTTCTCTGAGGGTTTGAGGGCAACCTCAGCCTCTGAAGGAGGAGGAGGAGGAGGAGGAGGAGGAGGAGGAGGAGGAGGAGGAGGAGGAGGAGGAGGAAGAGGAAGAGGAGGAAGAAGAAGAAGAAGAAGAAGAAAGAAAATAGGTTTGCCAGAGGAAGGGGGATGTTCTGTCAGAGGATCCTAGCAAAGCAAACAGAGTCAGGAAAAAAAAGTCTGTTAAATGGAGAATGGCAAAGAACTGGACCGAGGAGGTGAGCTACTTGGAAAACAGCCTAGGAGTAACAGAACAGAGAAGTGTGATCAAAGCTTAGTGTTCCAGCAAGACTCCAAAAAGGAATTATTTCCCCCTCTTCCTCTCTCTTCAACTTGGAAAGGGCTGGGGACAGGAAAGGGAAAATAAAGCAAAGAGAAGGAGTTTAACATAACAAAGCCTGGTGATTAAGTTTAACAACTGGTGGATAATGAAGCAATTGAAATAATTAAGGAACTTCAAGAAATTGCTAGGCAAAAACAAACAAACAAATAAATAAATGAAATTGGTTGTAATTAGGACCTGAACAGTCCCATTAGAGCAGTACTCCCCAACCAGTGTGCCGCGGCACACTGGTGTGCCGTGAGGCCATGCCAAGTGTGCTGCGGCAAAAGCTCGCGTCATTCAGGGGTGGCCAAACCGTGGCGCATGCACCAAATGTGGTGCATTGGATGATTGCAAGTGGCGCATTGCAATCATCCAATGACTGACACCTCTCCCACCCGCGTGACTTGCTGTCTTTTAAAACTCAAGCCGCCTCGGCTTGAGTTTTAAAAGACAGCAAGACGCGGGCAGGAGAGGCAGGTCTGGTCATTAAGCCTGCTGGCTGCTGCAGCAAGACTTAATGAGCAGACCTGCTGCCCTGGACACAACAGCAAGGAACGCAAGGAGGAGGTACCGGGGCATGTCCCAGGTAGGACACGCGTCTCGCGCTGGGGGTTGGCAGGACAGGTGGGGCAGGACGGGGCGCGCGTCCTACCTGGGACTTTTCCCGGTAGCTCCAGTCACGTTCCTTGCTAATAGCGTCCAGAGCAGAGCAGCCCCTTCCAAAAGATAACGTCTCGCGAGACGTTATCTTTTGGAAGGGGCTGCTCTGCTCTGGACGCTGTTACAGTAGCAAGGAACGCGACTGGAGCTACCGGGAAAAGTCCCAGGTAGGACACACGTCTCGCGCTGGGGGTTGGCAGGGCGGGCGGGGCAGGACTGGCGGGCGGGACGGGGCACGCGTCCTACCTGGGACTTTTCCCGGTAGCTCCAGTCGCGGGCTGGCTTGATTTGAGGCTTGGCAGGGGAGTGTGGCGGGGTGGGGCGCGAGTCATCTTCCCTGCTGCTTCTGTTTGTGGAAGCCGAAGAGCCTTACTGGTAGTTTGGGAGAAAGAAAGTTTTTTGCTGCTTTCCTTCAGTGCACTCAAAAGCAGAAGCAGCAAAAAACTTTATTTCTCCCAAACTACCGGTAAGGCTCTTCAGCTTCCACATACAGCCTGGAAAGCAGTCTCACACGTCTCGCGCTAGGGCTGGCTTGATTTGGGGCTTGGCAGGGGGGTGTGGCGGGGTGGGGCGCGAGTCATCTTCCCTGCTGCTTCTGTTTGTGGAAGCCGAAGAGCCTTACTGGTAGTTTGGGAGAAAGAAAGTTTTTTGCTGCTTTCCTTCAGTGCACTCAAAAGCAGAAGCAGCAAAAAACTTTATTTCTCCCAAACTACCGGTAAGGCTCTTCAGCTTCCACATACAGCCTGGAAAGCAGTCTCACACGTCTCGCGCTAGGGCTGGCTTGATTTGGGGCTTGGCAGGGCGCGAGTGAGGAAGGCATCAGCAACAGGCGGAGCCGAAAGGGAGGGCGACAGGGATGTCTGCTTCTTAAGCCAGCAAACTTCCTTGTCGCCAAGGTCCGCCTCTTGCCGACGCCTCACCACTTGCTGGATTGACTCGCCTGCTCTGGGCTGCCTTGGGCGGCTTGAGTTATAAAAGACAGCAAAACGCGGGCGGGAGAGGCAGGTCTTGCTCATTAAGCCTCGCTGGCCGCTGCAGTGAGGCTTAATGAGCAAGACCTGCCTCTCCCACCCACGTTTTGCTTTCTTTTAAAACTCAAGCCAAAGAAGCAGGTGGGGGAAGCGGCCCCTGGCCGCTTCCCCTGCCCACCTGGACGCCGCCATTTACAGTCTTTTGCCCTCTGTGCATGCGCACAGTGTTCTGCACATGCGCAGAGGGCAAAACTCAAATGGCGGCATCCAGGCGGGCCCGCCCACCTGGGACGCCTGGGCCAATTGGCGCATGGTATCATTAAGGTTGGCCACCACTGGTACCTAATTATCAAATAAAATAATAAATCAAGTAATTCTGTTATGCCCAGTTTGACATTCCTATACTATTATACTCTTCAAAATGATATTTTGAAGATTATATTTGTTTTTTATCCAATTTTTGTATGTGGTGTGCCGTGGAATTTTGGGAGAGGCTATGGTGTGCCGAGGGTGACAAAAGGCTGGGGAGCACTGCATTAGAGATAAGACCACTCTATATTGAAAAATAAGCCCAGATTAATTACTAACTTTGCACTCTAACAATAAGCAACACATTAGCTGGAAAGAGGACAAGATCTGGATAAGTTCCTGTCTCTTTCCTACTCTCTGACATCAGTTTTCAATGTATCCATCTATTTGATTGTTATCAAAAAGCACACACAAGGGTCAGGGGAAGGTGAGGTAACTCATTTCTCCAAATGTTGTTCAAGTGACAAGTCCCTCCAGCATGAATAATTTTGGAAGGCTTCACACAAGAACAAATAAAAAGCCACATTAGCCACACTTGGCTTTTGGACTTCATATCCAACTTGTGTTCTGACTGAAGCTGTTGTTTTTGCTCCCTGGAGATACAATGCAGGAGAAAAGATGGATTTTTTTCCTCCACATATATTTCTCTCTCTTTTTTTACTATGTTGTTTTCTCAGTTCTACATTATTGCTGAAGTAAGAAAATAAGAAAAAAAAACATCAGCAGTAATGTAACCCTACTGGGAAAGTTCATGCCTATTTTCACATTTTAGTACTTGCTAATGTACACTAACTCCATCACACAGACTGGCATCTTTCTTCTAAAAGCTTTGCATTCAAAAGAATAGGCCTCTGAAAATCTGACAAGCCTGTTTCAATTTTTCAATTATACATACGTTCAGACATAAAAACACATTTAACTTTCATTAAAATCAATCACCTTACAACGCTTCTACTGTATTCTTTGACAAATAACTAAATAGCAAGCTTCATATTACTAATTTTCCCATATAGAGAAAAAGTAGGACTTTTTTAAAAAGGCAAACAAAATGATTTATGTCCTCATGGTTTATCTAATCACATAGGACAGGGGTGGCCAAACTATGGTTCTTTGAGGATCTGTGGACTTCAACTCCCAGAATTCCTGAGCCAGCCATGCATGCACGGCTAGCTCAGGAATTCTGGGAGTTGAAGTCCACAGGTCCTCAAAGAACCATAGTTTGGCCACCCCTGACATAGGACATAGAATAACAGGGTTAGAAGAGACCTTGGAGGTCTTCTAGTCCATTCCCTAGTTGAGCAGCAAAAATGGTTGGAAATGGTTACCCAATCTCTTCTTGAAAACCTCCAATGATGGAGCACCCACAACTTCTAGAGGCAAGCTGTTCCACTGACTAACTGTTCTCACTATCAGGAAATTTCTCTTTAATTCTAGGTTGGATCTCTTTGTAATAATCTTCCATCTGTTACTTCTTGTTCTACACTCGGATGATTTGGAGAATAGGTTGATCCCCTCTTCTCTGTGACAGCACCTGAAATGTTGGAAGATTCTATCATGACACCCCTAGCCTTTCTCTTCATTAGACTAGAGATACCCAATTCCTACAACTGTAAATTGCACGGTTTACCCTCCAGGCCCCTTATCATTTGTATTGCTCTTCTCCGCACACTTTTTAGGGTCTCAACGTCTTTTTTATATCATGGTGACCAGAACTGGATGCAGTATTCAAAGTCCTACCAGTGCAGTATCATGTAAAACCATTTGTGTTGTTGACCCAGGGGTGGGTTCCTCCCGGTTCAGATCGGATCGCCCAAACTGGTAGCAACCCGCTGGTGATGTCACTGTCGGTGCACGCCACCATCTTTTTTTGGGATTTTCCCCCTTACGCGGCTTAAAAAAGAGCCCGCCCACCCTCCCACGGGTGAATACCGACCTTTATTTCTTCGCCCGAAGCACAGCTGATGAGCTCCTCAGCTGTGTTTCGGGCTAATTCCTGCTTCTGAGCATGCACAGAAATGAAATCGCGTGAAGCATCGCGATGCGAACTGGTGGTGAAGGTAAGTGGAATCCACCCGTGTTGACCATCCCTTCATCCCAATAAAGTAAATATCACGTGCTCTGTGAATAAATAAAACTAAAAGTATTAGCTATTGCAACAAGATTTCTGTGAAAAAAAGCCAAATATTTGGAGCTTTCTAGTTTAGAAGAAGATGAAAGAGCAACATGACAAGAAGCCTATAAAATGTTATGGGTAGAAGTAGCTAAGAAAGAACAATTGTTCCCACTCTCACAATACTAGAATACAAGTCATTCAGTGATGCCGTTACATTCAGGAAAAACAAAAATTTGGGGTAAGTATAGAACAGGGCAGTGATTTTTCCTCAGGTGCCGAAAGTGTGTGCACGTACGCTATCGCATGCGCGCATGTGCCTACACCTATAATTCAATGCCCCCCGCGCCTCACCCTCTTGCGCATGCATGCATGACCCCCCCCGCTCCCCTGCTCCCCCATTTCCCGACTTTCGGTGGGCCCGGTAGGCCCGTTTTTCGCCCTCCCCAGCTCCAGAAGCTTTCTTGAGCCTGGGGAGGGTGAAAACGCCCTCTCCCACCCACCCCAGAGGCCCTCTGGAGGCTGAAAATGCCCTCCCAGAGCCTCCACGCGAGCTGAAAATCAGCTGGCCGGTGCGCACATGCGTGCCATAGGTTCGCCATCATGGGAATAGAATGATAACAATCAGTTTGTGTAGCTTTGTAATGGCTATAGGTAACATTGACTAAAGCACAGATAGTCCTCAATTTATAACCACAATTGAATCCACAATTTTGTTGCTAAGCAAGGCAGTTAAGTGAGTCACACCCAATTTTAAGACCTTTTTTGCCACAATTTTTAAGCGGCTCACTGCAGTTGTTAAGTGAATCATACAGTTATTAAGTGGATTCCAGTTTCTCCCATTGACTTTGCCTGTAGGAAGTAGGCTGGCAATCACAAAACCCCAGGATGCTGCCACCCTCAAAAATATGTGCCAGTTACCAATGCCCAAATTTTGATCACATCACCATGGAGATACTGCAACGCTTGTAAATGCAAGAACCGTAAGTCTTATTTTCCCCCAATTCTGTTGTAACTTCGGTCACCAAATGAATGGTTGTAAGTTGAGAACTACCTGTATGTGAAATGTTCAGATTTAGAACACTGGATAGCAAGCCATTGAATGCCAACTCACAGGGTATGATGACCGAAAATACCTATTTTCCAGCCTTCTTTCTGAAGGCATGTAACTGGCTGCACTTGGGAACCAGATGTTGGGGCTAGACGGACCTTTGATTATTCAGCACTGTGGAAATTATGTAAATTAAACAATTCTACTAAGGGTTTGTTTAAGTCCATCTGACTTTCCATATTGAACCAAATGCAAAAGTGTTTAAAGGCTCATGATCTCATTTAACTGCATTTTCCTACTGAATAAAATAGCAAGAATAGGTTGAAAATAGATGATCAAAGCCCCTTGTCATCAGTTCATATGCTAAGTCAGCAGCTCTGTGCTTTCTTGCTGCAGCAGTCTAGTTAGCAGTGTTACCCGGGGGAGGGGGATTGTACAGGTAACTGCAAAATATCAGATCAAAATCTGTCTGATGTCCGTCTTTTTTAAATCTTTCTCGATGAAACAGAAAGGAAATCAGGGAGCTATTTATTCAGCACTCCCATAAACCTACTGATGTCATATACATGTTGTGTATACTTGCTACATAAAATCCATAATCCCAAAGGGTTAAATTCTAAATACTCTCAATGGTCCCAGAAAGCAGTTACAATAATCACTTGTTTTTTGTTCTTGAAGAGAAAAAATAAAGTCCTTATGTAACTGGCAGAAGTTGTTTGGTATAAAACTTTCTATATATTTCGGGAAATCAATAACACAATTAATCTTTCTGTACAGCCAATCTTGCTGCAATTTTTAAAATACACCTTTGAGTACAGAAGTGGAAAATAAGAAGTAAGGTATTTTGAACAAAGACTGTGTTAAGCTTTTTTGAATTACTTAACCTGCCTTTGAACCTCGATAATTCACACTACAGAGAATACCAAATCATAAGTTTTATAGAAGGAACCAACTTAAACAATAAATAACCCAATTCTAAAACTGGCTACGTCAACCAAAGTTTATGAATTATGTTGGCACTGCAGAGATTATATAACAGCAATTGCAAGCCAGCTCAACAGTAAACTTGGATCACTCAATACACTAATATTTATATTCTGCTAGTCCATTTATAGCAAGTTTTGTTTTCACTTGACAGCCAAAAAGAATTTGAAATTGACCACTGAGTCAGCTCCATGCAGATGATGACAGTTGAAGGAGTTTATTAACAGGATTTCATTCCATCTTCTGGCATGGTTCTGTTCTGCCCCAGCTACGGACCACAAAGAACGCAGCACACACAAAGTCTTTACAAATCTTACTTTACTTATTAAGGACTACTAATGAGCTTTCTTAGTAGTCGTCAAACACAAATACAGTTTAAAGCAGTCTTTTCTGAACACCGGCTGTTAATTCAACTTCATTAACAGCCAGCCCGAGTCCATGATATAATAACTCAAGGCTGAGTAAAACAGACTTATAGATATCAGCAAGCTTACACTGGTTGGCAAAATGCCCAGAAGCACTTTGCAGGAAAAATGCCGAGAGAGAAAACAAGAGCCGATCAGAGTCAAGACATGAAGGAATATGAACAAATGTTGTTTCCTGCAAATTGCTTCCTTCGTCTTCATCCCTTAAATAGGCTAGGGAAGTGGCCAATTAGCCCCAAGCCTTACTCCTGAGAAGACCTCCTCCTGAGGAACCATTCCTGCCTTTTGGCAGCTCTGCATGCCAGTGCATTGAGAATAGGCTCCTCCACTTCTTCCTCGTCACTGATGGGAGCTTCTGGAGGTTCTGAAGGCCCTGGCTGAATATCCGCCTCTGGCACCGAGTCCTCTCCAGCCTCTTCACTGTCCGACTCAGGTGCCAGCTGCACAGGCCGCTGGCGCATCACCATATCAGCCTCTACACTGCCAGAATCAGCTACCAGCTGCACGGGCTGCTGGCGAGCCACAACAGGTTCCTCAAGGGAAGAATAAACTTGCGACAATTGGAAGGCTAGATTATACATTTAAGGAAGTAGTGTGCAATTAGTTTAACTTGTCTGAATTTAATGTAGCACACTAGTTACACTTCTGTTTGGAAAATTCTGTAGGAAAAACCTGGAAGTGCAATAATATAAAATAAGCAGAATATTTTCTACTTCATAGATGGGAATTTGTCTTAAAAGAGATTTCCAAAAAGAAGTATGGATACAAATATGGTAAATGATTTTTTACCAACATAGAACCCTACAATTTCACTACTTTTAAAACAATATTGGTTAATACCCTAGAACAGTGATGGTGAACCTTTTCAGCACCGAGTGCCCAAACTAGAACGCGTGTGCATGCGCATGCTGAGAACCCGAAGACCAGCTGCCTGGCGCCCATTTCTGGCACACGCATGCACACCAGCCAGCTGGTCTTCGCACACGCCAGAGCACTGGAAACCTGAAGACCAGCTGGCCGGCGCATGCATGCCTGTTTTTTGGCCATTTTTGGTCTGAAAAACGGCCTGAAAACAGCCCCCAAACCAGCCTGAAAATAGCCAGAAAACGGCCCAAAAATTGCCTGTTTTTTAGCCATTTTTCAGGCCATTTTCAGGCACTCCGGTGCCCGTGAAGACCAGTGCATGTGCGCGCCGGAAACCAGAAGAGCAGCTGGTGACTGCGTGTGTGCCCACAGAAAGGGCTCTGTGTGCCACCTCTGGCACGCGTGCCATAGGTTCGCCATCACGGCCCTAGAGCTAAGCACATGCATATTCAACATAAATTGAATAATACAATATGGACAGTTATCTCAACAATGCTTTAAGTTATCCATTCACTAGAGACTTTAGATGAGAACCACTCATAACTTAAACTATGTTGTGTAAATCTATTACCTACAAATCACCCCATCCAGATAGTTGAGAATAAACTTACTGTTATATTACCTTACTGTTCATATTGTATTGGAAATGGTCTTAATTTGCTTACTTTGTCTGGAAATAAACCCTACTTTGACAGTAGAAAATGGGGAGTCTATGGAAGTCTATGGACATCAATTTGTTAACAATATCCCTGGCTAATACTCACAGAATATTCAAATTACAAAAGTAAAAAAATATATCTCATGATACGGTCAACTTTTGCAAGTTTTCAGGTAAGAATTACCTGATTTTTTTTCTTTTTATGACTCTGTAATCCCTTTATTCGGGGTGGGGTGGGACGACTGAATGGAGCTGAGCATTTATTGGCTGGATGCCCTTCCTGATACCTATGCAGAGTTTATGGCAGATATTTTCTCTTTGTGCCCTGATAGAAAAACATCTGTCGCTGCCTAGGATTGAACTCTCAACCTATCAAGTGGGAGGCAAGCGTCTTCACCTCTAGGCCACCACATTGCTCAGTAATAACCCTCAATAATCCTGAACAAATGGTTGTCCAATGGTTCCTTGGGTGTTAGACCGAGGTCCCTTCCAGCCCTATAATTCTGTGTTTCTGTGTTACAGTATTTTCTTATAACATTCAATAATAACCTGACCATGGGCCCTCCAACATTTTTTTAAATGTTTTCATTTCAATCATTGACAATATGTTCTGACCATCATTGCTCTAATATGTCCATCAGCCTTGTGTACTGTTGAATGCATAGGATGATGGTATTGCGATCTTCCACCTATTATATCCCACTATCCTTTGAAGGCCCAAAGTGGAAGGCTCTAATGATCAAGATTCACTTCATCACTTGCTTGAATTCACTTACTGTTTCTTATTTTCTTTCCAAAAAGAAAAGAAAAAAAAGGGAATGAGCACAGCTTACCATAAAGCATTAATTCAATCTAGAACTATTTTGCATACCAAATCTAATTTATCAAATACCAGCAGCTGCACTCTTATCACATGCCTTCTCATTTCCAATTTTGTAAGATACCAGATGTTGCTCTTTTCCCAAGTTTATTAACATAATATAGTAGAAAAGACTGCTAAGCTGCTCCCCTTTGCTTTTTGAACAAAGGCCTGGAAAACTGCACCACTTGGGGAAAATGTATACTCGGAAAACATTAGAAATAAAAAGATATTGGTATGATTTTCTTGATTTCGCTCATTTTTCAACACACTTCGGAATATATAAATCCATGTATACCATTATTCTGGCATTTGAAGAATTCCCAACAGAATAAGCAGCAGTTCTTAAAATGGACAAACAAATATGTCTTCAAAAGACATGTTAGGATGCCTCCAATAAACAGAACCAAATGCTTCCAGATAATTTGTGTGATCAAGTGGGCACCCCGAGACCACTTGACATTGGTATATCCTTTGATTCTCTTTTCCCAGCAAACTGTTGTTATCTGGATTGCCCATTTAAGTTGGCAAATCTTCAGCATGGTGGATCCTGAACTTTCTCAACACCGAAAGCCAAGCCAGGAATTCACAGCAAGGCAACTTCCAAATCCAAGTGTGCTGGCAGTAGCAGAAAGAACTGATATAAAAATCCACCGGCTTAAAGGGAAATGCTCAAATATAGACACAAGGGTCATTTGCTTTAATTCTTTGGTCCAGAGTTCAAAAACCTGTGGACTTCCAGATACTCCTGCGTGTTAAGTTCCAACATCCATCTCAACTGGTTGTGCTTGCTGGGACTGCTGAGAATTATTCTTCTGCACCATCGAGTGGGCTACACTTTCCTCACTTTCTTCTTGACTTACATCCATTATGTGGTACCAATACAAGTGATTCAGAACTATTGCAAAAGTCATCACACATCCACCCATCTCTTCTGAGCTTAGCTAGGCATGAACTCTTGAAATCAACAGTGCTTTTCTGAAAGTTGGGTCCAAACAAGGACTGTCCTTTTATCAGAGTATGAATGTTCCTTTAGGGATAACCTGTTTGGTCTCCATAGTAGATGAAGTGAACAATCATAGTAGATGAAGTGAACAATCATAGCAGAAGTCTTACAAAAAAGCTTTAAAATTAAGCCAAGGGTGAGTCAGGTTGCCCACCTTTGTCTTATTCTTTCATTAGAATGTACAATTCATGGTTCTCTAATACAACTCAAAAAATTTATCAGCCTCAGCAATGGTTTTTATGTTGCATAAATCATAGACAGAAAGGTAAAGGCTGTTCCCTTAGACATGTTAGGTTTTTAAACTGATGTTGAAAAATGTTGGGGTGCTAACCTTTTTCTGAGACAAGAGAATTAAATGTGTCGAGTTTTCTTGTAAGAAGGCTTTTTTTCAACATTATTTTGTGCCTTACCTATTTTTACTGTTCCATCTTTATCGTTACCCTTTTCCTCTCACTCTATCAGGAAATTTCAAATGCCAGATAAATTCAGATCCACTCTAGCATGACCAAAACACTTTGAATTGTTCATGATTAAGTTATATTTTCAGTTTCAAAAAAAAGGAAAAAAGTTCTCGTTCTTTATATTCCTTTATTAAAATTCTATATATTTAAATTCCGCCCAATGAAACATAATGCAAGCATTTGAGGAAGGGAATACATAAAAAGATAACATTTGTGAACTACAAGCTCTTTCCAAAGGCTGTGGCTAAAGAGGAAATATACATAAAACATTCATGCAACTTCTTTTTAAGTTGCTGTCATTTCGTTCTACTTATAATCAAATTTGCATGATGAAAAGCTGATCTTGCACTCTTTGTAGTACTGCCTTTCAGTGCTCCACCTGAAATAAATGTAAAATTCCCCATATCTATTACCGTCATGAAAGATCTAGCTAAATAGAAGCCATTTTTAAATTAGGCAAACATAAAAAGAGCTATAAGATATACCAACACCCATATCATGTCAGTGCTTCACTAAATGGAGGTTTAGCATCTTCAATATTTTATACCTGTCCTCTTATGGAGTCTATGTGCCGATCACTAAACGTACGGGAATTTAATGAGAGGCTGCATCTAGGATTTAGTAGGCTTTTTACAGCATTGATTCTGCATATGAAACATGACTGATTTTTACCTCATCACCTTTACATTTCTACAGAAATATCTTATCAGGGAAAACAGAAGGGGGGTTCATATATTAAAAATATTTCCCCCAACTACCTTATGCTATCAGACAAAAAGACAGGAGACACTATATTAGAACTTCCAAAAACTTAATAAAGCAGATGGCAAGTACCATGTGTAATGAGATGAAAAAAATGAGTATACATGGTGGTGCCAGAAAATGGAAGGGCTCCTTCACTCAGTGCCTTTTTTAATACATAAATCAATCTTCATTTCACCTCTGCTATCTTAAATAAGCACAGCAAAGAAATACAGGAAAAAATGCACAAAAATCTATTCTGAGCCAAAATGGGTTTTTTTTTTAAAAAAACTGATAACTTTAAATCAATATGATGCAGCGTTTAAGTTATGACTGGGTTGACTCAATTTCAAACCTTCCATTGGCCTTGAAAATTCACTGAATAGCTCTCTCTCTCTCTCTCTCTCTCTCTCTCTCTCTCTCTCTCTCTCTCCCTCCCTCCCTCCCTCCCTCCCTCCCTCCCTGTCCCCCTTCCCCTCCCTCTCCCTCCCTTCCTTTTCTCTTTTTTCAACCAATCTCACATACAACTATATAGGTCATTGTATGTTCCTCTGGGAAAGCTTGGATATCAATCTAACAATTGACCAATAAAGAAATCGCAGTAAAATACATAGTCAACCCTCCCACACAAGCCATTGGGACAAGATGGATGACCATATGATCAGTTGGTGCCTTTGTGTGTTCTGTAGTTCATCTTTTCACTTCATCTGTCTCTCTCCCAAACGTACACAGCCAAAGAAATATGACCGCTCTCTTTTGTGGACTCTCGATAGTGGTGCGGCCTGTGGAATCACTTGTGGCAAGGCTTGGGCCTGAGCAGGCGGAGCTGCTTGGATTGGCTGTTGCTGAGGGGCAGCAATAGGTGCTGGTGCTGGAGCAGGCAAAACTTGGGTTGCCACAGCTGGTGGTGGCCCTGGAGCAGGCACAGGTTGGGCCCCTGGTGCTGGAGTAGGAGGTGATCCAGCTTGCGGGGCAGTTTGGGCTTGCTGCACAATTTGGGCTGCCATAGGTTGGCCAGGTTGAACAGGCTGCATTAATGCATCTAATCTCATTTGATTCATTCTGTTCTGAGCCTGTAATATTTTTAATTGTTCATTTTGTTTATTCAAGAATCCACTCTGTTTATGCAAAATTTCATTCTGTTCCTGAATCACTTGGAGAAATGCAAAGTCCCTTTCATCAAAAAATTTCTGCCCATGTAATTGTGACGTGTGCATCCAAGGGCGTTGCTCTAATTTGTTTAAAGAAGGAGGGGAATCGTGGCCCCTCTCTGGTATGCGTGAAGGCGGGCAAACATCTTGGTTCTCAGCACGAAAGAATGCCTGCAATTTAATCTCGTGTAATTCTTTTTGCAAAAAAATAATCTTTTCCCGCTGTCTTTGCAGTGCCTGGCCATAAGTTAAATTTATTTCTCTTTCAGCACTTGTCTGTCCTATGGAAGACGTTTGTGGGCTGGCAATTTGCTGCTTATAAAAGGATGCCACCTCATCTTGTGGGGTTTGAGAGATTTTTGGAATAGCTGCTAAGCATGTAGAATTTCCCCCAGGGAGAAAAGGGTTGCCTTTTAACATCATGCACTGACCTTTGAAAAAGTTCTGATCCAGCTTTTACTTCTACTTGGGCTTCTAAAATCATTTTTTCGGTCTCTGTCTTTTTTCAGCAGCGGCAGCATGTGTAGGAAATTCCTTATCTCCGTTCGTGGACATGGCTGGTCATAAATCTCTCTAATTAGCTAACTATCCTAAAACGCAATAAAACTTCAAAAGAAGCCATAAAGTTTACAACCATCCTCTGCTACCATTGTTAAGAAGAGAATTACTCTCATCAGAGGCGAAATGGATCAGGGCTTCCCTTTTGAAGACATTGTTACTTAGAAAATAAAACGCGAGATTCAAATACTAATAAACAAAATATTTATTTCAGTAGAAAATAATAAAGAATTCTTATTAGGACTACATTGTATCGGCTAAGAAAATAAATCACTTCTACCTTCGGTAGAGATGGCGATGAGAAAAGAAAGGAGGAAACCTTTGGAATGCATACATGGGTAGTAGAATATATCATACGTCTGTTTGACCATAGATACAAGACACAGAAAATATAGAGATGCACAAACTGACAATATTCACATCGTGACATTAAAATATGTTCCCATTGTACACTTGACTTTTAAAGTTTGGAAATCAGAAGCAGTTTTTTTAAAAAAAAAATTTAATTAAGAGATTTTACACAGATAATAAATTCATGCAAAGAAAGAAAAAACATAGTAAATGTGAGGGGAAAAAGAGAAGAATAGAAAAAACAGAAAAAATTAGATAGAAGAAAAGAAAAAGAAAAACTCAGGATTCAGTTCTCTCTCTCCTTCTATTTAACATTTACATGAAGCCCTTAGGTCAGTGTTGGCGAACCTTTTCGGCACCGAGTGCCAAAATGGGAGCGCGTGCACACACGCACGCCAGAAACTGGAAGAGCAGCCGCCTGGTGCGCATGCCCATGCCAGGAAGATGCTCTTCCGGTTTCCGGCATGTGCATGCGCAGTTTCTGGCACGTGAAGACCAGCTGGCCGGTGCGCATGTGCGTGCTGGAAACCGGAAGAGCATCTTTCCGGCACGCACATGCACACTGGGCAGCTGCTCTTCCGGTTTCCGGTGCTCTCGCGCGTGTGAAGATTAGCTGGCTGGCACGCCGGAACCCGGAAAAGCAACAGGCAATGGCTCACGTGCCTGGAGAGATGGCTCTGTGTGCCACTTCCAGCATACGTTCGCCATCACGGCCTTAGGTGAAGTGATCTGGGTTGGGGTAAGATATCATCAATATGCAAATGACACCCAGCTTTATATCTCTACCCCAGGCCCTTGGAGTGATGGACATCTTATCCAGTGTCGGGAGACTGTTGGGGACTGGATGGGGCAAAGCAGGCTCTGACTCAACCTTAGCAATGCAGAGTAGCTGAGGTATTTGGACCCTCTGGAGACAAGGGTCTTCCATTTTTAGTTCTGTGTGGGATTGCATTGCCCCAGGAAGATCCAGTACATTATTTGGGGTCCTCCTAGACTCATGGCTCTTGCTTGAAGACCAGGTGGCAGCCATGGATAAAAGAACCTTTGCACACCTTAAGGATGCATACCAGTTGTGACTATTCCTCTACTGGGAGACTCACAGTGACTCATGTCATGAGAAGTCCTAGAATCATAGGGCTGGTAAGGACCTTGGAGGTCTTCTAGATCAGTGTTTCCCAACCTTGGCAACTTGAAGATGTCTGGACTTCAACTCCCAGAATTCCCCAGCCAGCATTCGCTGGCTGGGGAATTCTGGGAGTTGAAGTCCAGACATCTTCAAGTTGCCAAGGTTGGGAAACACTGTTCTACATCAACTTCCTGGCTATGGCAGGGGATATTATATCATCCCAGACAAATGGTTGCAATCCTTTCTTCTTCAGCACCCACATCTCTCTCTGGGGGGCAAGCTGTTCTTTGCCTTAATTGTTCTATCAGGAAGCTTCTCCTTAGTTCCAGGCTTAGTTCCAGATCTCTCTTTAATGAGCTTCCACCTATTGCTTCTTGTACTACCCTCAGAAGCTTTGGAGAATAAGTTGACCCCTGCTTCCCTGTGGCAGCCCAATGTACTGGAAGACAGCTATCATGTCGCCCCCAATTCTTTGTTAGGCTAGATATACCTAGCTCCCTTAACCATTCCTCATGCAATTTATCCTGCAGTCCCCTTATCAACTTAGTTGCCCTTCAATGCAATCCTTCTCTTGTAACTACTGCAACATGTTCTACACCGGGCTGCCCCTGAAGAACATTGAGAAACTTCAACTGGTACTGAAGGCGTAGTACCAAACAGAAAACATTATATACATAATGTTAATCTCCAATGCTTAAAAGTAAAAATCACTCCTTCCATTACAAATAATCTATCTGGGGAGGCAACATGATCAGAAATTGTGATTTAGTCCTCTTCCTTTCCTTAATCAAATCATTGCCGCTATCAATGTAATCCTGAAAAGACTTTTTACAATGGATTCTTTAGTAGCATAGTAAAAGCTTTGAAAATTGTTTGGAAGAATTGCTTTGGACCTCAGGTAAGCACAAGCATAGCTCCTTTCTGTAGTTCATTTATGTCTTTTTTTAGGCTTATGGAAAAAAGAATACTGCTGTTTTAATGAATCAATCATTACGCTTAAGACAGTGGCATATTTTTCCAGGCTTGCACTGATGTATGAAAAAATATGCATATTTTAATGAATAGCAAAGAGGGGCTGTGCAAATCAAAAATCTGATTGTATTTTTTTTATGTACTATTAATTTTAAGGAACTAAATTAGTTTAAATTGATCATATTTAGACCCCAAAATGATGTGCAGATTGGAAAGGTCCCAAAATAAATTTATTTTAAAAAGCTATTTAAGAAAATGTTTCTGTTATGATCATGGCTTCTGTATGCTTCATGATACCTATGACCTCCCTTGTCCCATCAAACTGCTCCTCAATTCCACCAGCATCGCCTTCCAGTCCTTGACTATCTATTCTTAAGACAAAGCTTTGTGACTTTATTAACAAATCCTCACTTGTTTTGTTCCTTGAAAAATTACCTGCATCTCCCTGAACTTAAGAAAGATATTCGCTGCTGTCAATATCATTGTCCAAATATTACATGACAGCAAATATGAGTTGATTCTAGGCCAATTTCCTGTAATCTAGAGAGAAGCCACTTTAGGCCATTATGATTATAACATATCACAACATATCAACAACAGAATATCTGCTTGTTAATCCATAAATTCGTACATATTTTAGCTGTCAAACCTTCCTATGTATGTATGTATGTATGTATGTATGTATGTATGTATGTATGTATGTGTATATGTATGGATATATGTGTGTGTATATACACACACACGTGTGTGTGTGTGTATGTATGTATGTATGTAAGTATATATATATATATATATATATATATATATATATATATATATATATATATATATACATACATATATATACATACACACACACACACACACACACACACACACACACACACACACACACACACACACACACACACATATACATACACACACACACACACACACACACACACATATACATACACACACACACACACACACACACACCCCTGGTCTTTCTTTCCATACTTGATGCCAAAACTCCATAGCATCACTGCACTTTGAGAATAACAGAGACTTTTTAGATTTCAAATGAAGGAGAAAGCCTAAAACGAGTAATAAAAAAAATCTTTCTCCCATTTATTAAGCTTTCCTCCTTGGGTGCATAAATTCGTTACAGCTTTAGAATAGACAAAAGACATTTTAAAAGAAACATACACTTTCAACTGACTTCAAACCCTCCAATTTGCATTTGCTGTGAAAGACACCAGTAAACTACCCTGCACAGTAATAAGGAATTTTGTGATAATTGTTTGACAACAATTTACTAAACTTCAATGATGTCATGGAATATTCTGCAGTTCGGGAAATAAAACTGTCAGCAGTAGGATTATCTTAGTCCAATTTTTTGGGAGACAGGAAAGCAGATAGTTTGGCTGGGATTTAAAGACAGGAGACAATTTTGTAGAACAGCAAGCGAGTAGGTTTAGGAACAGAACATGTAAAGGGGGGGAAAAAAAGAAAAATCAGCCTAACTCACATTTAGAGGGGGATGTAGGCAGACCCATGGAAGAATCCTATCCGAGCTAATACCAGTAGTGATAATAGGCTGTAGAGGAATGTGAATTAAATCGGAAGGGTTTACAAGAATGGCTCACCAAAATTCAGTGTTGCCAAAAAAAAAAAACCCACCCTACAACAATAATTGTAAAACAAAATTACAGAAAAAGGGAACGCTGTAATAAGGAATCACGAAGCAATGGATGGAAACTAGTCAAGGAGAGAACTAACCTAGAAATAAGGAGAAATTTCCTGACAGAACAATTAATCAGTGGGATGAATTGCCTCTAGAAGTTGTGGGTGCTCCAACACTGGAGGTTTTTAAGAAGTGATTGGACAACCATTTGTCCAATGGTTTAGGGCCTCCTGCTTGAGCAGGGCGTTGGACTAGAAGACCTCCAAGGTCCCTTCCAATATTTTGTTAATCAATATGAAAGAGATCAGGAAGGATCTTACATTCTAGCACAAGAAGAGCTTGAGGCTATTTATTTATTTTATTAATTACATGTATTTATTAAATTCAAATGCTACCCATCCAGGGGCGGGTTCCTAATTTTTTACTACCACTCTGTGGGTGTGGCTTATTTTGTGGGTGTGGCTTGCCAGCCATGTGACTGGGTGGGCGTGGGCCTCAGGAGCTTGGCAGTGGCCGGAGAAGCAGGGGGGCATTGCCCACCCGCAATGCAGCCCCCCGCAGCGGGAGCAGCAAGACCGCGGCAGCGGTTCTTCTAGGAGGCTCCATCCGGCCTGAATGCTTCTCCCCATTCAAAGATCCTCGGCTCCTGCCGCCTGTTCCCCCTCCCCTCAGCAGCTCGAAAAGCCCCAAACGTGCAAAAATGCCTAGGATCATCACCGCGCGTTTGTGGCTTCTCGGACTGCTGAAGGGAGGGGAATGGAGATAGCTCCTGCCGCCCGTTCTTTCAGCGTCTCACACGCTCCCTCAGCCATCCTCCCCTGCGTGGACTCACTGTCCAAGCAGGAAGGCAGCGCATGCGCAGTGCCAGAAGCTCGGCTTTTGGGCATGCGCAGAAGAAATTTTTTAAAAAAAAATTTAAAAAAAAATTTTTTAATGGCGGCGCCCAGGCACCGGCAACCGACCGCACCGGTACTGTGACGTCACCAGCGGCCGCTACCGGTGCTATAGAGTGGACCGCACCGGTAGGAACCCACTACTGTACCCATCTCACCGATAAAGCAATACTGGCCTATTTCTATGGGTGGGGGAAATTTTGGAAGCCTATTAAGTGTGAATGAAGAAAAAAAAATCCACAAGGAAATCTAATCTAGAATACCAAACAGAAAGGAAAGATAGCAGTTATAAATGAACACAGAGCGAGTTAGCATCTGTAGCAAGAACAAAACCAACTTTGAAATATTTGTACTGTTGTGCGTTATCAGTTGGAGATAGATTTGGACATTTGTCTTCCAAAAAGGGCACTTATTTATTTCATTAATGTATGTGGCTGCCCAACTTGCAAACTGCAACTCTGGCAGATAACATAAGATTAAAACACCAACAAGCATAAATATAATTGAGGCAATATTTTTCACACCGACCATTGAAGACGGGCTTACCCAGCATGCTGGGCCCAATTCCCATTGGAAAAGCCAAGTCTTCAAGGCTTTGCAGAAGGCCAGCAGGGGATGACAGAAAGAGAGAAAGAGAAAAGGCAAGCAGCAATACTGAAAAGTTAATAAAACAAAATAGAATAAAAGCTGATTTTATTCAATGTTAATCCCTGAAAATATGCAAAAACACACACACAAAAAAAATCTGCCACAACCCAAGGGGCATTTCTCAAACCTGGACATTTACATGATTTAACTGGACTGTACATATTCAAAGATAACTCAATTTTCATATAAAATTCTCAAATGCATTGTTCACTTGTAAGCAGTCTAGCTGGCTCAGTCTGATCAAATTTTTACACACATTATAAAACCCAAAATACTGCTTTCTTTCCTCTCTCTCTCTCTCTCTCTGTCAGGAAAAGCCAGTTTATCTTGCTTAAGGAAGTATGAATCCTTGCATAAACTCTTAAGCACGGGAAAATTCAGAAGATTCATTTTACAAAATCTACAGATGACTTTAATACACTTTATGCAGACTATATTTCTGCAATTCAAAGGTACGTCTTAACATGACATTTGTATTATTCTGGGCAGATTCAATAATCAATTATGATTTTAGATGGAGATTTAAAAGGAAATTTTGGCATCTCAGGAATCCTAACATTAACAACAATTGATAGCTGTTTCCTTTCTTCTGAGGATTAATCATTCACTTTCCAATTAAAAGTGTATCACTTCCTTGGAAATCCTAATATAGGTAGCCCTCGACCTACGACAATTGAGCCCAAAATTTATGTTGTTAAGTGAGACGTTTAAGTGAATTTTGCCCCATGTTACGACCTTTCTTGCCACAGTTGTTAAGTGAATTGCTGCAGTTGATAAGTTAATAACCTAGTTGTTAAGTGAATCTGGCTTCCCCATTGACTTTCATGGTGCTTCAGACTATCATCTCTTCGGCCCCATGAAAAAGGGTTTGAGAGGCAAACATTATTCCAGTGACGAGGAAGTGAAAACTGCAGTGAAGAAGTGGCTCAAAGAACAGTAAACAAAATTTTACGAGACAGGGATACATGCTCTCATTTGAAGGTGGAAAATTGCTATTGAGAGAAACGGTGACTATGTTGAGAAGTAGGGATGTGATCCACAGAGGACCAGCTTTATTTTGATGTATGCTACATGTTCCTGTGTTGGTAATTATACCTGTCCTAAAGAAAATGGCATTACTTTTTGACTCACCCACATATCTATCTATCTATCTATCTATCTATCTATCTATCTATCTATCTATCTATCTATCTATCTATCTATCTATCTATCTATCTATCTATCTTTCTTTCTTTCTTTCTTTCTTTCTTTTTCTTCTTTCTTTCTTTCTTTTTCTTTCTTTCTTTTTCTTTCTTTCTTTGCCACAGGAAACAAAATGCCATTATCATGGAGAGAGTCACAGAATATGAGCTTTAACACTTTTTTTTAAAGTTGTTTTTTTTACAAACATATGAATGCGTGAACAGTGTGGCACCTGGGTATCATAGATTTTAATACAAATAAAATAGTATTAATCGTATTTGTTTCATTTAAGAAGCTTATATAATCCTTGTAATAATACACATATTTTTATTAAATTATCTTTCATTATTTAATCATTCAATATTTCAATGTCATTTCTATGCCAATTACCCTATTCTAAGTGTCATACCTTTTAATACAAATAGATTATTAATTATATTTATTACTTTAACAAGCTTATATAATTCTAATAATAGTACAAACATTTATGCTAAATTGAAATCTTCCATTATTTGCTTGTTCAACTTATAATCCTTCATTATTTAGTTATTCAATATTTCAATGTTATTTTTATGTCAATCACCATATTCTGCATGTCATACATTTTAATACAAATAAAGTATTTTTGATCATATTTGTTACATTTAGTAAACATACACCTATTCATATTGAAATACAGTATAATCTTTCATTATTTATTTAATCAATAGTTCGATATATTATTTTTATGACAGTCACCATATTATTTAAGTATACTTAGTAACTTCATCATTCAAATTCTAATTTCCCCTCTTACTATTACTTCTTATTATATAAAAATGTGTATTTTATTAACCCCCCTCTCTCTAGTTTCCATCCCTATTCTAACTTTGATTATGCCACTACTGTATTTAAACATATTCCCTTTTTAACCATCATCTCTTGTCTGCTTTAAAGCTTTAATTGTTCGTTTCTTAGCTTGCCTCCCGTATTCCTCTCTTGGATCTTTATTTCTGTCTGCTTCCACATCTTGGCTATTCATTTTAATCATTTCTCCCTTCTCTGTCCTTCTCCGTTGTCTAGTTTCCAAAGTATCTACTCTTACCCCTGTCTCTCTCCCATAAGAATCTTCCTGGTTCTCCGGTTCCTTTTTTAATTCCCTTAGAATACTCCACTTGGCTTGTGTCATCAATCCTTATTATTTTTGTTATTATCTCCTCCTTATCATCTTGTTTCATTTGTTTTGTCTGTTCCATTTTTTCATCTACTCTTTCAGTTAGTTCCTTCTCTTCCTGGGCGTCTCATTGTCCTTTGTGTTATATTTCCCAGCATTCCATCCATGCTCTCTATTCGATTCATTATTTCCTTAAAATGCCTTGTCAGTGTCTCCTTTGTACTTTGGATTACTGATGCCATCTCTTCCCAAGTTCTACTTCTTTCTCCTTGATGAAGCATCTCGTTAAATTTTCTTGCATCCCTCTTTTGTCCAATAATCCAAAAACCATATATTCCAATCTATAGTCACTTCTCAAAAGAATTCAATATTCTTAGTTCTTTGCATCCCAAAATTAATCAACCTGTTCCTCTGGATAGTCCCATAAGTTTTCCAGAATCTCCTTAGGTCCCTCTATAAATTCAGTCTTGTATTGTAATCTTCAAGGGTCATTTTAATGATAATGTCTTCCGTATTATCACATTTAAATCCCAGATAATCAAATAGTTCCAAGATTTTGGGAGTATGTTGTTCTTCCTTTTGTCAGCATTTTTATATACATAACATCAGAAAAATAGAGATGGAAAGTAGGACGCAAGGTAATACCTCTCTATTTCACACGATGAAAGAAACTATTTGAAAGTAAAGATGGTGTATCTGACAAGGGAAAAAAGTAACTATTTTTGCAGATTCCCAATAGTTGTTTTTGTTCTGCATTCTTCTCCATTGGCATAATCAGGAAACTAATTAGTTTTTATATAGTGATTTTATTAAACCATTACAAATACAACAATAAAAATTAATACAAACTAAGAGAAGAAAAGAAGAAATAGAAGAAATAGAAAGTGCAGAAAAGAAAAAAACAGAAATGGCGAGGAAAGGAAAAAATAAGATTATAGCAAAGAATACAAAAGGAAATATATAAGAAATTACTTCCTCCTCCATCACAAGAAGTGTAATCAATTTTAGTACCTCAACACCTTCCTTTAAAATACAAATGTTCTTCCCATATCCCCCTCTTCCTATATCCCATCTCTTACCTATATAAAAATCCTTAAAATCTCATTATTCAGTCCATTACCAGAGATAGTAACTTCTCCATTTTAACCTTGATAAATAATAAATCAACTTTATATTTCTTCTTTTTGGTTTTAACAAACTTGATCTTTAATACCTTCAAATGATCTCCTATAATTTTTTATTTTATTTTATTTATTTATTTTTGGTCACTTCTCACAAAATTATTCTAAGCTGGAAAAAGTGAACCAATTCCCTTTCAAAGGTACCTACCATGGTTTTGGCCAAGAGATGGGTATTCCCTCATTTCCCAGAGACACAAAACCCAACGGAGACTGCTGTCTCGTGATCTCTTCATGAGGAGCAACTATCTGAAGTACTTATGGGCGATCTCAAGCCCTCTCCTTTTCCAGAGAGGAATTACTGAAGAGCCAGTCGACTTGCCAGTTCTTTATTCTACACAGTTCTTAGCCACACTTTTTGTGGGGCTGTCCTCAGTCTGCCATTTTGTGATGGCTTCCCCAGACCTCTCTCCAGACAAAAGTCCGAATGAGGAAGAGCCGATTCCAGGCACATCGCGGAGGGATGTGGAAGAACATCTGGAGGTGCCTGGAGGTTCCAAGCCAGGAAGGTGAGCACGGCGAAATGGTTGTAGAGGGAGCAACTGGTTAAGTGGCCAGCTGAGCCTGGGACTGGAGAGACACAATTGCAGCAGGACAGCCCAGAGGCTTTGGGCAGAGTGGTCATGCAGCTGCAGCTGGCCAGCGGAGATGAGGAGGAACTGCCTCCCCCCCCCCAATCCAAGAACACACAGGGCTGAGACAAGGCAGGTGCAATGGCGGTCAGTTTGGTTTCTTGAGAGACAGCAGCCTCACCCTCCTTGATGGGCTGTTCTGGGCAACGACTATTTAGCACAGCTGTTTTATAAGTCATATTCTGTAGGAAGTTTTTCCCCCTCTGGCTAGACACTTTAAAAAGTCTCTCTTTTTTTCATCTTTGCTACACTGATCCCAATAACAGACATTGAGAGAAAGCATCTAAGTTAAATCAGGCCAAAGAGCCCTTCAATAGGATCCTCTCTTGAGACAGCTTCACATGAAACCACAAGCAAGTAAAAGTCATCGGCTCTGAGCTTAGCAGCCGAATTCAACAACCTTACTAGAATAAAGAAAGTATTTCTTCTTCTTTACTTCCTCTTTTTACTTCAGGTTTCAGGGGAGATACAAAGTTCTTGTTCTTGCTCTTCTGGCGGCCTCAACCATTGTTGTTTGATGTTGTTGAGTGTGCTTGATGTTGTCTCTCCATCTTCTTTGACATTCTCCTCTTTTTGTATACGCCTTGTACGGTATGGAATACCGAGACATTCTATTCAGGTGAGCAACCATTTTATCTGCTCTTTTTATATGTAGTTTAAGATTGGTTCTTGCCCATTCTTTCTCAAATGATCTCATTTCTGATTTTATCTCCTCTGGTCACTCCAGCAGCTTTTCTCAAACATCTAAGTAACTAACTTTAATTTATGTATTATTGTATCTATATTTGGCACTGGTACTACTGTAGGTAGGGATGAATATGCTTTGTATAAGATGAAAGGAAAATATTTAATTAGCCTATTTACTGGTTACAACAACCTTACTTTTTTAAATTAAAAAATCATTTTTAATATGCTCAGGTACCTACATTATATCAACTCTTCATTTTAAGGTTGAGAGTCGTTACTTAAGATTATTGCTATACTATCATTCCCAGCAACCCAGCCAACTTGACCAACAATGAGGAATATTGAGAGGCATAACTCAGCAACATATGAACAGGTTTTTCATCTCTTTGAGACACAATGTCATGGAATAAGTTGTGAAGTCCTCAATAACTGCATAGCATTTTCTGCTACACAGAAGTCTTATTATGACACTGTTCAGAAAAAGCCTTTAAAGTATGCCTAAGTACAATGAAGATAAAGGCAAGAGACGGTGATATGTTCAAAAAAAAAAAAGAACCCGAAGGAAAAGTACAAAATATTACTTTATATGCTGAACGTTCCAGCCTCTCTAATTGACATTCAGAGCTCAGAAGCCGGAAACCAAAATACCAAAAACATTAAATGTCAGGAGTCAGACGTAGTGGCAGAATCACTGTATGTCAGAAAATAGGCATGACACCCTCAAGCATTCCACAAGTTATTCCCCTCCAATTTCATCTTGTACGCTTATGGACACTAAATCTGCATATTTATAATCAACAACGTTTTGCAGCATTTCCAGAATGAAACCGAACTACACAATCTCTCTGGTCTTTAAAAACAACAACAACAACAACAACAACAACAACAGGATTTCTAGTACACATTTCAATTCTCCAGAAGTAGCTAGAGAAATCAAAATTAACATTCATTTTCATAATCAGTTCTTTTTCTCTAGTTTCAAGAGAGAAAATGAAAGTTTTCTCAGGAATAGAAATACCACAGATAAAAGATACGGCTTTTATTGGTTGCCAATTTGCACAGTGGTTAAAATGCAGCACTGCAGTTCAGCAGTTCAAATCTCACCGGCTCAAGGTTGACTCAGCCTTCCATCCTTCTGAGGTCGGTAAAATGAGGACCCAGATTGTTGGGGGCAATATGCTGAACTCTGTAAACCGCTTAGAGAGGGCTGTAAAACACTATGAAGCGGTATATACGTCTAAGTGCTATTGGTATTTTACAGGGCATCCCTACATGGGCACATGTTAGTATTATTGGAAAAAATATTGTGCATAATTTCTGGTTTCATCTGTACTCACACACTTTCAGGCAAACTCAATTTCCAGATCACAACAAGCAGGTATGCCACTCAACAGAACTAGCAACAGGGGTGCCCGTGGTGGGCATTTAACAATCAATTGCACAGTTGTTTTTAACCGTATCTTCCAGACTTCCCTGGCTAGATATCAGCAAACAAGAAAAAACGATTAAATGATAAAAATAGAACAAAAGGCAGGCCAGAGAAAGAGAGAGAGAGAGAGAGACGAACAACAGGATAAAAATAGAAGGGTATTGGGAGTTAATATTCATAACTTACTTTATGTATACTTATATATCAAAAGACAAGAACTCTGCAGACCCACTAGAAACAATACTGTGGATCATTAGGATAGTCAGTCCCAAAGGGAGTAGGCCTTTTTTTTATTCCAGATTCAATCCTTTTTGGTATATAACAATAGCAGAACGAAAATGAAAAGTAGGACACCAGGTGATCCCTTCTGTATTCTGAACCTGAAAACTGAAGACGGAAACAATCTATTCCCCTCTTTGCCTTTAAAATAAGTTCCCCTCAAACAGCCCAAAACCTGCGAACAAAATCAGCAATTTCAGATGTAAATAACGGAAAGGAGAATTATTTTTCTCCAGATGCTTCCTGGTTTTATTTCCATCGTTACCCAAGTTCATATGATAAATAGGTCCCCAAACACTTAACACCAATTCCTACCGATGATGTCACATCATCCCGGCTCCCTCTAGAGGCTGAGAGGCTGAACTACTGCCTCTATTTCTCAAACACTGCCCAGCTCTGTGATAAACAGACTCCAGATTTGCACCAGACCACATTATTCTCCAGGGTGTAACACCGCCTTCTTGGAACAAAGAAGAGCTGTTCTTTTGTTTCCCCGGTCTTCACAGCAAACAAATAAGTGGAAGCGAAAATGCTGTTTAAGAGCATTGATATAATCACTTCCTGTCAATCAAAGGTCCTTGTTATGCCACTTAATAAATGGAGGCTCTAACTATCACATTGAGCTACACAAAAGGTCCATCCAACCAAGGGCAATTTCGCACTGTGGCCAATAATGAGTACTTTGGAGAGTAACACTACACAATTAGGAAGACACTCAAGATTTATTATACACCCTCAGAAGTGATTTAGGGACATTCCACATCAGTCCAATGTAACATCATCTCTCCTGGTCATCCACCACCGGTTTTTTGTTCAGTTATCTTCTCCAAAAGTCACTGTTGCTTCAATGCTTGACTCTTCTTTGCACATTTTGATTTAAAGTTGAAAGAGAGGACCTCAGCTGCCTAAGTAATATTACAAGCAAAAATGCTTGTAAAACATTCACGTTTTCATTTTTAACAAAAAAAATTAAAAAAGAATTATCTGTAAAAATTTTAAAGGACTGGCTCATAAAACATGAATTTCCTGTAAAGGAAAAGGGCATTTTTATAGTCATTTAATTTTTATAGGACATTTAATTCGCAAAATTACTTCGAAAGATACAGCCCGGCTGAATGCAAGAAAAGAAATAAAAGGTTATTAGGTCTGATTTTCCGACTCCCTTTTTGTTAAAGCATTCAACAGCAGCATAAACCAACTAAAAGATCAGAAAGCTTGAATAATGGAAAGGAGAATGATAAACATTTTCACAGATGTCTTGTATTACCGTTGATAGTGATTTTCTATTATTTGTACTGAAACTCCTCCGAAATACTACTGGGAGATAGAAATTATAGAAAAAAATATTATCTTAAACACCACCCAAGTCTTTCATTGCTTTCTAAATGGGAGTTATAATTGAAAAGATATGATTCAAGCACTAGCCATTTCTTCACAATTAACTAGAGATCAAAAAGGACGCAAAACGACGGGATGAAAGTCATATCTCGGTTGGTAACAAGTACCCTCTCAGAGCAGTCTACTTCAAGCAAGTAGCTTATTTAATCATTTAAAATACATTTAGTTTCAAACTCGGTTTAAATTAGAAATTTGCCATTAATCAATAGTTGGTTGACTCTTTTAAGGTTTTTTTTTTTAATATATTAGAAGTATCAATAAATTGAAAACACAATTGTGCATTGAATATTTTACATGTTCTAAACACATGTTGTGACTGGAAAAAGTTCCATATATCCCTTTATCCTTTATACATTTTCTTACATGCAGATCTTTAAAAATGTGAACTTACTAATGTTCTTTTTAAATCAGAATAGGGCAGTTTCATCCTTCTGACTTTCTGGAGGAATGTGAGGAGCTGTTTGTGCAAGCAATGACCATTTGGTGCTAGAAGCCTGCTTGGTTCCATATTTTGAACATTAAATTAGGATTATCACTACAGCAACTCAGATTCTCTATCACCTGACCAAATGGTACTCTGAGATTTCAGATAACTGGGCCATACCAGAATCTAAACCTGGGACTATTTCCAATCAAAGGAAATATTAGATAACCGAAGAGATTCCTCATCTGTTATGATTGCAAAGAGTTTTTTTTTAAAGAGCTTTAGATCACAATTTAATTTTCTTTATATATTCCACATATGTTGCTCTGGAGCACTCTGGGGAAAATCATAATCAGCCACTGCTACCAAAAGAGAGTACACAGAAAGATTCTATAATTTTGTTTCCCCAAAATGCAGAAATATTCCCCTGGGCCATTTTGCAAAAATGAGGCATGCTTCCATTACTGTTCCCAAAATACATTTTGCAGGCATAGCAAAAACACTCAAAGAAAGAAGGAAAAGAGGAATTAAGTTTCCAAATACCAAATGTTTAGCATTGCCTTGCTCCTTGCCATGAGTAGGGCATACCTAAACTTATTCTTCTACAATCTAAAATCATTCTTAGTCTTGCCCAGCTTGTAATATTTAAATTAAGCTGTTATTATCCTAGTAGAGTAAACCATGAGCATTCTATTCATCAACAGTAGCATGACAACAATTCTCTGGTCAATGGTACAATGTTCAAGTGGTGTCAATCGTAAGGTATATACCAGTGGTGGCGAACCTTTTTAGGCTCGCGTGCCAAAAAAAGGGGGGGGCGCTCGCGCACGCTCGCGTGCCCACACCCATTCCCTCCCCCCCACGCATGCGCACAACACCCCCCATGCTGCCCCCTGCACATGCGCACACACCCCCACCCCCCGCGCAAAGGCTTACCGGAGCCTGGGACGACGAAACCGGCAAACCGGAAGTGCGAAAAAACGCACTTCCGGTTTGCCGGTGTGCTGTTTTTTGCACTCCGGAGGGTTCAGGGAAGCTCCCTGAAGCTCCGGAATGCAAAAAACTACAAAACGGACAAACCAGAAGTGCGGAAAAGTGCACTTCCGGTTTGTCCGTTTTGTAGTTTTTTACATTCCGGAGCTTCAGGGAGCTTCCCTGAACCCTCCGGAGTGCAAAAAACAGCTCACCGGCAAACCGGAAGTGCGTTTTTCCACACTTCCGGTTTGCCGGTGGGCAACCCTCGCGTGCCAGCCGCTATGGCTCCGCGTGCCACCTGTGGCACGCGTGCCATAGGTACGCCACCACGGGTATATACGTTCAATCTCTTCCTTGCACTTCAGGATTATAAATATTCCAACTGTTCAAAATATAGAAACATCTTGATAGGCTTGAACATTGGCCTCTATCCAACAAAATGTTGATCAATAGTGAGAAATATATGGTTCTTAGGTAAGGGAGGGAAAAAAAATCACATGGACAGATACACCTGGACATCTACAGGTAAGGTAGATGGCACCTGGTTTAACAGTAATACTTGTGAAAAGAATTTAGGTGGTAGATCTAGATTAGTAGACCACAGATTAAGCACAAACCAGCAACGTGTCCAAGTTGACAAAGAGCCAATGCAGTTTTGGGTTGTACCAATAGAGATACAGTGTTAAGATCACAGGAAGCGATAGTTCCTGGTCATATTGCATCTGGAATACTGTTTCCAATTCTGGTTAACAGAGTGCATAAAGAATGCTGAAGACTGGGAAAGAGTGCAACGGAAGAACAGTAAGAAGCTGGGGGTTAACCCTACAAAAAGCTATTACAGAAAAGTTGGTATGTCTAGGCTAAAGAAGAGAAGAAGAAGAGGTATCATGGAGAGAACATGAAATCAGTTTTCGAATACATAAAGGGATATCCCAGCAGACGGTATGGATTTGTTCTTCACAGCATCCAAGGATCAGACAAATACAAATGGGTAGAACCTATACAGAGAGAGAGATCCAAACTCAAAATAAAAAGTAATTTCCTGGCTGTGCGAGCTGTTAGGCAGTGGAAAAGCCTGCTTTCTGAAGTTGTGGGTGCTCCATCACTAGATGTTTTTTAGAAAAAACTTGCCAGACATCTGTCTAGTATGGTATATGGATTCCTGCCTTGGGCAGAAGGTTGGTCATGAAGAGATACCTATGATTCTATTATTCCCTTTCAGCAAAGGAACAAAATAATTTGCATTTTATTTTATTTTTTTATTGAATTTTTGAAATACCTAATAAGTCTATTCAGCAAGTGCGAAAGAAAAGTGCGAAAGAGATCACAGAGAGCTAGAGATAGGCACGTATATTCATATATAGCATGCACTACAGCAGACATTGCAAAAGCACATACTCTCACTGCAGTAACAATAACATTCAGTGTAAATACAAGTCTGAAACAAATCAAAAATTTGTAGATTCAGTCTATCAGCCAAAAACTTCGCTACATATGAAATCCATATTACGCCTCCTACCTCTAAGATACTCATAAGCATTCCGTACCCCAGTGTATTCACTCAATATTTCGTGCATTTGAAGTAGATGAAGATGTCAGAGACTTCGTCCTCTCCAGTGCCTTTAATAGTCACACAGAGAAAGAGCAGCATTAGTGTCCAGATGGGGCTGGGACAGAGTGCCCATTATTTTTCTCTAATAACAGAAGTCAGAAGGTTAAATAGACAATTTTGCTCGGTGCCATTACTAGATAAACCAGCAGGTAAAGGTCTAAGACCCCCACATCTCGGGACCATTAAATGCAACTGACATTGATCATGCCTGTCCTTCCTTTCTATGACATTTAAAACAACTTACATGGAAAACATGGAAGGAATGGAGAGTGGGTGGTAAATAAGATAAAAAAATCACAGAAAGGCACAACTGGATCACACACTAGGCACTCTGCTGTGACCAGTCCATAAAAAAAAATCAAATCAAACTTAATGAATGTTAAGGAACCTAGCTGGTGGAGAAAATAATGATTTATAACCTGTCTGAACCAACTTAACAATAAATGACAATCTTGACTGGAACTCTGGAATAAAAGGTCACAGAATCTGAAGATTAAGTTGTGTTTGAAGTTTCAGCACTGAGCAGGTGTCTCCATAAACAAGCAGATGTTTCTAAAATTGCAGCAACTTTAGGTCACATTAGACAAAAAGAAAATACTTTTATAATAAGCAGTGACTTGCTTTTCACACTCATGGTTTTTGGAAGAACTCTGGAGAGAGGTCCACCAAAATACCAAAACTTGGTGTAAAAAGCCATTTAATGAGCACTCCGGTGGTACTTTCTGTCATCAGCTAACAGGTTTATACTCCACAACTCTTAACACTTGTTCAGAACCAGATTGACATCATGAACGGATAGGTCTCCAGAAATTACAAGCCCGTCATTAAAAAGTACCAGAAATACTGTAAAATCAGTTTTCCAAAAGGGAATTTAGGTTGCATTACAACATTTAGAGCCGAGGTGGCGCAGTGGTTAAAGTGCAGCACTGCGGTTCAGCTGTTCAGCTGTTCAAATCTCACCGGCTCAAGGTTGACTCAGCCTTCCATCCTTCCGAGGTGGGTAAAATGAGGACCCAGATTGTTGGGGGCAATATGCTGAACTCTGTAAACCGCTTAGAGAGGGCTGTAAAGCACTATGAAGCGGTATATAAGTCTAAGTGCTATTGCTATTTATGGGATCAGAATGATAATTCAAAAATGATTAAATAAATAAAGATGACAGGTGATCTATGGGTAACAACAGAAATCCAATAAACATCCAAAATGATCCAAGATCCCAGTGCTTCAAGTTCCACACCAGAACTTTCCAAATTCCACATTTCAATTATAACATTTTTTAAAGTTATGTTTTTAATTAAGAGCGCAAAATTCTTGTCTTTTAAAATCAACTCTTCTCATAGAAAATATGTAAAGGGTTTCTCAATTGTTATTATTTAGTAATACATTTTCTATGCTGCTTTGTCTCCTGGAACAGCAATTCACCAAAAAAAAAAAACCCAAAACCCCAACCATCTTAAATAAAGCCATCAATCTTTAAAAACAATAAATACAAACATTAAAAAGCTCATTTAAAAATGCAACTTCAATGGTAATTTTAAAGATTTATGAAAGACTTTTAATTTCAGACAGCATTAAGGGACCATTAAGAATCACCTCCATCTAAAAGCAACTGAAATTGTACTAGCAGTGCTTATAATTTTAACATTCCTTGGATCTTAATTTAAAACAAGAACAATAATATTCTTTAAAATAAATAGCTCATAATAGCTATGATAACTCCTTGTATACCAGCAACATCTGGAGATGCCACATTGACGAAAGGCTACATTAAAGCTCCTGATCAACTATTGTTTCATTCGGCAAAATTGCATAATGATTTCCTGATGGAAGAAAATAGTTCTGTCACAGTGAACAATATTTTCCTAGTGTCTGAATGAGACAGCAATCAGACCTTAAGGAAAATGAATCTGCTTTGTACAATTAAGGGGAAGGGTTGGGGTAAAGTGATCTGGTGTCTCTGGATTCCATGCGGGAACATCTGCTGCTGTATCGAGTTACATGCTTATGTTTTCTTTTAAATAGCTCTAAACAGAAGGATATTACAAAAACACTACAGTTCTCAAGAGCTATGTCCTCCAAGGGAAACCTCAACTGGGTAACACAACTCTAACGAGTATTGCCATGCCTTGGAAAGTGCACTACAATTAAATTACATCCTTGTAATTAAAAAGTTGCCTTGTAACAGCCATCCTATAAACCTTCTTTATATGTTTATTTAAACCTATATTTTGATTTCCAAAATGCTCTAGCCCAGGGGTGTCAAACTCAAGGCCCGCAAGACGGATGTAGCCCGTGGAGTGCTTAAATCCAGTCCACGGGGCCAGCCTGGAAATATCAAAGGACTGGCCACAATGCGTCTGCCAGCCAAAACGGGCCGTGTGCGCCCCCCTGTGACCCTATTTTGGCCAGCAGGGTACTGCAGGAGGCATCCGTCCTGTCTTCACCCCGCTCCCCCCCATCGGCCTGCGGAAAACTACAATGCTGATCCGGCCCTCAAAGAAACCCAGTTTGACACCCGTGCTCTAGCCTTTTTCTCATTTTTTTCTTCCAATAAGAAGAAATATTCCCAAATGAGATCTACTGAAGTTTGTGAGGCATGTTTCAATCCAGTTCTGGAAACTTTATATACAAACTAACTGTGCTAACTTCTTTTCAATCATTTCCGGATCCTGTTAGAAAAATTGCCAAGTAATCAAACTTTCCCCTGAATTTTAAAAAGAGCATTCCAAATAAGAATGAGCCGAGGTGGCGCAGCGGTTAGAGTGCAATACTACAGGCCACTTTAGCTGACTGTGATCAGCAGTTCAGTGGTTCAAATCTCACCGGCTCAAGGTTGACTCAGCCTTCCATCCTTCCGAGGTAGGTAAAATGAGGACCCAGATTGTTGGGGGAAATATAAATATACATTTGTTTACTGGTGTAAACCACTTAAAGAGTGCTTGCACTTTGAGGCAGTATATAAATCTCACAAATAAATAAATAAAATAAATAAGAGAGGAACAAAATATGCATGTATTTGTATTACAGTACAAATACGGTATTACTACTGTCAATTAAAATTATTCCAAAGCCTGTGTGTGTGTGTGTGTGTGTGTGTGTGTGTGTGTGTGTGTGTGTGTGTGTGTGTGTGTGTGAAAGAATTAAGTGATCAGTGAGAAGAGGGAAAAAAATCCTGTTCTCTAACAACTAGCATCAGTAACTCCAATGAATTGTCTTCATGCAAAGTACAATAGGTGAAGGAGTAGGGAGATTTCAGGTCATCAACATTTTTTGATCAAGCCAGCTGTGATATAATAAAAAGGTACTTTTTTTTTAATTTAACATATTCTTTGGTAAAAGTGCTATGATTCACAGCAACCTGACAGCTCAACTCATGATTTTATGTATGAATCTGAGCATGGAAGCCTTTGGTCTGGAGAAAGTTATGATGGCTATAATATAAGCTTCTGAAAATTAAACCAATCTCTAGCTAGCATAGGCTTCCATTTAGTAAAATGATTGAAGGATGAACACAATTCTTTGCTGTCCTGAAGCAACACAAAAAACAGCTAATGCATCCCTTGCCAATTTATATGCATGCCAATATTGTCAGCCTTCTCCAACCTGGTATTACCAGCTATGCCGTGTTAACCATCACTGTCAACTTAATACTGAAGAATCAAATCAGTTCTGCAAGCAGAAGAACAAGTCAGGCAAGGGCAAAGTGTGTTTTGCTATCTTATTTGAAAGAAAAGATGAGATTATAAGCATTGTATCCAAACAGGGAGCACAGAGGACAATGCATTCAGTAGAAAACCAAAATAAGGGGTTAGGTTTCATATTTTCAACCACCGAATATGGACAAAGCAAATCCCTCACTGTCAAAGTAAGATGAGAAAATAATTGTCATGGATCAAGGGAATATAAACATAGTTTCAAACAGATTGTCAACAACTCAAATCCCAAGAAAGTGAAGATTATCTAAGGAAGTGATGGCAAACATTTTTTGGCTCGCTTGCCAAAAGGGTGTTCACGCGCGTGTGTCCACACCCATGCCCTCCCCCGTGCATGTGCACAACCCCTGCGCTGCCCCCCCGTGCATGTGCACAGGCCTCACTGAAGCCTCTGGATTCCTGAAGCCTGTGGACGGCAAAAAACAGCCCAACAGGCCAACCGGAAGTTCGTTTCCATGCTTCCGGTTGGGCCATTGACCCATTTTTCGCTGTCCCCAGAGTTCAGGAGGCTTTTTTGAAGCATGGGGAGAGCGAAAATGGCCGAAAAGAAGGCTGAAAATCAACTGGCCAGCCCGCGCATGCGTGCTGGAGCTGACATAGGGCAACACCTCGCATGCCCTCAGATATGGCACGAACCTGTGGCACGGGTGCCATAGGTTCGCCATCACTGATCCAAGGAAAATAACAGACACTCAAGGATATCTAAAGTGTCTTCTTCAGTTATGACATTGTGATGAGACCAGATGCAAGCCATAAAATTGTATCTGTAGTGGTCTACAAGGGAAATTATTTTCTTTCGTGTTCTGTATGTACAGATCCCAAGAAAAAGGTTTCACATTGTGTGTGCATAGAGCGGAACTAGATATGAAAGATTATTAGGGCAAGACACCTAAAACCAGAAGAACAGGGCTAAAGGATCTACCATAATCATCATCTTTTTCCTTCCTCATGTATTAATTATATACCTAATCAGAACATCCGAAGAGTTTCCACCCCATCAATTACATTTGGTAGCAAGCAGAATGACTTGGGATTGCTTATTATTCATAGGTGAACAATTGGCATAGCAATTGTCAAGAGAGCACAACTTAGCTGATCATAAATACAGGCCAGCAGCTGCAATTAGAGTGTTTACCTAGGGTAGAAGCCATTCAAAATAATCAAATACTTAACACAATTTCTGGGTTTAAAGTGGAGGCAATCAACAGTGTTTCTTCTCCAGTATAAGACCTTTAATGCTTTATTGGAAATACAATTTCAGGATGAAAATATTTCCTCCTTGCTGAAATTACAAAACAGAGAAAATTGAAGGAATGATGAGAAATCTACCACTGCTATTATTACACTTCTAAACTTCCAATAATCCTATGCATTCTCACTCAAATGAAAACCATATGGAATGAAATATGATAGAAAAGACTCAAATACTTAGAAATACGGTGCAGTCCTACCCATGTGTTACACAAAATCAAAGCTGGTTTGCTCCCATGTGCACAAGATTGCAACACTGAATTTAAAGAAGTATTTGTCGCTTTATTCACTTGGCTAGTTTTCTTTTTCTTTCTTTCTTTCTTTCTTTCTTTCTTTCTTTCTTTCTTTCTTTCTTTCTTTCTTTCTTTCTTTCTTTCTTTCTTCTTTCTTTCTTTTCAGGGTGTGTGTGTCTAGTTGTTTTAAGAAGGATATGTTTTGTATTAAACCTGTACGTGTTAATTACATCCCTGGGGACTCCTCTTTAACCAAAGGTAAACAATGAAATAGCACAATCCCAAGTGGAGAATTTAATAAGGGTGGAAGCCACTGAAGAGTCACCTGGTCAGACCAGTGGAGCCAACATCTTCCAGAAGACAGGACTACCACCAATAATCATTTATTGGTTAGAAAGAACAAGAAAAAGCGCTTTTATTTCAAAGTATTCCTCAGTAGAACCTTTCAAGTAAAGATGTTTTTTGTACTCCCCCTTTCCAACAATGACTACAGCAGTTGGTTCAAAAATCATAAATAATATAATTTTGTAACCTATTTGATCAATCCCCTCCCCCAGGTTGGCACCACCTGGTAGTTTTATGCAGTGGTGAAATCCAATTTTTTTTACTACCGGTTCTGTGGGCGTGGCTTGGTGGGCGTGGTGTGGCTTGGTGGCCGTGGCTTGGTGGGCATGGCAAGGGAAGGATACTGCAAAATCTCAATTCCCACCAGGGGAAGGATACTGCAAAATCCCCATTCCCTCCCCACTCCTGGGGGAAGGATATTGCAAAATCCCCATTCCCTCCCCACTCCTGGGGGAAGGATATTGCAAAATCCCCATTCCCTCCCCACTCCTGGGGGAAGGATATTGCAAAATCTCCATTCCCACCAGGGGAAGGATACTGCAAAATCCCCATTCCCTCCCCACTCCTGGGGGAAAGATACTGCAAAATCCCCATTCCCTCCCCACTCCTGGGGGAAGGATATTGCAAAATCCCCATTCCCTCCCCACTCCTGGGGGAAGGATATTGCAAAATCCCCATTCCCTCCCCACTTCTGGGGGAAGGATATTGCAAAATCTCCATTCCCATCAGGGGAAGGATACTGCAAAATCCCCATTCCCTCCCCACTCCTGGGGGAAAGATACTGCAAAATCCCCATTCCCTCCCCACTCCTGGGGGAAGGATATTGCAAAATCCCCATTCCCTCCCCACTCCTGGGGGAAGGATATTGCAAAATCCCCATTCCCTCCCCACTCCTGGGGGAAGGATATTGCAAAATCCCCATTCCCTCCCCACTCCTGGGGGAAGGATATTGCAAAATCCCCATTCCCTCCCCACTCCTGGGGGAAGGATATTGCGAAATCCCTATTCCCTCCCCACTCCTGGGGGAAGGATATTGCAAAATCCCCATTCCCTCCCCACTCCTGGGGGAAGGATATTGCAAAATCTCCATTCCCACCCCACTCTGGGGCTAACCAGAGGTGGTATTTGCCGGTTCTCCGAACTACTCAAAATTTCCACTACCAGTTCTCCGAACTACTCAAAAATTCCGCTACCGGTTCTCCAGAACCTATCAGAACCTGCTGGATTTCACCCCTGGTTTTATGGCTGTAACTTCTCTCCACACAAGTTGTGATTGCCAGGAGTTCCAATTCAACACATCTAAAATGGGGACGATTGGAAAACGCTGCCTTTGAAGCCATTTAGACCAGATACTGTGTAGTAGGTTCCACAAAAGACCTTTTATGAAAGTTGCTCTAACATGAAACTTGGCTGCACAAGAAAACCTACCACTAAACTGATTTCAAGGATCAAGCAAGAAAATAACTATTAGCCTACTCTGTTATCTTTTGCCAGACTAGCAAAAGGATCCAATCTTTCAAAGCTAATAATGAGTGTTATAGTCCAAGCTCACATTCTTGATACGTATTATCCACATTATTGATAATCCAATGCTTGACTCCCAACTAAAATATCTGCAGTAGCTTCACTAAACTGCCTTTTCCTATAAAATATCATTAATCTACAAGAAAAACAAAAGGAGGCTACACTGACATTGAGTAAACCAGAATAAGACCGAGAAATGATAGAGCAGGGGTGTCAAACTCACGGCCCGCGGGCCAGATGCATCACGCGCTGGCCATGCCTATGCCCGGTTTAGTGAAGAGGGGGAAATCGCAATACGCACATGACGACTCTGTGAAAACGCGAGTTTTGACACCTCTGTGATACAACATTGCAAAATAGCATTTCTCCCGGTGCAATCCCACATGAAATTATATCAGAGACACTAAGAAATGAAGCCAAGAGACGATTCTTTTGAAACAATCTGTTCAATATGTTATGGTTGATGAACTCAGGAAAAGCAGATTTAAAGAGCATGCTTTGTTTTGTTATTATTTCAGTAACATTTTGCTTTTCCTCTGAGAAGCCAAGGTTTGCACATGGTTATGTCCTCATTTTTCTCTCCACAAACTCAACTCTGGACAGTTGGCTGCAAGACCATCCTAACCCGGTCAGTTTCCATTCTGAAAATGAACTCCAACCTTCCATAGTCCCAATTCACCTTCTTAAGCTGTACTCAATAACCCGACAGATTTTTTTCCCCATTAGAATCCTCTGTTTGCGTTACAGAACAGGCATGAATTGTTTGATTACTAATATGTAGCTATAGTCTAATATTAACTTGCGGAAAGTCATGCTCAAAAAGCATAAAAGGAGCAAAAGGCCGGCATGCTCTGTATGCTCACCTTAGAAGGGGTGTATGACTGATTGTCCTCAGTGCCCTGTTAATCCTTCCCTGCGCTCCTGTCTCTTTAAGCCTCTCCCCAGCCAGCAGGGCAACACTGACTGTAAAAGCTGTGCTGAGATACAGGTATGAAGTGAAGGAGGTGTGTATTTGCAAAACAGCCTGAAGCAGTTTAAAGCATCTACTGCAGAAAGGAGAAAAATTCTCTAGAAGTACTCCCAAGGAGTACAGATAGGCTTTGACTTATGATCACAATAGAGCTGAAAATTTCTATTGCTAAGCAAGACAGTTAAATGAGTTGTACCCCATTTTATGATAGTTTTGCCATGGTTGTTAAGTGAATCACTAAGTGAATCATGTGGTTATTAAGTGAATCTGGCCCAGAGGTGGGTTCCTACCGGTTCGAACCAGTTCTATAGAACCGTTAGTAACTTGGCGGCCTGGTTGCTGGAACCGGCAGCGACCCAGGCCTGCCATGCTGCCGATTCTCTCGGTGGCGCCATAGGTGCCGCCATCTTGTTTTTTGCTTCTGCGCATGTGCAGCTTTTTTTTAGTATTGCGCATGCACATACACATGCACACGCCCGGTGCATCCTTGAGCGAACCAGCAGTAGCAGAATCCGGAACCCACCCCTGATCTGGCCTTCCCATTGACTTTGTTTATTGGAAGCCAGCTGGGAAGATTACAAATGGTGATAACATGATCGCAGAACAGTGCAACTGGCATAAATACATGCCAGTTACCAAGTGCCCAAATTCTGATCACGTGATCAGGGGAAGGCTTCAACGGTTGAAAGTGTGAAAACCAGTCATAAGTCACTTTTTTCAGTGCTGTTGTAACTTTGATCGTAAATGGTTGTAAGTCAAGGACTACCTGTAGTGGTAGAATAGCAATGAGGAAGAATGGAGTAGTGCTGAGTAATAGCCTATGAAGCTTGTATGTATGTGTGTGTTGTCTAGAGACCTGTGTTGTGTTGGGTCTTTTGTGTTTTGAGCCCACTGAATTGGGTGTACTTAAAAGAACCTGTGACAAGGGGGACAGAGATAACATATAGACATCCATCTTCTGGCCAGCAAAGGTTACTTTTTACCTACTTATATTTCTTTAAACCAGACTTCAGCTTAAGGAAAAGAGCTAAAAGAGCATAACACCCAGTGGTGGATTCCTACCGGTGCAGTCCACTCTACCGCACCGGTAGTGGCCGGCCGATTATGTAATTTGTGCGCGACACCAATCCGTCGTCTTCACCGGTCCGTCGCGTGTCGCCATCTTTTTTCAGATTTTTTGGGCTTTTTTTTGCTTCCTGCGCATGCGCGGAAGCAAAATCGCATGAGGGATGCATGCACGTAGCATGCGCACGCCCGCACAAAACGTGGAGATGCGCGTGCAGCGCACCGGTAGCAACTTCGAGAGCAACCCGCCCCTGATAACACCCCCCTAAAAAAATAAATGTAGGCAGCAAGTGGAACAGTCAAGCCATGAACCAGTGAACTATGCACAATGTTCCATGTTACTGCCAATACTTTCATATCCAGAAAGCAAAAAACCGAGTGGAGGGTTATCCTAGACCAGTGATGGCAAACCTTTTTTCCCTCGGGTGCCAAAAGTGCATGCGCGCGTGCTATCGCACATGCGTGAGTGCCCACACCCATAATTCAATGCCTGGGGAGGGCGAAAACGGCCTCTCCCGCTGCCCCGGAGGCCCTCTGGAGGCTGGAAATGGCCCCTTTCCCAATTTCTGGTGGGCCCAGTAGGCCCATTTTTCATCCTCTCCAGGCTCCAGAGGCTTCCCTGGAGCCTGGGGAGGGCAAAAACACCCTCCCCAGTCCCCCCGGAGGCCCTCCGGAAGCTGAAAACGCCCTCCCAGAGCCTCCGTGCGAGCCAAAAATCAGCTGGCTGGCATGCACGTGTGCTGGAGCTGAGCTAGGCAATGGCTCGTGTGCCGGCAGATATGGCTCCGCGTGCCACCTGTGGCACCCGTGCCATAGGTTCGCCATCACTGTCCTAGACCAAGAACTGTTTTGTGTTTCTGACCAACAAGATGGAGGAAAATATTGAATTTTACCCATTTTCTCTCTTCCTCAGATGATTCACAAGCTGTACAGGATATGTGAGAAATCTTACTAAACTGTAATTATTGAGCGCTAATTAGACCCCATGCTGTGCAACATAGTTGGGTTTTATTTAAAATGTCTGTATTTTTTATTCCTGTACAGATTATTTATGTTGCTTTTGGGGTCTTCTGTTGCCCTTGTATTTTTGGCTTCTGAAGGATCTTGTCTGTAAGGGGGCTAAGATTGTTAATAAAGTAAATCACTCTAGTTTCTTAAATGTCAGTGCCACTTTGCATTTTAGCATACAAAAAGAAGGGAAATAAAATGGTAGGGCATAATAAAACAGTTGGCCTTGACATAAATACATACAAACTATGTGGAACAATAATGGAGTAGCGAAACTTGGATAGCTTCTTCAAAGAAGAAGAAAAAGTAAGCATTTCAAGTGAAACCCTGCAACTATGCAGATCTATCTTTTCCTGAGATCTTCCACACAATAACAGGAATAACAATTTGCACATAATTGAGTTTTGGATTTACACAGTCTAAAGTTAAATGCATCTCAGGATAAAATGTTTTAGTGACTCTAGGCATGCCCATGTAGCTTTTAGCCAACAATACACAAATAATTGTCCATAGATAGTGCTCAACCTACAACCACAATTGGGACTAGATTCTTGGTCGTAAGTTGTGATGGTCATAGGTTGAGACACACACATGACCAGATCCAATCTTAAAACCCTTTTACTGTGCTTGTTAAGTGAATCATGCAGTCATAAGTCCAAATCCATTCTGGCTTTTTTTGCCAGAAACTGGGAAAAACACCTGAAACTGGCAAATCACAGTCACATCACTATGGGACACCATAACCAGTCACAAATGCAAGTCAGTTGGCAAGCGCCCAAAATGCAGTCATGTGACCGGCAGGGGCACAACCTTTTATGATGGCTGGAAGGGCGTTACAGACTAAGCCTGTAATGGTGAACCTATGGCACGCGTGCCACAGGTGGCACTCAGACCCATATCGGAGGGCATGCGCGGCATTGCCCTATGTCAGCTCCAGCGCGCATGCGTGCGCTGGCCAGTTGATTTTTGGACTTGGGGAAGGCCGTTCTCACCCTCCGGAGGCTTCAGGAGGCTTCCCTGAAGCCTCTGGAGGGTGAAAAGCAGCCCAATGGGCAAACCGGAAGTTCAGAAAAACAGACTTCCAGTTTGCCCGTTGGGCCGTTTTTGCACTACCCAGGCTTCAGAAGTCTGGAGGTTTCAGCAAGGCCTGTGTGCATGCGCGGGGGGCAGTGCAGAGGTTGTCCGTATGCGTGGGGGAGGGCATGGGTGTGGGCACATGCACATGCGCTAGCGCATGCGCGCACACCCTTTTGGCACGTGAGCCAAAAGTTTGCCATCACTGGACTAAGCTATTGTGCAATGTTGCTTCCCTCCATGATGACCCTTTCTGAGTCTGTCATAACTCAAAATGGTCATTAAACAAACTACTACTTATATTCTTCTCCCAATATTTGTTTCCAGTCTAGTCCAGAGCCTTGGAGTTTCATGGGACCTCCCATCCAAAGTAAGCCAATCCCAATGCTGCTTAGATATACAATATTAGCTAGTAGGTATTGTCAAAAAGTCCCCAAATCAAAGGAAGGAGCGATATCAGAAGACATCTGCTTTTTTTATGTTGGGTTATATGTGTGGGTCCTGTATGTACACACATACATATATATCTTAGGAGCCGTAGTGGCACGGTGCTTAGAATGCAGTATTGCAGGCTAATTCTGCCTACAGTCTGGAGTTTGATTCTGATGGGTCTCGAGATTGACTCAGCCTCCCATCCTTCCGAGGTCAGTAAAATGAGAACCCATTTGATGTAAGGGTATGTAAGAGATATACAAGTGCTATTGCTATTGCTATTCCTATGCTATAAACATATATCTTACACATATACCCATATATAAAACACCCCATGGATTTTTTTTTCAAAGTTTCCTAACACGTCATTAGCAGGGACCAACAAGCATCCCAAGAGGCAAAAAATCAATATATATTTTAATGCTGTGTTCCATTCTTGGCCCATTCTCTTCCAGATTACAAAAAACAAACTTTGGTCTAAGAGCTTTCCTGGATCAGTTTCTGTTTAAAGCTATGATCTCAACATGTGGTATACACTGAGACAAAAAAAAGAAATCTTAACAATCTAACGTGTAGCACCCTTTGGGGAAACACATTTAGTCTCCAATATTTATTTGCAGAAATTAAACTGTAAATGGCAAAGGCCTAAAATTTAGGTACCTTGGCCAAATAAGCTTTATTACACATTACATCTCAAATTTGCTTCTATGTAACCTCTGCCATTGCAGTAAAAGAGATTCCGGAGCATTGATTATGCCACAGACCTGATTTCTTTAAAAAGCAATATGATGCATCGCTTCAAGTGGAATATGAGAGACTGCCATATCACCTGCAATATGTCTCATGTACCTTTTCATTTTAGTTGCTCCTCCTTGCCCTTTGCATGCCTTCCACACGATTAATTGTTAATAATGATGAATTCCTCAGTTTGGAATTAAGAAGAAAAACTCAAACTGCATATGCATGCCATTTACAACACATACTAAGATAAGAGAACCATGTGAAAATTGGATGCTATATTTTAAGGATATTAACCGCATTGGAAACTTTATTTGGGAACAAAATGTGATATAGATCAGACATCTCCAAATACAGCCCTGGACAGCTAGTAATGTGGCCCCACTAGATTGTAAACTTTTAACATTATTATGAGATTGTATATTATAAAACTATGTTGTATTTTATATGCGGCCCAAGACAATTCCTCTTTGCTCAATATGGCCCAGGAAAGCCAAAAGGTTTGACAACCATGCTGTAGATAATTTGCAGAATAAAAACACTAGGGCAAGTGTTAAAAGCTTTCCCTGCAACTAACTAGAATGGCAAATAAAAGTGAAAATACCTGCCACAAGGACTCTAGCATACAAGTAATCCTTGAATTACGACCATAATGGAGCTTGTCCACCATCATAGGCGTAACTCATGATGGTCATAAGATTTTTACGACTTTTGCAGCAGCCATTAAGCAAATCCGTGGTCCTTAACTGAACTCCACAATCATTAAGCGAACCAGCAGTTCACTATGGCCACGGTTTTGCCGAAAACTAGAAGTAAATGCCATTTGATTTGCAAAATCTTCATAAAATGCAGTCACATGACCACAGGGGGCTGCAAACGCAGACAGATTGACGAGCACCTGAAGTGCAGTCACGTGACTGTGGAGAAGCAACCATGACAACTTCAAATCTGTGTTATAAGTACCCCTAGATAGGTCCATCAGAACTCTGAATGGTTGCTTAGCAACCTTTCAAAAGTTGAAAGGTCGGGCAGTAATTTAGATTCAAGGGCAAAACAGTGTGCTGGGTACCAGGTGGGACAGCAATCTGCATCTCCTGGACCTGGAAGTCTCTGAACCATTTCCCAGGTTCAAGTGATCGCCCTCAGCTGCTGCACTGTGATCTCCCAAAAAGTGAGTTTGGCTTAAATGTTGCAAACAGATGCGGCAGCCCTGCCCAGGTGTGCTCCAAAGAACCATTTTGCCTTTGAATCCAGCCCTATTAGTTTATATGTATAATCCATTATACAAATAATGCATCTGGGATCAGATATTTAAAAAGGGTGAATCTGAGAGCTGCATTTACAAAATTAGAACACATCCTTCCTGTTTCACCTTGGCCTAAAATGAGTACGATCGTATGGGTGTTTATCCTCATGCTTTTTTTTTCTTTTAATGATTTGCAGTCATATAACTACATCATTTACTTAGGTTTTTTAAAAAAATGCTATTTTGAAATTATTCCCTTAGTCTATATTTCTAGCATTAAACTACCTTTCTCAAGGGAACTATTCTGCTTTTCATACTGCAAGATGAGCAAAAACAGGCAGAAAATATACACATACTTATTTAAAAATGAACATTGATCACGTCCATTCTAGTTCTCAGATAAATCCATTCCCGGGGGAGCTCAGAAGTGGCTGTTTGCGAGCATTTCGGGGAACAATCTGCAATTGACTGAACGGGTAGAGCACCTTTGAAAACCTCCCCTGTGTTTCTCAAGATTCATAGCTTTCCCAAAGCAACATATATAGCAACCACTGGAGGGTAGTTGCAACCTCTCAAAAGCGCTGCATTTTCCTTCCAATCTTTTATTTACCCCTCCAAAATATTGCTGGCATTGCTGGTTTTATTTACCCCACCAAATATTGCTGTGTTATTTTAGGAACGGAGAAAGAAAAGCTTATAGCTTGATAAAAAGGACCCAGTGCGTTTCATAAAGAAGCAAAAGCTTCTATAGCCACAGTCAAAAAGGGAATTTGGATCTCTCATCCATTCCAATTAAAAGGGTTTTTTAAGCAGATCTAAATCTCTGTTCAGTCGGCTCCTAACTCTCTATTAATTCAGTTCCTGCTATCTTCATTTTCATCTTTCGCAGCTGCTTCATACTGCAACTACTTCCAAGTGCAGATCAGCACAGGTGGCTTCCATGTCCACAGCTCTAATCTCTACAAACCCACAATGAATGGAGACCTTCTACAGAATCTAAACCATTTAGAACAGGGGTGTCAAACTCAAGGACCGGGGACCAGATCCGGTCCGTGGAGTGCTTAGATCTGGCCCGTGGGGCCGTCCTGGAAATAGTGAAGGACCGGCCCGCAGTGCCTCTGCCAGTGAAAACCGAGCTCGAGAGGGCCGCATGCAGCCCTCCCGGGCTCCATTTTCGCTGGCGGAGGGCTGCAGCAGGATCCCCCCCAGCCTTACCTGGGCCACCTCAGGCGCCTCCTGACACAAGTGACAGCAAGCTGGCCACACTCACCCTGGTCACGCCCACCCCACCATGCCCAACCCCCAAGATCAAACACAACCCTGATGTGGCCCTCAATGAAATTGAGTTTGACACTCCTGGCTTAGAAGGTAGTCATTCAGGGCATGAAAATACTTACACTGTGTATGTCAAATCTTTCTTCCATTGCCTTCCCAATGGTTTCCCATTTTGTGTGTGTGTGTGTGTGTGTGTGTGTGTGTGTGTGTGTGTGTGTGTGTGTGTGTGTTTGTGTGTGTATACCATTGAGTCAGTGTGGACTCCTGGTGACTGCCTGGGCTTGTAACCAAATTTGCTTTGCAAGACTTTTGGATATGGTTTGCCAGTGCTTGGTTCCTAAGGCTGAGGGAGAGTGACCGGCCCAAGGTCAACCAGCTGGCTTTCTGCCTATGGCAGGAATAGAACTGATGGTCTCCGAGTTTCTAGCATAGTGCTTTAACCATTGCACCAAGCTGTCCCTCTGTTTTGGCTCTACTCAAATCTCTATTTTGGCTTCCCCCTTTTTAGAAATGGGAAATAAAGTTATCTCGTTATAAACTTTTTTTCTTCCTTATCTTTAAAGGTTTACATTATTAACCTCATAGCGCTTATAATCTCTAATTAACAATGTATAAATACCACAATACCCAAATAATATAATCTATTATTATAAATATTATTTATGATAAAACTACAGTATATATGAAATGGATTAGGTATGAATGTAATTGTATCTGAAGAATAATTCAAGCCATTTTTACATGGAAAGACTATTTAATATGATTAAAAAAAGAGTGCAGAGGCCATGTATGCAATCTGCCTATGTCCCCAAAATGTCTCCCCAGCCATTCATATGATTACTTCCTCCATGAAGACATCCAGACTAACTTGTGCACATCCAGGAGGATGTCCCACTGTTAACCAGGAGTGAGAGATTTGGACATAGTGCATGTCAAAGACAACATCTGAAACAACTATAAGAGCTCAGTGTATCCCTTCCTTCTACAGGTAGAATCCCAATCACACTTACAGAGGCTGGGAAATAGATTTAAAAATTAGACACACATTGGCCCCTGAGAGCTAGGGGAAGACCAATCCTTTTATTAGATTTCTTTATTTTTAGAAAGGACTATGCTACATATCCACAGCAAAAAAAAAACCTTGGGAGTAGCAGATGTCCTCTCCAAGAGAAGCTCCAAGAGAAGTCTCTACTGTCTTATTCCCTGAAGGATAGTGGCTTCTTAACAATAAGCCATCCATTTGTCTAGGCTCAGATGACATGCTGGACCGTAATTAAAAAACAGAGTCAAAATCCATGTTTATAGGCAGGGGGCAAAAAGGAGACTTTAAACCACAGTCTGAATCATGGTCTGGTTTGGATGATGTAGTAATTCACAGTAGAGCATTGTGCAAGCTAAGTTTGTATCTCAATAAGACAACTGCAATATAGATTAGTGCCGGTCTAATGCTTGTCTTAATACTAAACATAATTTACCAGCTGGATTTATACCAGGCACTGAATATGTCCTTATCTGCTGTCTTAAACCTACCCAATCTATCTTCAATAAGCATTATTTGGCACTATATTTATTCAAGCATTTATATATCTCCCTACTGAAGCAACATAAGTCAAATATAAATCATAACTTTGCAATAAAATTCTATAAAACCATTTAAAGAAAATATTTAATCAGGAGTAAGAGATTTACACATTAAAATGCAGTTCCAAATAAAGCAACCAATTAACCCTAAACCCTAACCAATTAAAGAAAAATAAACCAACATCCACATCCATAAAATATATCCAATGTGCGAGCAATTCAATCCCCACACAATTGTCTTCAGTGACCTCCTAAACAGGGGTCTCCAACCTTGGCAACATTACGACTTGTGGACTTCAACTCCCAGAGTTCCTCAGCCAGCAAAGCAAAGTCCAAAAGACTTAAAGTTGCCAAGGTTGGAGACCCCTGTCCTAAAGGACAACAATGAAGAGCCCCATCCAGGCTTCTGAGCAGAAGCTGTTCCATAAAAATAGGGCAACCACTCAGAGGATCTTCCTTCAGATTTCCCTTCCCATCTCTCTCTTGGAGGGAGGACCCTAAACCGCCAATTCACCAAAGATAGAAAGATCCACCTCAAAAGTAGATACCCACAAAACTAGGTGCAGGGAATGCTTAACTTACAGCCATAACTGAGTCCCAAATTTCCATTTCTAAGCAAAACCATTAAGTGAATTTTGCCCCATGTTATGACCTTTCTTGTCACAGTTGTTAAATGAATCACTGCAGTTGTTAACTTAGTAACACAGTTCTGAAGTAAATCTGGCTTCCCCATTGACTTTGCTGGTCAGGAGGTGGTCACAAATACATATCAGTTGCCAAGCGTCTGAATTTTGATCACATGACCATGGGGATGCTGCAACGGTCATAAGTGTGAAAAAATGGTCATAAGTCACTTTTTTCCAGTGTTGCTGTAACTTCGAACGGTCACTAAACAAATGGTTGTATAGCGAGGACTAGCTGTACTGAGACCATACCTCAATTAAAAGGCAATGCAAGATTATGTTGACACTACTGAACTACCGTATTTTTCGGAGTATAAGACGCCTTTTTACCCCCAAAAAGAGGGTGAAAACTTGGGTGTGTCTTATACACCGAATATAGCCCTACCCACCCCCACCCTTTGGCCTCTGTCTTGCAGCAATTTACCTGCTTGCAGCAAACAGGGAAGTGCCTGTAAAGCCAAGCAAGTCATTAGCAGCTTCCCGACCTACAACTGATTTGTCACATGCTAAAATGAAACTGAAACTAGCTGCAAAGAGGCAAATAGCTCGGAGAGACACGCAGATTTTTATTTTCTGCTGAACTGGATGCAAGGGGGTAAGTAACTAACTATAAATGTCTGTAGAATGTTCAAATTATTAGACTTATTTTTTAAAGACTGCTTTATTATTGTTCTAGACAACTTAACAAAATGAAGAAGCTTTTTAAAATAAATGCTTGCTCTGAAGAGGCCCAGTGATATTGTATCTTCTTTTAAATAATAGAGAATAATGTATACTTCCAGAAATTTTAATTAATTTTAACAGCTCTGTACAAATATAGTCTGAAATGCAACAGTGTCCTTTTTAGTATTAGATTTAAATCCTGACTTACCTTGGAGTAGATCTATTTAAATAAATGGGAGGAGTTAGTGTGGCTACATTTAAGAAAACTTTCTGGCATAATGTACATTTCTCCAATTCTTTGCTATTTCTATGGGTCAGGCACACATGCACAGAAATACACAGCAAACAGTGTATATCATCTGTGCTGTTTGCCATTTGGCAAATTGCTTGGAGGCAGAGGCCTTTTTTCCTTGTTTTCCTCCCCCAAAACTAAGGTGCGTCTTATACTCCAGTGCGTCTTATACTCCGAAAAATACGGTAATTCATTTTAAAAGTCATCTGCTCTTAAAAACAAGATGACAACTATATCTGGGGAGAGATAAACAAAATAATTACCCAAGAAGATTTCATAACCTGATTCTTAAAATCATTTCCTGGGATGGTTGTGTTATCAGTCTATATATGAATGAGGAAACTTTTGTGAGTGTTTCCCATTCACTTCTCAGACCATCTGTCCCTTACAAAGTGTTTTCATAAAAACTATTGTAGATAAAAACTATTTCACCCATTTGGCTTTTATTCCATTCGTAAGAACGCTATAGTTTTGTGACTGTGGTTATATTACCCTTTTATCTATTTCTTTGAGTCGTCTTATGTCTGAATAAGAGTGAATATGATAATTATGAAAGGGAAAAGGGAAAGAGAAGAGGGAAAACAGGACCTATAGAAAGTGCTATGATAAAACACACTATATGTAACTATTTCACAACTGCAACAATTAACATAGGTAATTATTTATCACACACATTACTTCCTGCTGATAATTAAGGTCATGTGTGGACTTATCCTACCTCTTCCCCAAAGACTATGAAGAAATTTGCCAGGCTGGAGAATGAGCTGGCTATATTTAAAATAGAGCAGGGTATGATTATTTGTCATTTTTTTCCCTTTTTCAGAAAGAGGGCAGCTGAAGGCAAAGTGGGGTTAGACAGATCCCTACTCCACCCTGGTTGACTCATCAGAGAACAGATACTGCCATTAAGCCAGCTGCTGTTGAACATCTGGCATGGATATTCATTTGCCATCACAAGTGGTAATGACTGGCTTCACACGTTGTGCTAACCTCATAATATGTTTTGCTTAGTTCAATTTAGCCTGCAGTATGAATCCTTATTTACTTCGTAGAACATACTTAAAGCAAACAATAGCTTAGAATGTGGTTAGGCTCCTGGTATAAGCTATCAGTATTTATTTCACTGACAGAGATTATGGCACGATTAAACATAGCACAGCACTTCAAAATTCTGTGTGGATTTGGAAAATTGTTAAAGAATGTTATAGCTTGGGAGTCTACCAAAAGAGAAGGAGGGCTGTATAATCTCTGAATTCCTGAAGGGGTTCAAGAAATCAGCTTCTGTCTCCTACTGTAAGCCTCAGTAATATAACAAAACAACAACATGAGTCTAAACATCACAAAAATATTTCATAAAGTAGCATGCAGCTGTGTGTGTGTGTGTGTGTGTGTGTGTGTGTGTGTGTGTGTGTGTGTGTGTGTATCTATATCTATCTCTATCTAGTTATCTAGCTATCTAGCTATCTAGCTATCTACTGGTATCCTTCTGCATCGGCTCGGCGAGTTGGGAGTGGGAGGCACCGTTTTACGGTGGTTCTCCTCTTATCTTGCCGATCGGATGCAGTCGGTGTTGGCAGGAGGGCAGAGATCGTCCCCTAGGCCCCTATCATGTGGGGTGCCTCAGGGGTCGGTTCTCTCGCCCATCCTGTTTAATATCTACATGAAACCGTTGGGTGAGATCATTCGCAGACATGGGGTGTGTTTCCATCAGTACGCTGACGACACCCAGCTGTACATCACCACCCCGTCTGACTTCAGGCAGGCAGTTGATGTAGTGTGCCGCTGCCTGGATGACGTTAAGATCTGGATGGGGAGGAACAGACTCAGACTCAATCCCGACAAGACTGAGTGGCTGTGGATATTGCCTCCTAAGGATCATGACAACTATCCCTCCTTGGTCTTTGAGGGTGCGAAACTGACTCCCTCAGACCTGGTCCGCAACTTGGGGGTCCTCCTAGATCCACAGCTAAAATTGGACCATCATCTTTCTGCTGTGGCTAGGGGGGCCTTTGCACAGGTTCGCCTGGTGCACCAGTTGCGGCCATATTTGGAGAAGGAGGCTCTACTCACGGTCACTCATGCCCTTGTCACCTCGCGTTTGGACTACTGCAATGCGCTCTACATGGGGCTACCCTTGAAGAGTATCCGGAGACTTCAGCTGGTGCAAAATGCGGCTGCACGTGCTGTGGTGGGTGTGCCAAGGTACACCCACGTGACACCAATACTCCACCAGCTGCATTGGTTGCCCATCGGTCTCCGGGTCCAATTCAAGGTGTTGATCACCATCTTTAAAGCCCTTCATGGCTTAGGACCAGGATATCTTCGGGACCGCATTCTGCCTCATACTTCCCTCCGACCGGTTAGGGCCCACAGAGTTGGCCTCCTCCAGGTCCCGTCGGCCAAGCAATGCCGGCTGGCGGGCCCTAGGGGGAGAGCCTTCTCTGTGGCCGGCCCCGTGCTCTGGAACCAACTACCCCCAGAGACCCGGACCATCCCCACTCTGCTGGCCTTCCGAAAAGCCGTCAAAACATGGCTTTTCCTGCAGGTGGGGGGGACAGCTTAATCCACCTGAGATTACCCCCCCAAGTATGTATGACGTTGAATGGATGTTGTTGTTTTAATATTGTTTTTTTAAAAAATTTGTATCTGTTTCTTTTTAATTATATGTATTTTGATTATTCTTGTATTTTTCCCTGTTGTACGCCGCCCTGAGTCCTTCGGGAGTTGGGCGGCATATAAGAATAACAAAATAAATAAATAAATAAATAAAATATCTATCTATCAATCTAGTGGTGGGTTCCTACCGGTGCGGCCCACTCTATCGCACCGGTAGCAACTGGCTGGTGATGTCATGGTCAGTTACAGGTCCCTTCGGCGCTGCCATCTTTTTTTTGAATTTTTTTTAAAAAATTTTGATTTTTTTTTTATTTTTCTCTGAGCATGTGCAGAAGCCGAGCTTTCGGCTCTGTGAATGTGGTCGCTATCTTGAGGAATGCAGCCAGCAGAGAGGTAAGTTAGAATCCACTCTGCTTGGTCCCCTCAACTTTTCAGCCCCAGAAAATGCCTTTCTCTAATTTACAGCTAGGTTAAGGTGACCAGATTTTTTTTTAAGCGGGACACCATTGATAGGGGGCGGGCCCGCCTGGACACCGCCATTTGAGTTTTGCCCTCTGCGCATGCGCAGAATGCTGCGCATGTGCAGACAGCAAAAGAACGCAAATGTCGGCGTCCAGGTGGGGGGGGAGGCAGGAGGCCTTTCCTCGCCTCCCGCCTCCCCTTCGGGAGCCGGCAGTGGCTTGGGCTGGCTGGCTGGTAGAAATGCTCCGCCTGTGTTTCGCGATCCCCGAGGATACCCAGACCCTCCCCCCAACTCTTCCTCCTGCCGCCCCTTGCTAGCCAAGTACATCTTCGCCTCCGGTTACCTTTCCCCGTGGGGCGGGACAACCCCGCCACCGGGCAAGTGGTTCCTGTTCAGCGCCATGTTCCCAGCCAATGGCAATATAGCAATAGCAATAGCAATAGCACTTTACTTATATACCGCTTCATAGTGCTTTACAGCCCTCTCTAAGCGGTTTACAGAGTTCAGCATATTGCCCCCAACAATCTGGGTCCTAATTTTACCGACCTTGGAAGGATGGAAGGCTGAGTCAACCTTGAGCCTAGTGAGATTTGAACAGCTGAACTGCTGAACTAGCAGTCAGCCTGCAGTCACAGCATTTAACCACTGCACCACTTCAGCTCTGCGCGCGCATGCACAGAGGGAAAAATAACCCGAATGGCGGGGTTCAGCTGGGCCGGGAAAGCGGGCGGGAGAAGCTCCGCGCCTCAACCGCCGCCAGTTCCATCGGCTATACTCCGAAGGACTGGCTGGGGCGAACTGGGAGGATTTCACCCCTGATATATATATATCAGTTGACACTATAGAAAAGGTTTCCTCAGATTATCTAACTTTAAAAAAACAGATCAGAAAAAGAATCAAGTCCATAGCCAGAACTGTAAATGGGGGGGGGGGGGGAGAATTACAGGCAAACAGCATCTTGCAAGCAACATCAAACTTGTTTGAATGCTCTTCCTGATCCAAATGCAATGAAGGAGGATGGAACATGACTCCAGAGCAAAAGTCAGCAACCTACCATAATGCATACATATGGAGCACAGCAGCTAGCATCTGTCTAGTCCTCCAGGTACAGCACTGGGGGGGGGGGGGAAGAGTACTAAAATGGTGTGCCAAAAAATACAAATGGAGGTTACAGTCCTATGCACAGTTAAACCCCTTCAATCCTATCAACTTCAATGGGGTTTTAATCATCCAATCAGCAGCGTTAGCCTCACATCTGAATGCATTGGGGGCTTCTATTCAGATCAGCACATCTCTGCTTAGCCAGGCATGCCTGTTAAATTTAGCAACATCAATTGTAAGCATAGACTGAAATTCAGAAAAGCTATTTTATAAAATATCCAAAATGGAAACAAAATTGCGTGAATACATATACGATGGGTTTGCCCCACTGAATTAAACCTCACATTTTCATCATATATATCTATAGAGCAGTTGAATATAGCACAATATTAATACAACACTATTAAAAACTCATTATTTGTCATAATCCAATTATAATTTATGGTTTGTGAGCAGTTCTCAGAGTTTTTCCTCAAGGAGAGAGAAAATATATTTTCCAAACAGAGTAGCAGCCATAGTGTTTTAAAAATGCTTACACGTGTCCTCGTTTAAGGACCACTTGGTCAGCAACCATTCAAACCAGTGGTGGGTTCCTACCGATGCGGTCTTGCCTGTTCGTTGTTGCAGAGCCGAAGCTGTTGACATTCACGGCGCGGGGCTTCCCCGCCCGCTTTCCCCGGCCGCCGGGACACCGCTGTTTGTGTTCTTTTGCCCTCTGCGCACGCGCAAAGCATTCTGCTTGCGAGAGGGCAAAAGAACGCAAATGGCAGCATACCAGTGGGCGGGGAAAGCGGGCAGGGCAAGCCCCGCGCCGCAAACGCCAACAGCTTCTTCAGCTCTGCGGCAAAGAACAGGCAAGACCGCCACTGATTCAAACCTACAACAACGCTGAAAGAATGGTAGTTATGACCAGATCTCATACTTTTAGCTATGATGACAGCACTGCAATTTGCAATCTTCTTCTTTGCCGCCAAGCAAAGTCCACAAGAAAGGTGACCAGAAGTGATGATCATCTTAATGACCCATGCGTTCCTCACTTTATGACAGCAGTCGGGATTGTCATCATTGCTTAACAGCAGAATTTCCAGTCACAAGTAGCATCATTAACTGAGAACTATTTGTATTCCTATAGCAAGTTCCAATGGTCAGCTATGGCTTCAGGCCTACACACTCATCCCTGAGAATAAGCCTTACTTCAGTAAAAAAAAATGTTTTCATTTTTTTATTTATATTATTTGTAAAATTTATTGGCCACCCATCTTACCACAGGGTAACTCTTTTACTTTTCAGCAGACACATGGGATTGAACTACATTTCATAGATTAACAGAGTCGGAAGGGACCTTGCAGGTCATCTAGTCCAACTCCCTGCCCAAGCAGGAGACCCTTACATCTGCCGCTACCTAGGATCAAACTCACAACCTCCTGATTGTGAGGCAAGAGCTCTACCTCTAGGCACAGCAGCTGGGTTACACATTCCCCTCATAATTGAGCCATCTACATTATTGGATCCAATATGTCTAAGCTTCACAGCAGAGCGTGACCATAAATCTTGATGCTTCAGACACTTAACCCATTATTAGGGAATAGGCTTACTCAGCAGAAGGCTGTTGGATAGGACTTGGCTAAGTCAGACTCTACTGCAGACAAAAATGAAGCCATGTACAGATAATTTGTCCTCTGCGGTGCAAAGAAGTCAAAGCCTTTAGATAAGTCTAAGCTCCAGAACTTAAACTCCAGTCATTTTTCTCCCTGTCTCACCAAGTTAACAATGATTGACAGCTCATTTTGGCAGCCCTGGGCAGCTCTCCTGGATTTCTAAAAGGCTTCCTTGGAAGCAGAACTGTGGGCGACTACTTGCAAGATTCAGCCCTTATGAAGAGGCCACTTCCTGTTTTATGAGTGGGTGACAAGGTTAAGCCCTCTTATCCTTGTTATCAGGTGGGAAGGGCAGCCTTCAAAATCAGAAGGGAAGCAACTCTTGACCTTTGTATCCAAGTTTACTATAAAATAGGAAATTACATCAAATAAGATTTTTCTCTTGCATAAAACAAGAGAAAATCAAAAGTAATGAGAACACAAAGGATTTGAAAGGGTGGGTTAGATGGGAAGGAGGACCACTTGATGGTTTAAAAGTCCCAGCTGCTGTGGCCTAGAGGTGGAGCTCTTGCCTCACAATCAGGAGGTTATGAGTTTGATCCTAGAAGAGGCAGATTTGGGTCTCCTGCTTGGGCAGGGGGTTGGACTAGATGACCTGCAAGGTCCCTTCCAACTCTGCTAATCTGTTAAAAAATGAGGTCGAAGGTTATTATTACAGAAGAAACATTAGTTATGGCAAGAGGCAGTTTCTTCCTCTACGACATGGTTTATACAATTGTAATTCTGTCATCTTCTGCAGCCAACGTGGTCACTGCATTTGAGAACATCAAAGGGAAGAGTGGTCCAGTACAATCACACTCATTCGTAAATATATATATATATATAAAATCTTAAGATTGTCCCATTTAAAACTGCATTCCAAGCAAGGTACACAGAATTAAACTTTTAACTTTGTTTTGTATTGTAGTTAGCTGTTATATGAATGATTCTGCTTCTTATTAGAATCTTTGATATTTAAATATTTTTTATGATAAGCAGGCATATATCCATGGTCTGTGATTGCTTCTTGCCACTATCTATGATTGCTATCCTGTTATCCTTCCCATCACTGATTTAAATATTATTGCATTGCTTGGATAGCACTTCAACAGTGAATTTAAAAGGCTTTGCCTCCATCTATCTTTTTTTATTGAATAGATTTGCCAGAGTACTTTGAAGAAATTGGTTTATACACACACACACACACACACATACATATACCTAGAGAATCCCACTTTTCATCAAGTTTAAGTTTAATTAAGGTCAGAAAAGGATATCCTATTTTTAAAAATCCATACCCTGATCCTAAATGTAATTTATTTATTTATTTTGTGTTCTTATAATGCAATGGAAAGAAGCCTCATGGTATGATCAAAACCCGAAACTAAGTACAGAACTCTGTGAAATATAACAACAGTCGTCTCCAATGTAATGGGAGTACTGGAGTTTCTGCTTGAGTGCTATTTGGAATCGTGACATTTTACTGCTCAGAAAAGAAGTCCCAAGTTTACATGGGTTTACTCTCAAATTAAATAAGATGGCAAGAACAAATACTATTACTGGGAATTATTATGAAAGAGGCATTTGTAGAACTGAGAAGATTGGTATGCTATGAATTATTATAGCTACAGAGTCCAATCCTATACATTGTTATTTAGTAGATCCAACAAAGATGGAACCTTGAACTCATTTACTTGAGAGCAAGTCTTCTTGATCCATAGAACTAAGCTATGAGATAGGTAACTTACAGTAAGTATAAAATTTGAAGATTGTTATACTGCAAAGCTAAACACTTATGTATAATTTTGCACAGCACCCCTTGTATTTCACTGAATTCAATTGGTTCCCCCCCCCAAAAAAGTGTCAAAAACAATTCTGTTAGCACACTATCACTTGGAAATGATTGTAATGCGCTGACTTTAAAATAAACATGCTCAGGATTGTGCTGTCAATCATTAAACTCATTGAAACAAGGACTTTTTCGTGAGCATATCAATTTTGAAGCACTGTATCTTCCATGCAATTATTGTAAAAGAAACACCAGATTCTTCCCACCTCATATTGGTACCATCAATAATCTTTAAACACAAATCTCATCATTCCTAAACCAATGCATATGCTGGCCAAGAATTATGGAAGCTGTGATATGTGACATCTGGAAAGCAACAGATTGAAAAAAGTTGTAGAGAATTGTAGAGAATTAAAAGGAGGAAGGAAGACTAAAAATCGAAAATGTATTGCTGTCAATTGCTTTTTACCAAAGAAAAAGCATCATTCATCATTTGATCTTGGTGATTTTTTTCAAAGCTCAGTAGGTAAGTAGAACATGAAGATGATCCAGTTGACCTCCAGATTAATGGCTTTTTAACTACTGATCAAACCATAAATTAAAAAAGTATTAAGAACAGTATAATCCACTGATTCTTTAGAAGACTAAAACAAAGAAGACAAATCCAAAAGTAATCCAGCATTAGTATGGAAGAAACAAATTCCAAAGCAAGAAGAGGTTTTTTTAAAAAATAGACAGGCAAAGCACTATCTGCACAATTTCAAAAATCTGAAAGAAAAGTGATACCTGAACAAGTATTCAATCATTGCAACTTTCAAAAAGCCGCTCAAAATATGTGCTCTTCTCTTCCAAAGACTAATTTGTCTTTCTGCCGAGAAGAAAAACAGCCCCCTTAAATGAAATGTCTTGGTTTTATTAGGAAGCTAAAAAGTTTTCTCTCTTTCGTGAAGCAACCTCGAAGCAGCTATTGCTAACAGAGAGCGTGGAACACAAAAGCAGTGTTCCTGAAGATTAGCTGCCTTCTAGTTACTCAACAAACTTGCACCATCCTTGACAACGCTGCCTGACACATAAATTCATCATCTTGACATTCAACTACTGACTGAACCAAGAAAGGCAGAAAGACACCCTCCACACACAAGTAGAGCTCAGCACCTGATAACTACACAGATGCAGTTTCCTCGTCAAAGACACAGAAGAGACTTACCATCACCTGCATTATTATTTTTTTAACTTCCCAATCTAGCTTAGCCTTCACCTTGGATATTCTGGATATTTTGATGGTGGTCTCCTAGCCAAATACTAACCCTTGCTTAGCTTCCAAGCCCTGGAAAAAGTTAGGTGCTGCCACCTGCTGAGACATTAAGAAATGGGGGGGGGGAGAGAGTTCCCCAAATCATAGACAGAGATAAAGGTTCTGTTGTATATTCAGTACCAGACATCACTTATAAACACAAACAACTGACACATAAACAAGGTGAGGGTTATACCTCTAGCGGCTTATCGTACGTGTGTCTATATTTATTTTAAAATGCCAGAACTGTGGCTGGTTCTTTCCTCTACCTTCCATAAAATAAAATCTGAGCTCCATCTGATCAGTAACCTGCAAAGCTTTTTTTTTTAAAAAAAATAACAAACATAGCCCGGCTGATTTTAAAGAATCTGTTCCAAAGAAATGATACCGATATAGTCTTCAGTCTCTGGGGAAAAAACACTGTGGAAGAAGAAAGGGAAGTATTTGAAGCAAGGAAAAGGGGGGGGGAAACAGAATCAGTGAGTATATGCTTTTATTTCTTGCCAGATGCTTAATCCTACAGGACAGTTGTATTTTTATATTAAGATAACTGGCATAGTTGTAGTCCAGAAGCACTACTAAACTGTAGTTTCATTTAAAAGTCACATGTACAACCTATTCTTGAGTAGTTAACAAGGAGAAATCCAACCCCCCCTCCCCACCTGAATTAAAACCTTCTAAATTCTCTACCAACAGAATGCCACATACTGTATGTTTATTCTAAAGCAAGTCACATTGGTGTCAGTGCTACTTACTCAGACTACAGGACCTTCTTCCCTTTGCTCCCTTACAATAATTTGCTCACTTCTGCGGCTTCTGCAAGGCTCAGTCCCAAGTCAGCCTAGGATCTCCCCTAGTTGTTGCGCCCATCCTTTTCTGAAACCTATCAGGATACTTTGCAAATCTGAGCACCAACCACAGATTTTTACACCATTTCCTTGCAATGTTATGCCTCCAACCTGCTCTCACGTTCCTCACTAAGGAACCAGCATACTGCGGTCGTCTGCAAACTTCTGGATTGTATCGGTGGCAGGAATAAGGGGACGGAGGGGGGGGGGCGGGGGGAGAATTAAGCAATCGCAATGCAGATTAACAACCATCCCAAGGAGTGTGTGTGTGATTTTTTTTTTTAAGGGAGCGAAGAACACAAATTATTCTGGGAAGCCACGGAGATGGCTTGTCAGCAATTTGGGTCGGGTCAAATTTGACCGTTTCGCCTTACCCTAGATTTTCAGTTAATGACGGCTGGATTTTTTTTAAAAAAAATTAGACTAAACAAGAAATGCCATTTCAAGGAAAAGTCGGATCGGGAACCGGGGATCATCGACAACGCGCTCTGTCTGCCGGCGCTCGGCGGAATCCGGCGCTCGTCTCTTCCGAAGTAAGTCCCTGCCGACTTCAAGGCGGGGGGGGAAGGTTTACTCTCCGGTAAGGCGGCAGGCAGCCTTGGAGATGCGGGCATCCTCGATCCTGCCTGTCGCTTCCCGTGCCCCGATCCCTCCGTAACCTCCGGAGGAAAAGCGGGGCGGGAAAAGCACGGGGAGGAAGAGCGGGGCTTTGCCCGGGAGCCTTCGCCTGACCCGTCACCCCCAACCCTCCCTCCCCATCCCAAGTTGGCATCCTGCACCAAACGGAGCGAAGGTTGAGAGGCTCCTGCACGGAAGCGAAGCGGGCTCGAGCACTTACCGGACTCGCCTGGATCTGGCGACGGGAGCGGCGGGGACGCGCTTCCCCGGGCGGAGGAAGGTGAAGGTCTGGCAGCAGCCCACCCATAGCCTGGCGCCGATGCCACAGACCCCCGCGAGGTGTCAAGCTCCTCCGGCGGGGAAGGCTCGCTGAGGCTCGCCGGCGAACGCCATCTGCTGTGCGGCGCCGCCACGAGATTGGCTGCTGGGTGGCTCCCGCCGGCCAGCCGCCCCGCCCACCCGCCTCCGCCGGGAATGATAAGTAGAAGCAGCCAGCCGGCCAGGCGGGCTTTCCCGGGCTCGTGGAATCGCCGAGCGGGAAAGGTGAAGAACCCACGGCCGGGAAAGCCGAGTGGGACGCTGAGCGAAAAGGTGCTCCGAGTCCCCTCTCGCTCCCCGTCCAATACCTAGGCCCGGCTTTCGGCCCTTGAGGGTTGGGACTGAGAGGACCGGTCGCCGTTTAAGGCGGTCGTGTCTTGTGTTATCCCCGGCTACCACGCCGGAGTTTGACGTTCCCAAACGCCACACGGAGTGGCGGGCTTCCCAGCAATAGCACTTAGACTTATATACCGCTTCACAGTGCTTTTACAGCCCTCTCTAAGCGGTTTACAGAGCATATTGCCCCCAACAATGTGGGTCCTCATTTTACCAACCTCAGAAGGATGGAAGGCTGAGTCAACCTTGAGCCTGGTGAGATTCGATCTGCCAAATTGCAGGGAACCGGCAGTCGGCAGAAGTAGTCTGCTGTACTGCATTCTAACCACTGTGCCACCATGGCTCCCAGATCTTGAGGCTCCAACTATGCTGGGTTGGGCAGAGCTGGGAGCCCTTGGCGATTCTTGGAGCGGGGAAGCTGCTCTTGGGCTGTGGGGACTGTGGGCTGCCAAGAGTAAAGCGGTTGCTGCCCGAGGCAACTGTGGTTGGTCTGAAAGGGACCCACCAGGCATATAACTACCGCATTTTGTGGCATTGATTTGTCTGCTTCCAATGACTTAACTAGCCTTGACAGTTGTAAAAAGTAATTACGCACCCTCCCCCCAGAGAATGAAATATTTTGGGGAATATCAAAAGAGGCAAAAGAGGCATATTTCCCCAAAGGAAAAATGGAGAAAAAAATCTTAACAAAGGCAGAAAGCAGCCTCAACAGCCTCCAGCAGATGCCTGAAGTCTTTAGAGATGGATGTGTTGTTCCCATTAAGAAAGACTGGGCCAATCTATTCACAAACAAAATACCTTCAACTCCAGGTGATGGGATTAAGATAAGGTGACCAGACGTCCCTCTTTTGGCGGGACAGTCCCGCTTTTTAATAATTTGTCCCGCATCCCGCGGTGTTTCAAAAAAGTCCCACTTTTTGAATTTGAATTTGCCCTGCACACCCCTCTGCCTCCTGCCTCGCCTGCCTCCTCCTGCCAGGCGGGGAGGGAGGGCAGTGAGAGGGGCAGCGGCCCCTGTCAAGCGCAGCGCACAGAGGCGGTGGGCAAGGCGTCCCCAGCACACCTGTTAATCCGGCCGGCCACGCGACTACAAGTGCGGCGCGGAAGCCGCTGGTGGCCGGGTGGGCGGCAGCCCCCTGGGCGGGTATAGAGCCAGGCCTGCGCTTGGAAGGGGCTGCCGCTCTCGCTGCGCTCCCTCCCTGCCTGGCTGCAGACATCCTCCTGCCCTCCCGAAGCAGCGCTGCCGCAGTTCACTTTTGTTTCGTGGCAGGAGAAGGAAGAAAGCGAGCAGCGAGAGCGGCAGCCTCTTCCAAGCGCAGGCCTGGCCGTCTCCCCACACGGAGGGCTGCTGCCTGGCTGGCAGCCTGGTTGGCTGGCGGCGGCAACGGAGGCAGCACGCGGCTGTGAAGAACCCTCACCACCCACCCTCCTGGAGCACCACAGCCGCGGTTTGCTTTCTTCCTTCTCCTGCCGCTGTCCCTCTCCGGTCCAGACGCAGCAGAGGCGAGCCCTGGCCATGGCAGCGGTAAGGGCTGCGATGAAGGGGGGGTGTTTGGGGGTGTGTGCACAAAGCTGCAGGATAAGAGAGACGGACCCCTCCCGTCTTGCTCCCCTAGAACACCCCCCCCCCGTCAATGGTGTCCTGCTTTACAAATATTAAAATCTGGTCACCTTAGATTAAGAAGGTCAGAACATGACTTTAAGACATAATAGGATCAACCCACCACCATTGAAATGGCAAGAGAGACAAAAGCCCCTTCATTGCACAATCCCAAGAACAGTTCAAACTTCAAAATGACAGAAACCTATAAAGATCCATCCACTCAATTCAACCATTTTGTCAGCTGTCCCAGAACTACATGCTGTTGTTGGTTCTGATCATCAGTAAACAGAGTCCTTCCCAATCAGCCTCCAATTTATTTCCAATGGCTTTCTCCCTGCTTGGAACCAGACAGGGTTTTTCTTCCAACAGTGTTTTGCCACAGGCAAAATGGCATGAATCAACCTTGCCTGCCATGCTACCAAGACAACAGGCAACCATGTGGGCAGAAAGGGTGCGAAGAGCATGGGGCCATGTTATAGGTAGTCCTCAAGTTACTATATAACTGAGCACAAAATTTCCATTGCTGAGCGACACAGTTATTAAGTGAATTTTCCCCCGTTTTATGACCTTTCCTGGCACAGTTATCAAGTGAATCACTGCAGTTAAGTTAGTAACATGGTTGTTAAATGAATCTGGCTTCTCCGCTGATTTTACTTATGAGAAGCTCACAAATGGTGATCACATGACCCTGGGACACTGCAACTATCGTAAATGAGCCAGTTGCCAAGTGATCAAATTTTGATCAGAAGATCATGGGGATGCTACAATGGTAATAAGTGTGGAAAAAAGTCAGAAGTCGCTCTCTTCATTGCTGTTGTAACTTCAAATGGTCACTAAACAAATGGTCAAGGATTACCTGTACTGTCTTTGCTTTCTTACTGGCAACCTTTGCCATCTTGATGCATTGGGAGGTTGGCATGGACAATTTTGCTACTCTCCATGTTCTGACTTAGTGTTTCTTCCGGATGACACACCCAAAGACAAGGGCCATCACGTGAGAAGAAGTTGTCAATTTGAGGGGACTCTACATCCAGTCTTTTGCCTCTTGCTGTATAAATTGAGGTACATGGAGTGTGGAAAGGTTACTTCTGGACATCAGAAGCAGTGATAATGGTTCCATATGCAACCCTTTCTCTGCTCTTCACCTGGCATTCATCCAGATAAAAATGTATGGGCAGCCCTCATCCCCACTTGCTGGGAAATTCTGTGACTTGAAGTCCACAAGTCTTAAAGCTGCCATGGTTGGACACCCCTGATCTAAATGCTCTATGAACTATTTTAATGTTCTCTTGACACTTTTACGTATCAAAGTCTGAGAAGTCCTAATTCACTCAACAGAACCCAAATCTTCCAGGATTTGCTGCACTTCTGTGTAAGTCTTAAAGACTTGAAACCCTGGATTATCAAATGTGATTTCTGCACCCATAAAGAAATGAAAAAGGATAAATTAGGATTTCTGTGCTCCTTTGGAGGCAGATTGGATTTGTGCTACTTCTGTAAATGAATAAAGCAGTAGAATTTTGGGTAGATCAGAGACGGCTAACCTTTTTGTTGCTGCATGCTGAAAGTGTATGCATGCGCACCCATAATGCAATGTGCGCATGACACACACACACCGCACATGCCCCGCCCTACCCCCACCTATGCGCACACGACCCCTGTGCTCCCCCTGTCCCCCATGCATGTGCACGTGACCCCCACGCATGCCCTACCCCATGCACATGTGCATGATCCCCGCACGTGTGCCCCACCCCCCATGCAGGCACATGCATCTCCCGCATGCACCCCACCCCACGGGCATGCGTGGCAGAGGCCCAAAAATCAACTGGCTGACGGGAGCCGCGCTCGCATGCGCAGTGGAGCTGAGCTGGGGCGACGGCTCACATGCCCGCAGAGAGGGCTCTGCCATCACGGGGTAGATAATTGCAGTCATACTATGTCATACTACAGGCAGAAAGTTGTATCTCAATTGCTTTCAAATGTTTTTACAAATAAATGTAATTTTTAAAAGCAGCCTATCAGAAAAAAAGTTATATTTTTCTTACTATTATTCTGGTTTTCAGTTGCAAAGATTTTGTACTACACCCTCATCTAAAATCTTAAATGGTTGATCCAGTCTTCAATCTCTTTGCTACGTTGACATTAATATCTGTTTCAGATGAAAAGTAATGCCTCCACCTCTATAACTTTAAATAAGGATACTTTAATACATAAAATAGGAAAGCAATCCTTGAAATGAGCTATTTGTCACCTGTGTTTACTTCTCCACATAATCACCACTATTCATTATATAATTCTGCCAACAATAGAGAAGCGTCTTAAATCTGTCAGGAAAGAATGCCAAGCTTTGTCTTTTCAACCAGTTCCTGACAGTCCTTTTTTCAGTACTTCATTTGATTCAAACAAATGCTCACAAAGACATTTCTTCAATCTTGAGAAAAGGTGAAAATCACTTGGCTGCCAAATCTGGACTACACTACATATAGAAATAAGATGTTAAGATCCAACCTTGCAGTTGTCTCTTTCTACAAAGTTGTCGTATTATATCATATAAAGTTCTTTCTTGGGATTCCAACTTTAGGTTAATCATTGTTTTAAGGTTTTGAGTGTTACAAAAGGTTCATTTCAAGGATTATTTGAAGGCATTACTTTTCACTCAGCCCTCATACAATTATTCCCCTGTTCTGGAGTTTAGAGCTTCTTTATTGAAGGAATGTGATTCAATTAGCAATGACCAACTGTTCAACTAGTCCCTGTTGGGTCAAATTTCTTTTTACTTATTCGGGTTATCTGTAGATGAGCAGTTGCTACTTTTGATATTTGTATTAATCATACTGAGGTTTGTTGCCAGAGATCAGATCAATTATGTCTCCACTTTGTAGCAAATAGAATGCAGGAGTTCTATGTGAGGACTATATTTTAACATCATTGGAAGATGTCTGCATGAACTTACAGAGTGAGCTAATGATTGCAGGATATTTCAATTGAGTTTTAGACAGCTGGAAGATTGATTTCTGCCTTCTACAACTGGTTGTAAAACAAAGCCACCTCTTACAATTCAGCCAATATCGGCCTTCTCCAAATGTGAACATTATGTTGATAATAGTGATAATTGCAAAGAATAAGGAATTTAGAGGTGGTCCGGTAGCACCAAGCAGCACCATTGGGGGGCGGGGGGTGGTGGTGTGCTATGTTTATTTAGCACCTATGTTGCCTCCTTAGAAGCCATTGGCAGCACGACCCTTGGCTTTCCTGTATAGACTCTGAAGCAGTCCAATTGGGATAAATAAAAAGACACTGTTACAGGAAATAAGATGCACAGAGAAACAAGTACAAAAGACCTATCAATACCACGCTTAAAGGGGCAAAAATTCTTCTGAATAAAAAAAGACCTGCTTTATGAATCTAAAACTAGCAGTGAATATTAACATTGTTGTAAGGAATATCCTTCTGGGTTCAGTTCCAAGTGGGGGAAAAGACATTGGATTCATGGAAGTTGCTTGGAAAGAAGGTTTAATGGTGGACAGGAGCACATGGCTTGAGCTCCTGAACAGAAAAGGTGGATCACATGCTTCCAGATGTTGAGTGAAGAGAAAAAGGGAGGAAAAGATGCTGAGTCCCTTGGTTTAATGCCCTCTCTTGGGCCCCGCCCCAGAGTTTCCTGTTCCTGTATAAGAAATGCACTCCGATTGGTGGTCAGACTCCCATGGGGCTATACAGGGGAAACTCTGTAGACTGTGTTTTTGAGTTCAAATTTGGCTGAGCCTTGCTGGGTGGTGGTGTAATGAAAGGGCTTTGGGCAATTCCTAATATGGCTCTGTTTGAAGGAGGTAGATCTTTGTTATGTAAAATAGACTGGTCCAGGCTATTAACAAAGGGGAGGGATGAGTGAGCTGGGGCATTCCTTGATGGCACATTGACAAAGATGGGAGCTACTAAGAGTAAAGCATGTTTCTCAGCCAGGGATATTCTATATAATATTTTGCCTATTTAATATTTCCTAAAATATTTTATTCCTCTAGGGGGGGGTAGGTGCTAACTTCCTACAACATGATCAGAAACCATCTCCTAAATTTGGAGAGCAAAATGTATAGTACATAAATTTAATAAATAAATAAAATTTAGCCTTGAGTGCTGATTTCTGCACATTTTACTTGAATTCTACACATTTAGTCTCCTGATTTGTTGGAGATTCTTCTTGGGAGATTTTCATGTCTCAGATTCCCATTAGCATGAGTGTGTCACTAATATATCAAGTTGTATATGATTTAAAGTTTATATATTCATTTGTTTGGTTGAAAAATTATACTGGCTTTCTTTTCCCCTTTTTATTTTATGTTTTTCTTTGTTTGTATTGTGTTGTATTCCAGTCTTTAAATTATTGTATTTTTCTTCTGTTTCCATTTGAAATAATTTAGTTTGAACCAGATGGGGTAAAAATGTTCCTTTTCAAGTCAATGAAGCAAAGCAAACATTTCCCCATTTTTGAATCTTACAGATTTGATAATTGGTGTCTACACAATAAAAGATGTGGTTCATTGTTGTTGTTTTCTCTTGCCAAGAAGGGAACCCGTTTATCTTTCATGGATTATTCTGTGGTTTGTAAAAGAAAAACCTTTGTTGACAGTGCTGTGCAGCAGCTGAGGGATATTACAGCCATAAATAGTGAGAAGTTGCTGAAGTTGAAAAAGGAAGGCATTGTTTTTGGTTTTGGTTTTTTTTTTTTTTTTGTCAGACATGTACAAGATAGCAGGTATAGGTATAAACATAAACATAAGCAAAGTAAGTACAGATAAATGAGGACAATAGGACAGCAAGACAGAGACGGTAGGCACAATGGTGCGCATATGCACGCAGAACTCTTACAGAACTCTTAGGAATCAAGTATCAGTATCAGTATCAAGATTTGATTGATTGTCCTCCAGTCTCTCAGAACTTGCCTGATTATTAGGGAGAATGGTTTGTGCTCTTTTTTTTTCTTCCTGAAGGTGACATCAGGAGACTTTCCACCAATCATTTTTTCTTTAAAATGGTGCTGAAGCAGAATGAAGCTCAAAAGATAGGGCAGTGCAATATATGCTGTTGTAAGGAATATCCTTCTGGGTTCAGTTCCAAGTGGGGGAAAAGACACTGGATTCATGGAAGTTGCTTGGAAAGAAAGTTTAATGGTGGACAGGAGCACATGGCATGAGCCCCTGTACAGAAAAGATAGATCACATGCTTCAAGATGTGGGTGAAGAGAAAAAGGAAGGACAAAATGCTGGGAGTCCCTTGCTTTATACTCTCTCTTGGGTCCCTCCCTAACTGTTTCCTGTTCCTATATAGAAATGTATTCCATTGGCTGTCAGATTCCCAGGGGCATGCTGGGGCAACTCTTGTGGGCTGTCCTGAATCCCAGGGGCATGGTTGATGGAATCTTACCAAGTCCCACGTGGTGTTATGAAAGGGCTTTGGGATTCCTGTTATGGTTCTTTGTTATGTAGAAGACTGTTCCAGGCTAGGTGGGAGGAATGTGGCAAGGGTGGGGGCAGGGAGCTGCTTTGTATTTAAAACATGTTTCTCTTTTCCTCATTCAGGGAAACATATTCTTTCCTTTTTCAATATTTCCTAGGATATTTCATTTTTCTAGGAGGGGGTGGGTGCTAACTTCCTACAATGCTAATAAACTTTGATGCTGCTTCATATTCTGGAGGAAACCCCTGTCTATGCATGGGGGAAAAACCTAAACTCTGGAAAAAAACATTTAAGCTGAAATTGAGAACACCATAGGATGGTTCTCCTTGGATCTGTAGGTCAGATAAATGCATCAATAAAATGAAGACATCTAACCTATAAATTTCAGTTATCGTTCCTAGCTGTAATGTCAAAGAAAAAGAGGGATAAATATAGCCCCATGTTACTCCATAGTAACAGCCATTAGCCCTCTGGCATTACTTGTGAAAATATTCCACCTGAAAAAACTGAGATCCATTGAAAATGGTGCACTTCCACATTACATTACCCAAATATTGTAGTATATTCCAATATTCAATATTTCCAATATTAATATTTCAGTATGTAGAAGAATATTAATCAATATTAAATGCTGTTGAATGATTGAGCAGTGATGCAATTCACTTGTAGAGTTTCCAGCACAGATCATCCAAGGGAGATCAAACCAAACCTGAATCTATGGTAATTTCCTGCCCAACAGCTTTTACTATCCAGGACTGATAAGAAGGGAATAACTGGCCTCACTTATATACCGGTAAGTGATTTGTCCATATTCTCAAATTAAACAAAATGAAGCTCATTCATTCAAGAAACAAACCAGCTACAACCACAAATTAACTCATATAATGCTTTTATGAGGAAAAATGTTTTTCAAACTTACTACAACAAGTTGCCAAGGGTCCTCAGGGTGTCTACCCTTTCTGTAACTGAAAGAAAAACCAGCCAATTCTTTACTGAGAACAACAAACTATGATTGCTGCCGACTGATTCTCCTGCTGCCATCAGGAAGTAGACATCCAAACAGATTCCATTTCAGTTCAATTTTCCATACTCTACTATTGTCCTCGCAATCTGGCATCCAGGCATCCTTCTTCACCCTGAGCTCCTCAGAAAATCAAAAAATTGGATCTGAAAGCAATGGCGTTAGATACTTTAAAGGGGCTTGTCTTCTTTCCACCTGGAGCTTCCACAGGATCACTTTTTTAGAAAGATGGGGGGGAAATCATGACATTGTTTGTTTGTACCAATCAGAAGGAGAATCTGGGGTTTTTCTATGTATTATTTTAATTGATATGTTTTATTATTGAGCTTACAATTTTCACCTGCTTTTCAATCTCAAAAAGATAGACAATTGCGCAATCAGTTTTAGCATTTATGGTTGGAGGGACTTTGAGGCAATCAAAAGGTGATTTGAAACTGTAAGCTAAATGAGAAGGAGGATTCGGAATATTATGAAATTTGGAGTTTATTTTATAATTGGCTTGAAAGGAGAAAACAAAATATATTGACTAGCGTTTAATTTATGAATGTATATAAGATTTCAATAATTTTAGTTATTATAAGTATATATATTTAGACAAAATTGTAATGAAAATACAGTTAATTATGTATAAGCAAAAATTGATTGTCAAGATAATTTACCGTAGGATAACCCTAGAGGTTTATATGTATAAATGTAAATGTACTGTTTTGTTTTGTTTAATGTTTGTTTGTCTTTTTTAATGTATATAACCAAATAAAAATTATTTTTTTTTAAAAAAAAGAAACTGTAAGTGGTCTACATGTACTGGTTGCCTAGACAGAGGCTGAATATACGAAGCCTTCCCAACATCTTTGAAAAGACTTCTGAGCAAAGTTATCAGGGTCAGGTTTTTATGAATCTTAAATTAACAGTTCTTGATATGCACCAGGAACATTTGAATTGTAATCTGAAACAGATCAAAGCCCATGAAATTCTTTCAAAACTGATAAGATGTGTTCCTTTTGGCCAGACTAAGTCAGGAACTAGGCAGCTGTATTTTACAGAATTAGAATTCTAAGAAATCTTCAAAGAAACATTCTTGTTAGCGACAACCAGATTATTCCTGTCCTTTAAAAGATTACCTTATAGCTAGGCTTTTATAATAATGCATTCATTGCTACTGAAAGTTCCCTGAGTCCTTACAAAGGAGGCTGGATTTAGAAGCATCGCTGAATGCAAACAGGATCTTTTGGGGCCACACTGAACCCACTTCAGAAAGATTGAATGCCATGTCAAATATATTTTCTTTTTTCTTTATGTACACTGAGAGCATATGCACCAAAGACAAATTCCTTGCTTGTCCAATCACACTTGGCCAATAAAGAATTCTATTCTATTCTATTCTATTCTATTCTATTCTATTCTATTCTATTCTATTCTATTCCATTCCATTCCATTCCATTCCATTCCATTCCATTCCATTCTATTCTATTCTATTCTATTCTATTCTATTCTGTGTTATGGACAAAAGTAGTAAAAGGTATTGTGCCTTGAAAATACTTTCTTCACCCATAAGAGGAGAGGAATCCTCTTCTTTTAGAAGACATAGCAGCACATATGAAGAACATTCCTCTGTTTGGAATATAGAGAAGGAACAGAATTAAATCCATATTAAGTGCATTTCCTAGCCATAGTAACTACAAACAAGAAGGTAAAGGATTATTATGCAGCCATCCTTCATGGGGGCATCTTTTTCCTTTAACAGAAGAGCAGCGGAGGGAAAAAGCACTAATCCTCTTGGAACAGAGCACTTAACACCTATGTGGTAGCTGATAAATGCCGCATTCTGACGGGATTAACACAAAAACAGCTGAAAAATTGTAGCATTAAAAAAATCTCTAAAAGCTGTTACTTCTCTGAGCCAAATCTAAATGAATAGGGTCATTTTTTAACCCTTTATTTCTGTTTCCATACTGGAGCAAATAATTGGAATCTCATCAGTGCTTTTTAACGACTGCAGTTATATGTAGTTTAATTAAAATCTTTTGAAGTCCACGTCCTTAGCTGGTAAGAACTTTGTACTATCTATCCTTCAACCTATCACCACCACATTCAGGTTTCCAGAAAAGGTTGGCTAGCAGTTGCATCAGTTGGGTTTGAAGAATCCTAAACTCTATTGCCAAGTGTCATCTCTCTGTTGGGTTTATTCCCAAGAAACAAATAAAAAACAAAGCATTTTCTAAATGCTTAGAAAACCAGAGACACAAAACCTAACATAACCACAATGATCCTAAAAGCACAATAATAATATGTATTAATATGTGAAATAATAATAGAGCCAGTTTGATCTAATGGTTAAAGAGGCTAAAACCAGGAGACAGTGAGTTCTAGTACCACCTTAGGCATGAAAATTTGCCTGAGTGACCTTGGGCCTGTCACCCTCTCTCAGCACAACCCAGCTCACAGAGCTGTTGTGGTGGGGAAAATAGGAAGAGGAAGATGTATTGAATATGTTTCCAGCCTTGAGTTATTTGTAAAAATAATAAAGGTGAAATATAAATAAAATAAAAAAAATAACACAGAAATGTATGAAGGAAAGATTATGTTGAGGGCCACTTATAGTCTCCTCACAGAGAATGAGCAGCAAACAAATTAAATAGATGAATGAATAAATAAAATAAAATAATTAAATGAATGAATGAATGAATGAATGAATGAATGAATGAATGAATGAATAAATAAATAAATAAATAAATAAATAAATAAATAAATAAATAAATAAATAAATAAATAAATAAATGTTATCATAAGCCATTATTTTAAAAGCTGTTCTTTTGGGTATTAGTACACATGCAGAGTTTGTTGCAGAGGGTACTATAACCTAAAATCTTGGTGTTGGAAGAAACGTCCATCTGGGTTCATTCCAAGTGGGGAGAAAGACACTGGAAACATGGAGGCTTATTGGAAAGATGGTTTATTGAGGGACAGGACCACATGGGTTTGACATCCTGGGCAGCTGACCACATGGAGTGGAGAGTGAGTGTTATTTATACCCTCTCTTGGGCCTTACCCTTAAGCTTCCTGTTCCTGTGGCAAGGACATGTATTCTATTGGCTGCTGTCAGACTTCCATGAGGCTATGCAGGGGTCATAGCTAACTTTGTCTGAGCTCCCAGGTTTGGTTGAAACTTGGAGGGTGATGATGTAATGAAGAGGCTTATGTTCTGAAAGGGTGTTGGCCAATTCCTATTGTGGCTTAATGGCTTTGTCCTGGTTTGAATCTTTTTTTTTTTCCAAAAAGTTTTATTAGTACAAAATTACATAGATAATAGCTAAACATTAAATAGAAAGTACAAACATTTTTTTTAATTTCTGGGAAAAAGATATCGGCTTAATACAACAAAGAAAGCTACTGAATTTTATGTCAACGTCTTAAAGGCTGATATATCCAAGATTCCAGAGGAAAGATGTATGAAAACAAAAGAGGAGGAGGAGGGAGAGCCATCCCTTCCTCTTCAAATCGAAACAGATTTACAAAATTTAAATGATTGGCAGAGCCAGACAGATGTCTACAGTGTGGAAAAGGAGATGGAAGATCGGGGTCAGATGGGAGGCGAGCTGACAACTACAAAATTATCAAGTTACAAAAAGATGCAACCATCATCAAGATACAACAAGATGCAGTGTTGAAGTTTATTGGACAGATGGTTGCCATTATGACTGTACTTTTCTTTTTCCCTTCTTTCCTTAATTTTTTTTTCTTTTCTTTACTTCTTGCATTCTTTTTTTTTCTTTTGTTTTTTTTGGGGGGCTTATTCAAAGTATTATTAATTCTTTTTAAAGATTTAGAACTTTTTTGAACCTAATAATTTAATACATAGTAACATTATGTTACTAATAGAGTGGTAGAATTTATGATGAAGTTTAAGGTTTTTGTATTATTATTTAGTTATTTTTTGTGTAATATCAATTTAAGTTTTATTTAATTGTGAGAAAGATTTGGAATTGTTATCTATCCAGTTATAAAATATTACAATTAGATTTAACTTTTTTTTTTTTGGGGAGGAAGGTTATTTAAAGTTTGGAATTAGTGCTTATAATCTGATATATAGTAATAGTATGTTATTTATATACTGATTGATTTTATGATGAAGTTTAAGGTTTTTGTATTTAATACTTAGTCATCATTTATGTAATAATCATTTAATTCTTAGTTAACAGTGAAGAAATGTTGTGAAGGGTAGATGATTGAAAGGAGGAGGAAGGAATTTTTATTAGTGTACAATTTGGAGTTGAAGTTTTTAAAAAATAAGGTGGAAGTCAAAATTTTTTAATTTAATTTAAATTTATTTTATTGATATTATGCCCTGTACTCTCTCTGGGAAGTCCGGGGGGGGGGGAGGGGGGGAGGGAAAGGGGTGGGTTAGGGGGGAGAAAAATTAAAAAAAATTTAAAAAAAATGTCCTGGTTTGAATCTTGAGTGAGGCATAATCCTATCACCCTGAGGCTGAAGGTCTTTTGTCTTGTAGATAGGATGGCCCAGTCTTTCTGGGGCTATTGACAAAGGTGGGGGCTGCTTTCCAAGAGCATGTTTCTCCTTTTCTCATCCAGGGAGGTATAATATTATGCCTTTTTAATATTTCCTAGAATATTTCATTCTTCTAGGAGAGGGGTGGATGCTAACTTTCTACTTTGGCTTCTGAAGTAAGTCTCACATTTGTATAACAAATCCAAGACTACCAAAGTCTGTTTGCTTGCAGAGTCTGACTGCTATTTGCCCAATAATGTGGTCTGCTGCATTGCAAATATCAAGGAAATCAGAAAACTGCTTTTTGGCTTCTTTATATGCTTATAAAAATATAAAAGAGTTGAAAATAGAAAATAAAATATAAAAGTGCTGGCCAGCTATAATTTACAGCAATTGTCCCACAGATCTCCTGCTCTGGGTATACATCAGGAATAGATGTGGATGGAGAGTATTTTCCTCCTCTTTCCTCAATATGATTTTTGTTTGCTTATATTTCTATCCAGTGCCTGGCATGATGCTCTTTTCATCTTGCTGCTGTTCTGACTTGTATGTTACATATCCAGACTCTCAAAGAATTTTCTTTTTCCTCTCTTCTTATTGCTGGGCGGATCTACTTATTTTCAAGCCCGCTATTCACAGTCACTATTTTTTGCTCAAGAAATGAAAGCACATATTTGCTTTTCCAACCCTTGATAAAGCAATGTGGGCAAAGGATGGCACTATAAGAAGCAATTTTTTAAACATTCCTATTTTTCGAGGGGGGCAGGCGGGTAAATAAACATACAGAGAAATATAAAGTATTTTCAGATGATACTCTAGTTACAGTAACAAAACAGACTGATGTCTTCTACCATTTTCCATTCTAAAAGGCAAATTGGTTTTTTTTTCTCTGTCCAGGCTTTCATTCACTAAAGTAAAATTCAGGCAGGATTTTGAGAGAGAGTTTAGTCTTTTCACAAAAAATGCCATAGCAAAGATTCCACTCTATGTCTCTTGGCTTTCCTTGGCTTTCTACAAGAATTCTTTATCTGATTTTTCCCCTGTTGATCTAGTCCTAGTTTTCTACCATTCCCTCCATTGTGCTTTTTAAATTTTAGATGTGCCACTCTGAAGCAGCCTATAGCTGAAAACACCTTTTAGCTGTTTAACTGGATCAGCTAAACTGGATTCACAAAGAGATCCATTCTCTAGAAGTTTTTACTTCCCAATATCTCTTCCACTGAAAACTCTAGGATCTATATTTGTAAATGAGAATGAATGCAAAACCCCTTCCATTATTCCCCCAGGTCATGAAAATTGACATTAGAACTATGCATTGCATCACTAATTTTACCTCTGTGAGGATGCTGGAGGTGCAAATTCAATGGCACTTGCTTTTCAGCATCTCATTACCTCCTGACCACAAGGGGGCAGTACAGTGTAAATAGGGAAGGATTTATTTTGTGTTCTCTGTTTATCAGGCTGAATCAGTGTTTCTCTGCCTTAGCAAATTTAAGAAGTCTGGACTTCAACTCCCAGAATTCCCTAGCCATCCATGCTTGCTGGAGAATTCTGGAAGTTGAAGTCCAGATATCAGTAAGGTTGAGAAACATTGACCTAGATGTTCTTTGTTTCAGAGATTCTTAATCTCAGGTCACTTTCTTTTTTTCCCCCTAGATGCATGAATGGCGTACATGCTCTTGGCATTCCATATGGTAGGATGCAGAATTGTGCTAGGCTTTGCCTATCGATAGAATGTGTTTCCTGTAAATAGAATATTTTATTTACCATATTTTTTGGAGTATAAGATGCACCTTTTTGCTCCCCAAAAGAGGGTGGAAAAGTTGGTGTGTCTTATACACTGAAAACAGCCATTTTTGTCCTCCTGAAGCCCCGCCCCCGCATCCCATCTTCGCAAAAAATGAGCCTTTTTTGCAAAAACGGGGCATTTTTGCCTTCCCCACCCCCTAGGAGCGCTCTGCAGGCTTCCCAAACCCTCTGCATGCCCTGTTTTTGCAAAAAAAAGGGGGGGGGGGCAAAAAATGGGCCGTTTTTTGCAAAGCGGGGGTGTTCTTGCCTTCTAATTACCCCATCTAGCATGACTGGAGGAGGAATTCTGGGAGTTGAAGTCCACTAGTCTTAAAGCTGTGAAGTTTGAAGACCCCTGGGTTAGGGGTTAGGGGTGCAAGGGTCTTCAAACTTGGCAAATTTAAGACTTGTGGACTTCAACTCCCATTCCTGAGCTAGCATGACTGAAGGAAGAATTCTGGGAGTTGAAGTCCACTAGTCTTAAAACTGTCAAGTTTGAAGTTTGTAAAAAGTGTACATGATTGTAAAAAGTATTCTGCTACACTGGTATTTTATTAAATAATATATTACTACACCATTTGGTTCAGAATACTTTTTGCCTTGTTTTCCTCCTCTAAAATCTAGGTGCATCTTATACTCCGGTGCGTCTTATACTCCGAAAAATATGGTATTTATTTATTAAATTTATACGCCACTCATTTCATTCTACAAAGTGACTTTGGACAGCTTCCAATTAATTTTTTTCTGTTACACAACCTGCTTCACTAACTATTGCTCAGGTCAGACTCCTGCTCTGAAAAGTATTCACATGCACAAACAAAATGCTTCAGCCTTCTCAGAGACATACTGTCAGAAGGGATCACTTGATGAGCCCTCACTCCAATGCATTAACAGAGGCCATTCAATGCAGTACATGCACAGTCCTGAAAGTCAAATCTGCAGAAGGCTTTGCTGATTTCATTTGAGCAACGTAGTAGGATATACAGTTTATGGGATTGCTAAGTACTTAGCAATCCCATGTTATTTATTTTACAAGGGTCCTGCCTCTTACAGAATTTAAAAAAAGAAGATCCTGACCTAATCATTAACACTATAGGTGCCAAACAAAATAATTCCTAAAACTTTCCAAACCCTCAAGGAGGCACTCTTGAGCTACATGAGAATATAGGGGGTTGATGAAAGGACCTTCATTCAAATTAAAATAATAGCTCTCCATACCAGCACCATAGCATGTGTGACCCCTTCTCTTACTTTGAGGTACGGGTTGATTTAATCAAGGTAGCTCTTAGAGAACGGAAGTACTGCTTTTCTTGGGGGGAAGTAAGCTGTCGGGAGTATTAAACCACATGTTATTATTTGTATCTTTCCCCGCTATTTCAAAAATGCAGTCTAAATCCCAGTCCCAATCCTTTTATTATATTCCATTCAAAATGTAACATTGGAGGCATTATTACAGGTCTGTGCAGGTAGGTGATCAGTGACTGGATAGAAAAAGGAAATTAAAGCAATTACATGGTGAGCTATTGTATTGCATTCATGTTGATGCAATCTCCAAATTGATTGATTGAGCTGCTAGAATGACTCATAATATTCCTGAACCTGTCAATCGCCCAAAGAAAGCAGTTCACACATGTGCAGCCAGGTTATGAGAAAAGGTTACTGTATATTGCTTGCAATTCATGCATAGTTTCCTAAGAATACTTTGCATAGTATGCTGAGGATTTGGGAAGGGGTTCCAGAAATATTAAATCAAAAGAAAAGCAGGTGCAAGAAAACCCAAAGGAACTTCACCTTTATCTGCAATGTACAGGTAGTCCTTGACTTACAACCACAATTGAGCCTAACATTTCTGTTGCTTTTAGGTGAATTTTGCTCCATTTTATAACTTTCTTGCAACAGTTCATCACTTTTAAGTTAGTAACACAGTTGTTAAGTGAAATCTGGCTTCCCCATTGACGTTTGCTTGTCAGAAGGTCACAAAACATGACCCCGGGATACTGCAACCATCATAAATACATGCCAGTTGCCAAGTGCCTGAATTTTGATCGTATGACCATGGGGATTCTGCAATGGTTGTAAATGTGAAAAATGGCCATAAGTCGCTTTTTTCAGTACCACTGTAGCCTTGAATCATCACCAAACGAACTATTGTACGTCGAGAACTATCTGTACTCAGGGGTGAGTTCTAACTTACCTCTCTGCTGGTTCGCTTCCTCCCGTGCCGCGTGGCCATGCCTCATGGGCGCACGCACACAAAGCGCTCGCGTGTATGTGCAGTGCCAAAAAATAAAAAAAAATCACCCCCCCAAAAAACAAGCCAAAAACAAGATGGTGACCGCATGCACAGTGCCGGAAACTCGGCTTCTGCGCATGATCAGAAGAAATTTTTTTAAAAAAAAATTCAAAAAAAATATGGTGGCGGCCACGGACTGGCACCGACTGAACCGGTTCCATGACATCATCATGACATCACCAGCGGGTCACTACCGGTTTGGCCAAACTGGTCCGAACCAGGAGGAACCAACCTCTGCATGTACTGCATATGACAAATATTTGGCTGCAAGCTCTTTTTTTTGTATAGTATTACTATGGCATAGCAAAAATATGATTGAAAAATGCATTAAAATGATGTCACTAAAATGTAAATAGCGGAAAGAAGGCTTAGGAATGGAAAAACAAGCATTTCAGATTTTTTCCATTCCCCCCCCCCAAAAAAAATTGTTATCTGTTTTAATTAGGTATAGATTTAAAAAAGAAATCTCGTATTTTTCAAAAGATTTTAATTAAAGTGGGTGAGTTGCACACTTCTCCAAACCTACACAGATTGGCCCAATGTATACAGCCTTTGTATAATTTTATCTGATATAATGCATTCTGTATATTAATTTCATGAATATTTAAATATAGGGTACAGTATCAGTATACTAATCAGTGCCTGTAAAGAAGGATGTGACAAAGCTAGAATGACAATTGTCTCTCTTTAGGTTGGGACAAAAGAGGGCAAGGAGAGAGATGATAAGAGATAATAAAATAATGGATGACAGCTAATATGGAAACACCATCTTTCCACATTTTTTTCTCCTTTCCCAATGTTAAAAATTGAGTTCATTTCTTAAAACAAAATGCAAGGAGATTCAGGATTGAGAACAGGAAATACTTTTTCACATCACTCTGCAACAAACTGGAATTTGTTGTTAGTAGTTATAGTCACAGAAGCCAATTGGGTGGTTTTAAAATAAGACTGACATATACATGAATGATTAGGAGGTTAGGGATGGCTCTTCTTGACACAGGCATGCTATATAAACAATAGTTCAAGGGTACTTATTACCCTTCAGTCCTGGCTTGTGATCTTACCAGAATAGCCAGCTGACCACTTGTGACACAAAATGGTGGACAAAATTGTACAGGATAGTGAAGAAGCTCATACATTCAGGGGAATCTAAAATGAAACTATAATTAATGTGCAAGCCGTACAAATTATTCAATAATATTTGAGCTAATGGCATACAGGACAATGAAATAATCACTTGGTATTCAAAAGTAATTATTAACTGTCTGCAGGCCACCACCGAGATCTTCAACAGTTATTAGTCTGCGGGGAACTTAATATATTCATTTCCACGAGAGAAAGGATGAATTCAAAGGAAAGGGGAGAATGTATGATCAAGGCTTCTTGCAGGAGCAAAGAAAGCAAGAAGTTGAAAGATAGAGTTTCAGATATATGCACAAATGCAAAAAGGAAGTACTGAGCACAGCTTATCTTTTGCACAAAGAATAAAGGAGAAGGAGAAACTTAGTCTGGAAAAGAAAAGGGGGAAAATTGGTTGAGGTGGAAAGTAAGTTGTGGGGAGAGAGAATCATTCTTCTAAGCAGCACCATTTTTACATTTTCTATGGGGAATTCCTTTGAAAGAATTCCCACCAAATTCTCAGTTCAGGATTTGGGAAATGTCAAGGTGTCAGGTGGAAAGATATTCCGGTCTAATTATCCCTCCTCCCATTAGTCCATCAAATCAAGATTTTGCCTAATTTTTTTTCTAAGCAAATGGATTGATAATTTATTCATGTAGTGGTAACACAGGGAAACCATGAGATGCTACTATAATGCATGAAATATAGAAAATTACCCACAATATCTAATTTAACCAATTATCTGAGCAGGCTAGCAACTTCTTTTAATGTCATGCAATAGAACAATGCAGTGTGAAAGCCTGCAGGTTGTACCTATTGAGTGTATGTCAGTTTTGAAGGTCCAGCATTTTTTTTCTCTGAGAAAGCAGCTGATCTCTAATGGCTGTCAGTTGATGCACTAACAACAGATAAACAGGGAAAAGCTGCTTAGTAGAGCTGCTGCTAAGAATCACATGGTCAACTTAACTGCAGTATGCATCCATATTCCGTATCTGACCATAGATGTGGTGTTAGCATATTCTCCATAGAGTTATACATCTGTGTTACAGATGCAATTTTGGAAGCACCCCAAGTCAGCTGATATACTTTCCAGGCCTTCCCCATTCTTATACAGGTAGTCCTCGAGTTATGAATGTAATGGAGCCTGCCCATTCCATTTGTAACCCAAGGATTTGTAGGAGTGAATCTCGTATGAGATCACTCCCTCCTTTCGCCCACGCATTTGTTAATTGAATGCGAGGCTCGTTAAGTGCACATGAGGTATTTCAGGGTAGGGAAGGCCATGGGGGGGGGTCTATTGATGAAACAGGCCACCTGCCTAAGACCACCCAAGGCCTCCCCAACCCACTGAAATACCTCATGCTCCCAAAAATTGCTTCCCCCCAACCTGCCACGCCGGATCACTTACCTTGTGAAGATCTAGCAAGCAGTCTCATCTCCAGCCTTTCAGCCACATGCGCCCCTCTGCAGGCTTCCCCTGGCCCATTACAGGCCAAAATGGAGCATCCGGGGGCTGGATCCGACCCTCTGACACTCTGTTTGGCCCTCCGTGGGCCTCCCACGGCCCGTAGCAGGCCAAAATGGAGATTCTGGATGCCCGGACCGAGTTTCTGAGGGGCGGATCCACCCCTCAGAAGCTCCATTTCAGTCTGCAATGGGCCGGGGGAGGCCTCTGGATGACCGAATGGGGCTTCTGAGGGGCGGATCTGCCCCTCAGAAGCTCCATTTCAGCCATCAATGTGCAGGACGAATATTGCAGAGCCTCTGCGGTTGTTCATAAGGGTGAACAATTGCCGTAGTGCTGCAAGATTCATAGTTTCAGGCCTTGTTCACAAACGCTAGGGGGCGCTTATTGCGTAACTTCGCTAAGGGAACGCTGGTAGCCCAGGGATTATCTGTATTGTCAATGCTTGAGCATTGGTCAACTGTAATTTCAAGAGCTCGTTCTCAAGTACATCTGCAGGGGCCTGTTTGTTTAAAAGTTCGTTAAAGATATTTGGAAGAGCATAGCATCTGTTAAAGAAAAAGGAATACTTAACCTAGTATCGGCAGTGGAGTGCTTCTCAATTTCCAGGCTGCCTCCGGTTCTTCTCCTGCCTCATCTAACATTCAGATGCTGCATTTCGTCTCCAGGGACGTTGCGGATCCTCCCAAGTGGTGCTCAAGTAAAAATCGACGAAAACCTGAAAGTGAGGACTGTGAATAAGGCCAAGGAGACCCTCATCTTTTATGGAAAAGTTCTGCAAACCAATATGGGAATAGCACAACAATGTGAATGACAGGTTGGATCAGGTTCATAATGACCTGGTTTGTATAGGCCAGGTGTTGTGTAGATTGGAGCTTGTTATTGTGCATCCTTTTGGCAACCCTGCTGTTCATCTGCTGGTTCCAAGAAAGCTGGGCTCGGTGCCATTTGCTTAAGCAGGCCCTCTTCTCCACCAACCAGACAGGAGATGCTCCTTTTCCATCTCCCACAGGAATGACAGGCCTGCTGCTGTGTTCTCACTATTCTGAATATATTATTTTAAAAAAACACCCCAAACCCTGCAAGCCAAAGTACAAAGAGAAAAGAAATCTGGATTTAGTACCATGTATTTAGCAAGGATAAAACTGTCAGGATGCCTTTTTACTTCCCTTCAAATATAAAAAGCAGTAAGAAAAGTAACCCTTTATAAGACCTATTTTTCCTTTTGCCTTTCTAAGCAAGTCAGGTTAGGCTTCTTACAAATACTAGTTTAAATTTAGAAACTTTTTAAGATGTGGGAGGGTGATTTTTCTAGACTATTTTCCTGAGGTAAGGAATGCTGAAATGTCTACGAGAGTTTCAACAAATAAATGTGGGAACATGGCTGGCTTCTGAAATGCCTGTTTATTTATTTGTTCAATTTATACGACAACCCATATCACCAAAGCAACTCTGGATGGCTAATACCACATACAAATTCATTGCCACATAATACAATAAACAATAATGTGTACCTTTCAATTGTTCCCCACTGGGGGTTAATCCTGCAAAGCTAAGGTGACCAGATTTTAACATTGGTAAAGAGGGACACCATTGACCGGGGTGGGTGGGTTCCTGATTTAAAATTATTTATTTATTTATTTTTGGTCGTTTTTGTATGCCGCCCCACTCCCGTAGGACTCAGGGCAGCCATACAACCTTTTCTTTCTTTCTTTCTTTCTTTCTTTCTTTCTTTCTTTCTTTCTTTCTTTCTTTCTTTCTTTCTTTCTTTCTTTCTTTCTTTCTTTTTCTTTCTTTCTTTTTTATGCAGCTATTAGTTCTTGGAGGGATTTGGCTGGGTAAACTTGGCCAATCTGAGTAAACCAGGGGTCGGCAAACTCAAAGAGCCATTTGGACCCGTTTCCCACAGGAAAAAAACCACCGAGAGCCACAAAACCTGGGTAGGCGTGGCCAACTTGACATCACTCACACCCACCCAGTCACATGACCCCCCCTAGCCACGCCCACCCAGCCAGTCATTAGGACAGAGAACTGGAAACCACAAAACCCTTTACTCTCTCTCTCTCTCCCCCTCCCTCTCATCTCTCCCTTTCCATCTCTTTATCTCGCTCTCTCCATCCATATTGTCTGTCTGTCTGTCTATCTATTTAACTATTTATCATCTATCTATCTATCTATCTATCTATCTATCTATCTATCTATCTATCTATCTATCTATCTATCTATCTATCTACTCTCTCTCTCCCTCTCATCTCTCCCTTTCCATCTCTTTCTCTCTCTCTCTCCATCCATATCTACCTACCTACCTACCTACCTATCTATCTATCATCTATCTATCTATCTTCTCTCTCTCATCTCTCCCTTTCCATCTCTTTATCTCTCTCTCTCCATCCATATCTACCTATCTACCTATCTATCAATCTATCTATCTTCTCTCTCTCTCTCATCTCTCCCTTTCCATCTCTTTCTCTCTCTCTCTCCATCCATATCTACCTACCTACCTACCTACCTATCTATCTATCATCTATCTATCTATCTTCTCTCTCTCATCTCTCCCTTTCCATCTCTTTATCTCTCTCTCTCCATCCATATCTACCTATCTACCTATCTATCAATCTATCTATCTTCTCTCTCTCTCATCTCTCCCTTTCCATCTCTTTATCTCTCTCTCTCCATCCATATCTACCTATCATCTATCTATCTATCTATCTATCTATCTATCTATCTATCTATCTATCTATCTATCTATCTATCTATCTATCTATCTATCTATCTATCTATCTATCTATCTATCTTCTCTCTCTCATCTCTCCCTTTCCATCTCTTTATCTCTCTCTCCATCCATATCTATCTACCTATCATCTATCTATCATCTATCATCTATCAATCTATCTTCTCTCTCTCTCTCATCTCTCCCTTTCCATCTCTTTATCTCTCTCTCCATCCATATCTATCTACCTATCATCTATCTATCTATCTATCTACTGTATGTATCGGCGTATAAGACGACTTTTTACCCCTTGAAAATCTTTTCAAAAGTCAGGGGTCGTCTTATACGCCGGGTACTGAAACTTCCAAGCCGGGCGGGAGCTCAAAAACGCCCGCTGCTGCATCCCTGCCATTCTCCCTGCCATTCAAGCGGCCGAAGGAGCCCCGGAGCGCCGACGTTGCCCTCCGTCTCGGTCTCCTGCTGCCACCGCCAGCTGCAGCCTTCCCAGCAGGTGGGCGCGCGTGGAAGGGGTCGCGGAGCAGAGGCGCCCGGCGGTTTAAGGCAAGAGGCGGGCGGGAGAAGCGGGCAGGAGCTTGCTTCCGCCGATGCCACTTCTGGCATCCCTGCGCCTCTCGCACCGCTCGCCGGGTGTCTCTGCTCCGCGATCCCTCCCCTGTGCGCCCACCTGCTGGGAAGGCTGCAGCTGGCGGTGGCGGCAGGAGACCAAGAAGGAGGGCAGCTGCAGCCTTCCCAGCAGGTGGGTGCGCAGGGGAGGGATCGCGGAGCAGAGACACCCGGCGAGCGGTGCAAGAGGCACAGGGATGCCAGAAGTGGCATCGGCAGAAGCAAGCTCCTGCCCGCATCTCCCGCCCGCCTCTTGCCTTAAACCGCCGGGCGCCTCTGCTCCGCGACCCCTTCCACGCGCGCCCACCTGCTGGGAAGGCTGCAGCTGGCGGTGGCGGCAGGAGACCGAGACGGAGGGCAACGTCGGCGCTCCGGGGCTCCTTCGGCTGCTTGAATGGCAGGGAGAATGGCAGGGATGCAGCAGCGGGCGTTTTTGAGCTCCCGCCCGGCTTGGAAGTTTCAGCAGTGGCAGTAGCGCGCTCTCCTTCCCTCCCATGCGCGTTAATCCTGCCGGCGCCTGCCTCGCAGGTGAGCCCCAACCGCCGCCACCGCCTCGCCCGCAGGGCAGCAGCGGCGTGTCCAGCCATGGCGAAGGCGGCGGTGCCGGACGACGACTACAACTTCCTCCTTCCTTTCTTTGTTCCTTCGTGGCTGTGGAGAGGGCTGGCTGAAGAAGATCCAGCAGCCACCAACCTACCGAGGCTCCTGGAAGACGGGCAGCCATCAGCCCAGCCGGGGGAGGAGGAGGAGGAGAAAGGCGGCGATTTAGCCCTCGGCGGCTCTCGGACAGGACAGCAGGGGACGCTTCCCTTTCCCTCTCCTCCTCGGTGGAGACAGGGTCAGCGCGGCTGCCCGTGAGAGGACTCGGCTGGCGCCCGCTGTCGCCTGCCGCTGCCTGGAGAGCCTTGGGCGCTCAGCGCCGTCTTCCGGCTTTCCTTCGGCGCGCGCTGCAGTCCCGCTCGGGCAGAAAAGCGTCACATTTCCTGTCCATTGGATGATTGCAATGCGCCACTTGCAATCATCCAATGTGTGACATTTGGCGCATGCGCCACGATTTGGCCACCACGGAGCCCGACATGGCTGCCTTCCCGGAGTTTTAACTCCCCCCAATCTCGCACGCCCCCCTTTCAGGCCGATTTTTGGAAAGAATGCCCTAGTCGTGCATTCTTTCCAAAAATCGGGACTTTTTAGAGGACGGGCGGGACGCGGGACAAATCATTAAAAAGCGGGTCTGTCCCGCCAAAATCGGGACGTCTGGTCACCTTATGCAAAGCCCAACACTTGAAGCTTACAGAATTGTTTCTGTAGGATTAATATTGTGTTAAAAATGCAGTGGCACAATAAATAAAGACAAGAAATAATGGCTGCAATTGGTCTTTGGTCCTGTAAAATGCCAATCCTTGTCTTAGGCAGAAGTTGGAGAAGTAACAAACGTACACAGATGCGTGCATATATACATGGCAATTTAAGGTAATATAATTAATGAATAATTCTTGGTTCTATCTATCAATTTTATGCCTGCAAGATTTTTCCATAAGAAATGAACAATCTTTTTGGAATTGGCAACTCCATCTACCTGGTAAGGTATAGTTTAGGTTGTATTTATAATGTTAACAAGGCCAAGATAAATGTAATTCTGGTCTGTTAATTTCCTTATTGCATATCATTTGCAATTAATGTCATTAATTTAATTAATTCTCCATTAATTAATTCCAATATATTGAAGTTGAGATTAATTCATTGTATTCAATAATATTCCAGTGTAGTAGATTTTTATTTTTTACCCAGTTTTAATCCATTTTTATCGATTTACTTGATTAATCTATTCTTTTAACAGATTTTATTATTATTACTTATAGGTTTTATTTGAATTCAGTTCCAGTAAGATAGTCAATATACATTTTTAAAATTTATTTTCAGAAAGCTAATATAAGGATATGCCTAATGCCAGCAGATATACACTGAAATCCAGATAACTACCGTACTAAAAAAATCATAAATAAATACTGACAATTTTCTTTTTTGCCGATCTAGTGGTTGTCTGAGTTTTTTTGCATTCCAGATCTGGTAATCCTACTACAGCCAAAGGAATACCAGATAGTCTGGATTTTAAGTGCAAGGTTGGGCAACATTTAATTATGCATGGTATAAAATTAAGTTGAACAAACATTTGCCTGTTAGTCATACTTCTGAATTATACATTATACATACTTCTGAGTTCTACTTTAACTCATACATTAACTTATACATTAACAAATCCACATCAGGACCTCAGAGATTATGCAAACCGTGGATCCTTGAAAAAAAATGCTAAATGAGGTACCAAAGCCTCTGGATCCACATATATTCTAGGTGAACTATTCTTCTCACAGCAAAAAATTCTGCAAAATATCTATGCAAAGTCAAGTGAGCTCAGTACCCACCCCCTCCCCGCTTAAAAACAACTTGGTATGGTTCATTAGGCAAGATTAGCTTGTTTTTCTCAATGCAACCTATTGGACTTCAAAGTGATTACATTTGGATCATCTTTTTGTTGGTCTCCAGCTTTACCTTCCAAAGCAAATGGCTTATTCAAAGCTGTTTGGGTTATGTTTTATGGTAAAAGGAAGAGTAGAAGGAATAGAACTGATCCTCCAGCTGCAACCTTAATTAGAATTTCATTAAAAGCATAGCTTTTGATTGCAATAAGATTTTTTTCTCCCCCCTCCCCAGAGAACTGGATTAGGATGCAGCTTTAAAAAATACACCACTTCCCAGTTTGTATAGCCTTACCCCAGCAATTCCCAACTCTTATTTTTATTTATTTAGAGAATTTATACTGCCACCCACTCACTTTCAGTGACTCTAGGCAGCTTACAAAAATCAAAGCCCAATAAACAAAGAGTAAAAACAACACCCACCCCACACTCACATCAACAATAATCAAATAAGCCACACAATGGGCTCAGAGGTGGGTTCCTGCCTGTTTTTGCCGGTGCGGTTAATAGCTGTTGTTTGGCGCAGAGCCGAAGACGCTGCTGCCTTTTGCGGTGCGCAAGCTTTCCCCGGGCGCTTTCCCCGCCCGCATGGAAGCCGCCAATTGCGTTCTTTTGCCCTCTGCGCATGCAGAACGCTTTGCGCATGCGCAGAGGGCAAAATAATGCAAATGGCGGCGTCCATGTGGGCGGCGGCAGCGCCCGGGGAAAGCCCCTGTGCCGTGAACGGCAGCAGCCTCTTTGGCTCTGTGCCGAACAACAGCTATTAACCGCACCGGCAGGAACCTACCTCTGAATTGTCTCCATCCCATTCTGGGGTCTCCAGGCCTTTTGGCAAAACCAGGACTTCAGAGTCTTGAAAAAGAGTTTCAAAGTGATGGCCAGTCTAATGCCTGCAAAGATACATTCCAAAGGGAGGGAACCACCTCCCTTCCCCTTCCCTTTTATCCCGAAATTTCTTTTCTTTTGGTTGGTGGAAGGAAAAAAGCCAAATGCATGGTAGGCCTAACATCCCAGAGGACCATCTAGAGCAGGGGTGTCAAACTTGATTTCATTGAAGGTCGCATCAGGTTTGTGTTTGACCTCAGGCGGGGGGGGGCTGTGGCCAGGGGGCATGTCCAGCTCAACGTCACTCCTGTTGGGGGAGCCTGTGGTGGCCCGAGCGCTCTGCCAGTGAAAACAGGCTCCTGAGCTCTGTTTCCGGCTGCAGAGGCCTCCTGCAACCCTCTGCCAGTGAAAATGGAGCTTGGGAAGGCCACGTGCAGCTCTCCTGAGCTCCATTTTCACTGGCAGAGGGCTGCAGAAGGCTGTGGCAGCCAAAAACGGAGCTCGGGAGCCCCTTTTTGCTGGCAGAAGAACCGTGGGCCGATCTTTCATTGTTTCTAGGACGGCCCGGCGGGCCAGATTTAAGTAACCCGGGGCCTTGAGTTTGACACTCCTGATCTAGAGCAGTGTTTTTCAACCTTTTTTGTGCAAAGGCACACTTTTTTCATGAAAAAAATCACGAGGCACACCACCATTAGAAAATGTTAAAAAAATTTAACTCTGTGCCTATATTGACTATATATAAAGTAATTCTCTTGAATAGGAATCAAATAAACAAAAAGAAATTATTTTTCTTTCTTTCTGTCTGTCTGTCTGTCTTCTTTCTTCTTCTTTCCTTCCTTCCTAACATCTCTTTTTCTTTCTTTCTGTCTTCCTTCCTTCCTAACTTCTTTCTTTCTGTCTGTCTGTCTTCTTTCTTCTTCTTTCCTTCCTTCCTAACATCTCTTTTTCTTTCTTTCTGTCTTCCTTCCTTTCTAACTTCTTTCTCTTTCTTTCTTTCTTTCTTTCTTTCTTTCTTTCTTTCTTTCTTTCTTTCTTTCTTTCTTTCTTTCTTTCTGTCTTTCTTTCTTTTTCTTTCTTTCTTTCTGTCTGTCTTCCTTCCTAACTTCTTTTTCTTTCTTTTTCTTTCTTTCTTTCTTTCTTTCTTTCTTTCTTTCTTTCTTTCTTTCTTTCTGTCTGTCTGTCTGTCTTTCTTTCTTTTTCTTTCTTTCTTTCTGTCTGTCTTCCTTCCTAACTTCTTTTTCTTTCTTTCTTTCTTTCTTTCTTTCTTTCTTTCTTTCTTTCTTTCTTTCTTTCTTTCTTTCTTTCTTTCTTTCTTTCTTTCTTTCTTTCTTTCTTTCCGTCTGTCTGTCTTCTCCTTCCTTCCTTCCTTCCTTCCTTCCTTCCTTCCTTCCTTCCTTCCTTCCTTCCTTCCTTCCTTCCTTCCTTCTGTCTTTCTCCCTGTAGGAGAAAGAAGGAACCTCTGTTGCCGTCTCCCGCGGGGCTGCAGCCACCCGACTGAGTCCCCGACCGTGGCAGCATCCCTGTTGTTCTCCGGCCAAGCGGCGAAGGAGCCCTGGAGCCCTGACGCCGCCCTGCATCTCGGTCTCTTGGGGCTTGTCCGGCAGCCTGCTGGGAAGGCTGCGACGCAGGGAGGGAAGGAGGTGCTATTGCCGCTCCGGCATGTCTCTGTGGCTGACCGGGGAGCCGCGTCCTTGTTAACAATGGAGAAGCTGCGCGGAGCAGAGGTGCCTGGCGAGCGAGGCGAGTGGCTGCATCGGCGGCAGGCTCCTGCCCGCGTCTCCCGCCCGCTTGCCCACCTCTTGCCTTAGCATTTAAAAGAATGAGAGGCGGGCGGGCGGGAGACGCGGGCAGGAGCCTGCAGCCGATGTAGCCACTCACCTCGCTCGCCAGGTGCCTCTGCTCCGCGCAGCTTCTCCATTGTTAACAAGGACGCGGCTCCCCGGTCAGCCACAGAGACATGCCGGAGCGGCAATAGCAGCTCCTTCCCTCCCTGCGTCGCAGCCTTCCAGCAGGCTGCCGGACAAGCCCCAAGAGACCGAGATGCAGGGCGGCGTCAGGGCTCCAGGGCTCCTTCGCCGCTTGGCCGGAGAACAGCAGGGATGCTGCCACGGTCGGGGACTCAGTCGGGTGGCTGCAGCCCCGCGGGAGACGGCAACAGAGGTTCCTTCTTTCTCCTACAGGGAGAAAGACAGAAGGAAGGAAGGTAATACAGCCGATAAATACAGTAATAGAGGCATCTCTGTGTCCCGAAACCAACTTTCGGGACACAGAGATGTCCTGTAGCAAAAACACCCGGCGGGTGTTTTTCCCACGGCACACCTTACACTATGTCATGGCACACTAGTGTGCCGCGGCACAGTGGTTGAAAAACACTGATCTAGAGGCCCACACATTAGCCCAGAATATCTAATTGAGAAAAGAAGTGGCACCAGAAACCTCCTAGAAACCTGTTTGCTTGGCTAGTTTGCTCTCGGTGTCAGAAATGTATTTCTGGATGGTGTCTCGCCATCTTGGGAAGCGAAATGATACCTTCTTAACCCAGGAATCGATCTCTCAGCAGTATCAGTGTTAATGAACAGAAAGCAGCAAAGGAGACCAATGTCTCATCTCCTCTATCAATGCCAAGGAATCACAAGGATCCCTCTGTGTGTTGTCATGTGTAGTTAGAAGAGCAGAGATGTTAGGCAGGCAGGCATTCATCCATGGTTTACACAAGGTGTTATATTTGGCAGGTTGAGCATAGCTTGATTCACAAAACTTTCCATTTAATATTGTTCTTGCATAGAGAACAGGATCGCAGAATAGAGAAGGAAAGGGGAAACGTGTGTGTGTGTGTGTGTGTGTGTGTGTGTGTGTAGAGATAGATAGATAGATAGATAGATAGATAGATAGATAGATAGATAGATAGATAGATAGATAGATAGATAGGAGAGAGAGAGAGAGAGAGAGAGAGAGAGAGAGAGAGAGAGAGAGAGAGAGAGAGAGAGAGAGAGAGAGAGAGAGAGAGAGAGAGAGAGAGAGAGAGAGAGAGAGAGAGAGAGAGAGAGAGAGAGAGAGAGAGGTTAAAATCAAAAAGAGACCCTAGATTGGAAAATAAAGTGTCTAATTATGTGACCCAGACAACCTGGCCATATAAAATAGGAGAGCTGATTCCCAGAGTGTTCGAAAAATACTTAAAATTTTTAGCTAGACTATTAATAAGGTTGATAGACAAGGTAATAGTTGAATGGTCTTCTATGGGAAAATTTCTGGTTCCAAATAGATTCCTCATTTTCTTTTATGACATGGGTCATAAAAAAATTAGCACACCCCAAATATCAGGCCTAATAAAATTAATATTCCTTTCCTTTCTTTTCCCTCTTATTTCCCCCTCACTTCTCTCCTTCTTCCAGTCCTTTGCAAGTAAATGGAATATTTATTTCACCAACCAATCATACTTATTTTGCTTAGGATGGAGAGATAACTAAGCAGCAAGCACTTTTGGAGGTGAATCCTGATTTTATTTCTGTTAGGATGCTTGCCAGAATGAAAAACAGCAAAGTTACTCCTCAAATCTCAGTATGTGTTAATCTGGTAAACCACAGTCGATATTTGCAACTGGTGGGAAAACATATTATTTCATAATTCTCTGGAAAGGAAGATAAAAGCCTTTTACCCCTTAACATGTAAACTATCTTGGTTTCCCACCACCACCACCCAGCACGAATATGGAAAGAACTCTGATGGCTGTTTCTAATAATTTTGCATTATGTTTTTTTTAATGCCCAGGGGCACATATATATCTATCTCTACATTATTAAGAGAAGTTGCAAATATGTTACTCAGAAGAGAAGGCAGTTTTGGAATAAATATGGTAAAAACTATGGAATATAGAATAATTTCTCGAGTATACAATTAAAATTGTCTTGACTTAACCATCTCAGTCTAATTTACCACAGCTTTGTCCTACTGATGCTACATGTGGATAAATAGGTAGATCAAATTAATAATGCACAAATGCACAAATTAGCACAAACTAAACAGGAAGAAACAGAGCAACAGTTGGCATTATGAATAAAACTAGGGTTGCCTTAAGGACTGGAGGTGTGCCCCTTCCTCGACGAATTTTAACTGAGAACATTTTTGCTATCTTGAGAACCCCCTTTTTGCCTCTCCTCTCTGCACAGCACTTTAATAACCTCGACCCCGGGGGAGAGTATCTGTGAGCATGTTTATGGATGAATGGGATGAATAAATGTTTGGTGGTTGAGAATATGTATACATGAGTGAGCTGGGTGGTGGGACCCGGCCCCCCTCTGCTGAGTGTGGAAACAGAAGCGGAGGGGGGCTCTGGCCCACCCCCAGGCTCAGTATGAATGGTACGTATGGCCTGCCGGGAGAATGGGGGACCAGTGGGGGGGAGGGGGATCTCTGGGGAGACGGGGAGTGAGAATATTACGGTCATAATGGGGAGAGGCAGGTATGCCGGGAGCAGAGGGGTAGGCCGCTCTTGGGGAACAAGGATTCGCTGTTTGCAAGCGATTCCTTGTTCTGGCCCCTCGGATTTGGTTCCACCTAGCTCAACCCGAGTGCCTGGTAACCAGGGATGTCAGGGCCCTGGGCTCAAGCTGCTGCTATTAAATGCCAGGTCGATTACCAACAAGGCCCCCCTCATTCGGGATTTAATCCTGGAAGAGGGGGCGGATCTGGCGTGTATAACCGAGACCTGGCTGGGCCAGGAAGGGGGGGTGCCCCTTTTGGAAATATGCCCGGACGGGTTCTCGGTTCAGCATCAGCTGCAACCCCAGGGAAGGGGTGGAGGAGTGGCTATTATAGCTCGCCAGAATCTGTGTCCTCGAAGGAGCCCTGCCCCAGAGATTGTTGGGTGTGAGACGCTCCTTCTGAAGTTGGACTTAGGGGTTCAGGTGGGCCTTTTGTTAACGTACCTGCCTCCTAGCTGCGTTACAAAGGCCCTGCCTGTTCTGCTCGAGGCGGTTGCAGGGCTGGCGGTTGAGTTCCCCAGGTTGATGGTGCTGGGGGATTTCAACCTGCCATCGCCTGGCGAAGCCTCGGGGGCAGTCCAGGAGTTCATGGCTTCCATGACAACCATGGACCTGACCCAAGTAGTTCAGGGTCCGACTCATGAGGGTGGTCACACGCTTGACCTTGTGTTTCTCTCGGGGCAGTGGAGAGATGATCTGGGGCTAAGGGGTTTAGTCACAGTACCCTTGTCATGGTCAGATCATTTCCTTCTGAGGTTGGATTTCATGGCACCACGCCTCCACCGCAAGGAGGCGGGACCGACTAAGTGGTTCCGCCCCAGGCGCCTAATGGAACCAGACGGATTCCAGAGGGAACTTGGGGAGATACCTGAATCCCTGGTACACAGTTTGTCCGAATCCCTGGTTGCCGCCTGGAATCAGGCGGCAGCGGGGGCTCTGGACCGGATTGCGCCTTTGCGGCCTCTCCGTGGAAGTGGATCCAGGAGGGCTCCTTGGTTTACCGAGGAACTCCGGGAGATGAAGCGCCACAAGAGATGCCTAGAGCGACGATGGAGATCTAGTAAAGCTGAGTCTGACCGGACACTTTTAAGAACTTTCATTAAGTCTTACTTAGTGGCGATAAGGGCGGCAAAATGTTCGCATTTTTCCGCTCTTATTGCGTCCGCTGACTCTCGCCCAGCCGCCCTGTTTAGGGTGACCCGCACCCTTCTGGCTAAGGAGGAAGGCGGAGACCCCTTGCAGGGTAGAGCTGAGGAATTTTCTCGGTTTCTGGCGGATAAAGTCACTCAGATTCGGACAGACCTGGACTCCGATTGGGCAGTACAGGCCGAGATGACTGGGGCAGGTCTTAGTCCGGTTATATGGGAAAGGTTTGAACCGGTGACTCCTGAGGATGTGGACAAGGCCATAGGAGCTATGAGCTCCGCCACTTGTTTATTGGACCCGTGTCCTTCCTGGTTGGTTTCGGCCACCAGGGAGGTTTCACGCGGCTGGCTCCAGGCGTTGGTCAACGCTTCTTTGAGAGAGGGGTCCGTCCCGCAGCCCTTAAAAGCTGCGGTGGTGAGGCCCCTCCTCAAGAAGCCTTCCCTGGACCCGGCGGATTTAAAGAACTTCCGTCCAGTCTCCAACCTTCCCTTCGCGGGGAAGGTTGTTGAGAAAGTGGTGGCACTCCAGCTCCTACGACTGTTGGATGACACTGATTTTCTGGATCCCTTTCAATCTGGCTTCAGGCACGGTTACAGTACGGAAACGGCTTTGGTCACCCTGATGGATGATCTCTGGCGAGCCCGGGATGGGGGTCATTCCTCTATCCTGGTGCTACTTGACCTCTCAGCGGCCTTCGATACCATTGACCATGGTATCCTTCTGCGTCGTCTCGGAGAGGTGGGGGTGGGCGGCACTGTTCTGCAGTGGTTCTCCTCCTTCCTCTCTGACAGGACGCAGTCGGTGTTGACAGGGGGGCAGAGGTCGAGCCCTAGGCCCCTACTATGTGGGGTGCCACAGGGCTCGGTCCTCTCGCCCATCCTGTTTAATATCTACATGAAGCCGCTGGGTGAGATCATCCGACGACACGGGGTGAGGTATCAGCAATATGCTGATGATACCCAGTTGTACATCTCCACCCCGTCTCAATTTGGGGAAGCCATAGACGTAATGGACCGCTGCCTGGCCGATGTTAGGGTCTGGATGGGGAAGAACCGGCTAAAGCTTAACCCTGAAAAGACTGAGTGGCTGTGGATATTGCCTCCTAAGGACTCGACCAACTGTCCCTCTTTGGTTCTTGGGGGGGAGAAATTAGCCCCCTCAGAACGGGTTCGCAATTTGGGTGTCCTCCTAGATCCACAGCTAAAATTGGAACAACATCTTTCAGCTGTGGCTAGGGGGACCTTTGCACAAGTACGTCTTGTGCACCAATTGCGACCCTACTTGGAGAAGGAGGCACTTCTTACAGTCACTCATGCCCTTATCACCTCACGGCTGGATTACTGCAATGCGCTCTACATGGGGCTACCCTTGAAGAGTGTCCGGCGACTGCAATTGGTGCAAAATGCAGCTGCGCGAGCTGTGGTGGGTGTACCTAGATGCACCCACGTAACACCTATCCTCCGCCAGCTACATTGGTTGCCCATTAGTCTCCGGATCCAATTTAAGGTGTTGGTCGTTACCTTTAAAGCCCTACATGGCTCAGGGCCAGGTTATCTTCGGGACCGCATCCTGCCGCATACCTCCCTACGACCGGTCAGAGCCCACAGAGTCGGCCTCCTCCAGGTCCCGTCGACCAAACAATGTCGGCTGGCGGGACCTAGGGGGAGGGCCTTCTCTGTGGGAGCTCCCTCCCTGTGGAACCAACTTCCTCCAGAAGCCGCCAATTGCGTTCTTTTGCCCTCTGCGCATGCAGAACGCTTTGCGCATGTGCAGAGAGCAAAATAATGCAAATGGCGGCGTCCATGTGGGCGGCGGCAGCGCCCGGGGAAAGCTCCTGTGCCGTGAACGGCAGCAGCCTCTTTGGCTCTGTGCCGAACAACAGCTATTAACCGCACCGGCAGGAACCTACCTCTGAATTGTCTCCATCCCATTCTGGGGTCTCCAGGCCTTTTGGCAAAACCAGGACTTCAGAGTCTTGAAAAAGAGTTTCAAAGTGATGGCCAGTCTAATGCCTGCAAAGATACATTCCAAAGGGAGGGAACCACCTCCCTTCCCCTTCCCTTTTATCCCGAAATTTCTTTTCTTTTGGTTGGTGGAAGGAAAAAAGCCAAATGCATGGTAGGCCTAACATCCCAGAGGACCATCTAGAGCAGGGGTGTCAAACTTGATTTCATTGAAGGTCGCATCAGGTTTGTGTTTGACCTCAGGGGGGGGGGCTGTGGCCAGGGGGCATGTCCAGCTCAACGTCACTCCTGTTGGGGGAGCCTGTGGTGGCCCGAGCGCTCTGCCAGTGAAAACAGGCTCCTGAGCTCTGTTTCCGGCTGCAGAGGCCTCCTGCAACCCTCTGCCAGTGAAAATGGAGCTTGGGAAGGCCACGTGCAGCTCTCCTGAGCTCCGTTTTCACTGGCAGAGGGCTGCAGAAGGCTGTGGCAGCCAAAAACGGAGCTCGGGAGCCCCTTTTTGCTGGCAGAAGAACCGTGGGCCGATCTTTCATTGTTTCTAGGACGGCCCGGCGGGCCAGATTTAAGTAACCCGGGGCCTTGAGTTTGACACTCCTGATCTAGAGCAGTGTTTTTCAACCTTTTTTGTGCAAAGGCACACTTTTTTCATGAAAAAAATCACGAGGCACACCACCATTAGAAAATGTTAAAAAAATTTAACTCTGTGCCTATATTGACTATATATAAAGTAATTCTCTTGAATAGGAATCAAATAAACAAAAAGAAATTATTTTTCTTTCTTTCTGTCTGTCTGTCTGTCTTCTTTCTTCTTCTTTCCTTCCTTCCTAACATCTCTTTTTCTTTCTTTCTGTCTTCCTTCCTTCCTAACTTCTTTCTTTCTGTCTGTCTGTCTTCTTTCTTCTTCTTTCCTTCCTTCCTAACATCTCTTTTTCTTTCTTTCTGTCTTCCTTCCTTTCTAACTTCTTTCTCTTTCTTTCTTTCTTTCTTTCTTTCTTTCTTTCTTTCTTTCTTTCTTTCTTTCTGTCTTTCTTTCTTTTTCTTTCTTTCTTTCTTTCTGTCTGTCTTTCTTTCTTTCTTTTTCTTTCTTTCTTTCTTTCTTTCTTTCTTTCTTTCTTTCTTTCTTTCTTTCTTTCTTTCTTTCTTTCTTTCTTTCTTTCTTTCCGTCTGTCTGTCTTCTCCTTCCTTCCTTCCTTCCTTCCTTCCTTCCTTCCTTCCTTCCTTCCTTCCTTCCTTCCTTCCTTCCTTCCTTCCTTCCTTCTGTCTTTCTCCCTGTAGGAGAAAGAAGGAACCTCTGTTGCCGTCTCCCGCGTGGCTGCAGCCACCCGACTGAGTCCCCGACCGTGGCAGCATCCCTGTTGTTCTCCGGCCAAGCGGCGAAGGAGCCCTGGAGCCCTGACGCCGCCCTGCATCTCGGTCTCTTGGGGCTTGTCCGGCAGCCTGCTGGGAAGGCTGCGACGCAGGGAGGGAAGGAGGTGCTATTGCCGCTCCGGCATGTCTCTGTGGCTGACCGGGGAGCCGCGTCCTTGTTAACAATGGAGAAGCTGCGCGGAGCAGAGGTGCCTGGCGAGCGAGGCGAGTGGCTGCATCGGCGGCAGGCTCCTGCCCGCGTCTCCCGCCCGCTTGCCCACCTCTTGCCTTAGCATTTAAAAGAATGAGAGGCGGGCGGGCGGGAGACGCGGGCAGGAGCCTGCAGCCAATGTAGCCACTCACCTCGCTCGCCAGGCGCCTCTGCTCCGCGCAGCTTCTCCATTGTTAACAAGGACGCGGCTCCCCGGTCAGCCACAGAGACATGCCGGAGCGGCAATAGCAGCTCCTTCCCTCCCTGCGTCACAGCCTTCCAGCAGGCTGCCGGACAAGCCCCAAGAGACCGAGATGCAGGGCGGCGTCAGGGCTCCAGGGCTCCTTCGCCGCTTGGCCGGAGAACAGCAGGGATGCTGCCACGGTCGGGGACTCAGTCGGGTGGCTGCAGCCCCGCGGGAGACGGCAACAGAGGTTCCTTCTTTCTCCTACAGGGAGAAAGACAGAAGGAAGGAAGGTAATACAGCCGATAAATACAGTAATAGAGGCATCTCTGTGTCCCGAAACCAACTTTCGGGACACAGAGATGTCCTGTAGCAAAAACACCCGGCGGGTGTTTTTCCCACGGCACACCTTACACTATGTCATGGCACACTAGTGTGCCGCGGCACAGTGGTTGAAAAACACTGATCTAGAGGCCCACACATTAGCCCAGAATATCTAATTGAGAAAAGAAGTGGCACCAGAAACCTCCTAGAAACCTGTTTGCTTGGCTAGTTTGCTCTCGGTGTCAGAAATGTATTTCTGGATGGTGTCTCGCCATCTTGGGAAGCGAAATGATACCTTCTTAACCCAGGAATCGATCTCTCAGCAGTATCAGTGTTAATGAACAGAAAGCAGCAAAGGAGACCAATGTCTCATCTCCTCTATCAATGCCAAGGAATCACAAGGATCCCTCTGTGTGTTGTCATGTGTAGTTAGAAGAGCAGAGATGTTAGGCAGGCAGGCATTCATCCATGGTTTACACAAGGTGTTATATTTGGCAGGTTGAGCATAGCTTGATTCACAAAACTTTCCATTTAATATTGTTCTTGCATAGAGAACAGGATCGCAGAATAGAGAAGGAAAGGGGAAACGTGTGTGTGTGTGTGTGTGTGTGTGTGTGTGTGTGTGTAGAGATAGATAGATAGATAGATAGATAGATAGATAGATAGATAGATAGATAGATAGATAGATAGATAGATAGATAGGAGAGAGAGAGAGAGAGAGAGAGAGAGAGAGAGAGAGAGAGAGAGAGAGAGAGAGAGAGAGAGAGAGAGAGAGAGAGAGAGAGAGAGAGAGAGAGAGAGAGAGAGAGAGAGAGAGAGAGAGAGAGGTTAAAATCAAAAAGAGACCCTAGATTGGAAAATAAAGTGTCTAATTATGTGACCCAGACAACCTGGCCATATAAAATAGGAGAGCTGATTCCCAGAGTGTTCGAAAAATACTTAAAATTTTTAGCTAGACTATTAATAAGGTTGATAGACAAGGTAATAGTTGAATGGTCTTCTATGGGAAAATTTCTGGTTCCAAATAGATTCCTCATTTTCTTTTATGACATGGGTCATAAAAAAATTAGCACACCCCAAATATCAGGCCTAATAAAATTAATATTCCTTTCCTTTCTTTTCCCTCTTATTTCCCCCTCACTTCTCTCCTTCTTCCAGTCCTTTGCAAGTAAATGGAATATTTATTTCACCAACCAATCATACTTATTTTGCTTAGGATGGAGAGATAACTAAGCAGCAAGCACTTTTGGAGGTGAATCCTGATTTTATTTCTGTTAGGATGCTTGCCAGAATGAAAAACAGCAAAGTTACTCCTCAAATCTCAGTATGTGTTAATCTGGTAAACCACAGTCGATATTTGCAACTGGTGGGAAAACATATTATTTCATAATTCTCTGGAAAGGAAGATAAAAGCCTTTTATCCCTTAACATGTAAACTATCTTGGTTTCCCACCACCACCACCCAGCACGAATATGGAAAGAACTCTGATGGCTGTTTCTAATAATTTTGCATTATGTTTTTTTTAATGCCCAGGGGCACATATATATCTATCTCTACATTATTAAGAGAAGTTGCAAATATGTTACTCAGAAGAGAAGGCAGTTTTGGAATAAATATGGTAAAAACTATGGAATATAGAATAATTTCTCGAGTATACAATTAAAATTGTCTTGACTTAACCATCTCAGTCTAATTTACCACAGCTTTGTCCTACTGATGCTACATGTGGATAAATAGGTAGATCAAATTAATAATGCACAAATGCACAAATTAGCACAAACTAAACAGGAAGAAACAGAGCAACAGTTGGCATTATGAATAAAACTAGGGTTGCCTTAAGGACTGGAGGTGTGCCCCTTCCTCGACGAATTTTAACTGAGAACATTTTTGCTATCTTGAGAACCCCCTTTTTGCCTCTCCTCTCTGCACAGCACTTTAATAACCTCGACCCCGGGGGAGAGTATCTGTGAGCATGTTTATGGATGAATGGGATGAATAAATGTTTGGTGGTTGAGAATATGTATACATGAGTGAGCTGGGTGGTGGGACCCGGCCCCCCTCTGCTGAGTGTGGAAACAGAAGCGGAGGGGGGCTCTGGCCCACCCCCAGGCTCAGTATGAATGGTACGTATGGCCTGCCGGGAGAATGGGGGACCAGTGGGGGGGAGGGGGATCTCTGGGGAGACGGGGAGTGAGAATATTACGGTCATAATGGGGAGAGGCAGGTATGCCGGGAGCAGAGGGGTAGGCCGCTCTTGGGGAACAAGGATTCGCTGTTTGCAAGCGATTCCTTGTTCTGGCCCCTCGGATTTGGTTCCACCTAGCTCAACCCGAGTGCCTGGTAACCAGGGATGTCAGGGCCCTGGGCTCAAGCTGCTGCTATTAAATGCCAGGTCGATTACCAACAAGGCCCCCCTCATTCGGGATTTAATCCTGGAAGAGGGGGCGGACCTGGCGTGTATAACCGAGACCTGGCTGGGCCAGGAAGGGGGGGTGCCCCTTTTGGAAATATGCCCGGACGGGTTCTCGGTTCAGCATCAGCTGCAACCCCAGGGAAGGGGTGGAGGAGTGGCTATTATAGCTCGCCAGAATCTGTGTCCTCGAAGGAGCCCTGCCCCAGAGATTGTTGGGTGTGAGACGCTCCTTCTGAAGTTGGACTTAGGGGTTCAGGTGGGCCTTTTGTTAACGTACCTGCCTCCTAGCTGCGTTACAAAGGCCCTGCCTGTTCTGCTCGAGGCGGTTGCAGGGCTGGCGGTTGAGTTCCCCAGGTTGATGGTGCTGGGGGATTTCAACCTGCCATCGCCTGGCGAAGCCTCGGGGGCAGTCCAGGAGTTCATGGCTTCCATGACAACCATGGACCTGACCCAAGTAGTTCAGGGTCCGACTCATGAGGGTGGTCACACGCTTGACCTTGTGTTTCTCTCGGGGCAGTGGAGAGATGATCTGGGGCTAAGGGGTTTAGTCACAGTACCGTTGTCATGGTCAGATCATTTCCTTCTGAGGTTGGATTTCATGGCACCACGCCTCCACCGCAAGGAGGCGGGACCGACTAAGTGGTTCCGCCCCAGGCGCCTAATGGAACCAGACGGATTCCAGAGGGAACTTGGGGAGATACCTGAATCCCTGGTACACAGTTTGTCCGAATCCCTGGTTGCCGCCTGGAATCAGGCGGCAGCGGGGGCTCTGGACCGGATTGCGCCTTTGCGGCCTCTCCGTGGAAGTGGATCCAGGAGGGCTCCTTGGTTTACCGAGGAACTCCGGGAGATGAAGCGCCACAAGAGATGCCTAGAGCGACGATGGAGATCTAGTAAAGCTGAGTCTGACCGGACACTTTTAAGAACTTTCATTAAGTCTTACTTAGTGGCGATAAGGGCGGCAAAATGTTCGCATTTTTCCGCTCTTATTGCGTCCGCTGACTCTCGCCCAGCCGCCCTGTTTAGGGTGACCCGCACCCTTCTGGCTAAGGAGGAAGGCGGAGACCCCTTGCAGGGTAGAGCTGAGGAATTTTCTCGGTTTCTGGCGGATAAAGTCACTCAGATTCGGACAGACCTGGACTCCGATTGGGCAGTACAGGCCGAGATGACTGGGGCAGGTCTTAGTCCGGTTATATGGGAAAGGTTTGAACCGGTGACTCCTGAGGATGTGGACAAGGCCATAGGAGCTATGAGCTCCGCCACTTGTTTATTGGACCCGTGTCCTTCCTGGTTGGTTTCGGCCACCAGGGAGGTTTCACGCGGCTGGCTCCAGGCGTTGGTCAACGCTTCTTTGAGAGAGGGGTCCGTCCCGCAGCCCTTAAAAGCTGCGGTGGTGAGGCCCCTCCTCAAGAAGCCTTCCCTGGACCCGGCGGATTTAAAGAACTTCCGTCCAGTCTCCAACCTTCCCTTCGCGGGGAAGGTTGTTGAGAAAGTGGTGGCACTCCAGCTCCTACGACTGTTGGATGACACTGATTTTCTGGATCCCTTTCAATCTGGCTTCAGGCACGGTTACAGTACGGAAACGGCTTTGGTCACCCTGATGGATGATCTCTGGCGAGCCCGGGATGGGGGTCATTCCTCTATCCTGGTGCTACTTGACCTCTCAGCGGCCTTCGATACCATTGACCATGGTATCCTTCTGCGTCGTCTCGGAGAGGTGGGGGTGGGCGGCACTGTTCTGCAGTGGTTCTCCTCCTTCCTCTCTGACAGGACGCAGTCGGTGTTGACAGGGGGGCAGAGGTCGAGCCCTAGGCCCCTACTATGTGGGGTGCCACAGGGCTCGGTCCTCTCGCCCATCCTGTTTAATATCTACATGAAGCCGCTGGGTGAGATCATCCGACGACACGGGGTGAGGTATCAGCAATATGCTGATGATACCCAGTTGTACATCTCCACCCCGTCTCAATTTGGGGAAGCCATAGACGTAATGGACCGCTGCCTGGCCGATGTTAGGGTCTGGATGGGGAAGAACCGGCTAAAGCTTAACCCTGAAAAGACTGAGTGGCTGTGGATATTGCCTCCTAAGGACTCGACCAACTGTCCCTCCTTGGTTCTTGGGGGGGAGAAATTAGCCCCCTCAGAACGGGTTCGCAATTTGGGTGTCCTCCTAGATCCACAGCTAAAATTGGAACAACATCTTTCAGCTGTGGCTAGGGGGACCTTTGCACAAGTACGTCTTGTGCACCAATTGCGACCCTACTTGGAGAAGGAGGCACTTCTTACAGTCACTCATGCCCTTATCACCTCACGGCTGGATTACTGCAATGCGCTCTACATGGGGCTACCCTTGAAGAGTGTCCGGCGACTGCAATTGGTGCAAAATGCAGCTGCGCGAGCTGTGGTGGGTGTACCTAGATGCACCCACGTAACACCTATCCTCCGCCAGCTACATTGGTTGCCCATTAGTCTCCGGATCCAATTTAAGGTGTTGGTCGTTACCTTTAAAGCCCTACATGGCTCAGGGCCAGGTTATCTTCGGGACCGCATCCTGCCGCATACCTCCCTACGACCGGTCAGAGCCCACAGAGTCGGCCTCCTCCAGGTCCCGTCGACCAAACAATGTCGGCTGGCGGGACCTAGGGGGAGGGCCTTCTCTGTGGGAGCTCCCTCCCTGTGGAACCAACTTCCTCCAGAGATCAGGACCATCCCCACCCTACTGGCCTTCCGGAAAGCAATAAAGACCTGGCTCTTCTGGCAGGCGGGGTGAATGAGATACTCTTTTAACTTTTGTATTTTCTGTATTTTTAACCATTGCATTGTGTATTGTTATATATTTTAATGAACTTTTATTTTGTATTGGATCTACATGCTGTGAGCCGCCCTGAGTCCCTAGGGATTGGGCGGCATAGAAATCCACCAAAATAAATAAATAAATAAACTATCAACATACATTAGGGACATCTTCCAGACTAGTTATAAAAAAGAGCTCAATAAAGCTACAAGACAAAAAACAAAAGGTCCGTTTTCTATTGCAGTTCACCATTCCTTTCACTTTCTTTTTTTCCCCAAAGGAAAGTGTCTTAAGTAGTTGTCAAGTCTGGAGTATTCCTGATCCAGCAATATTTATTATAGAAGTTCAGAGCTTCAAAGGAGCACGGTAATTTGAGCAAGGTTCAATTAAATCGCCCCATTGAAGTCTATTCTTGAGTTGAAAAGGGGCCCAGTCTCAAAACAGCAAATCAATCCGGTGGTTTCAAATAGTATTTCATAAGTTTTTGAAGCTATTTTCAGACTCCATAACTTTTTTGCACTTTCAGATTGTTGCAAACAATGTACAATGGAGAACGGTGGGTAGAGGTGGGGGGAGGCTCTTGAAAGAAGCCAACCAAGCAGCAAACGCCTTAGCTGATTTAGGGTGCAAGGCTAGCATTGTTTGTAATCACCTTTGTTTACTTTCTCAGCTCGAAGACTGTAGCACTGAAGTCTAAATTTTGATTTCTTTCTCTCTCTCTCATGGAATGGCATATTTTTGCTGGATCTTACCAAGAGAAGTCTGATTCAATTCATCTTCAGTACATTGAAGATGGACTCATACCCAACCAGTTCCATTGTGCAGTCTTGAGTGAAGTCATTTTTCTACCATTTTCCAAGATTTGAGATGGGTTAAAATTTCTTAACAATAAAATGCAAGGATGAGAGACCCCTACTTAGAGGACTTATCCCAAACATGGTTTAAGAATTGGGAAGTGACCCTTTTCCTGGCCCCTCTCTTCCTCTATAGCCTGCTTGCCTGTGGCACTCTTTTTCACTACTCATCTCTGCTGTATATATAGTATATACTATAGTATAACTAGTATATACTATTACAGCAAAAACAGTTTGTGCCTGTGAGGAATGTTGCCATGTTGCCAAGAAACTATTCCAAGCCTCCTGGCTCCTCAGAAAATCCAGTGATCAAAGGCAGGAAATCTATATAATACCACATGGGCCGGTGAATTGTCATTCTTCTGAGTCCTGCCAGAACGAGACCGAGCTTTGCCAATGAGAAATGATAATGTTTTCTGCACTTATCAGCATAATAATTTTGGCTCCTTATTAAACCATTATACAGCGGAATTGATGTGCTTTGTTCATCCCTGCAATCTCTGCCTTAAAATCGGTGCAGCGGATCAGGGGTGAAATGTTACCGGTTCGTACGGGCGTACCGGTAGCGGCGGCCGCCTGTGGTTCGGAGAAGCGGTATCTGCGGCAGCGCAAGGCTCTGCCCACCCGCCCGGATGTCACCATTTTCTTTTTTTAAACCCTCCGCGCATGCGCAAAGCCTTCTGCGCATGCGCAGAGGGTAAAAAAGCACATGCAATGGTGATGCATGCAACGTTGGCGCGTGCAACGGTGGAGCACGCACAGAGCACGTGCTTCCGAACCAGTAGGGAAGGTAAGTAGATTTCACCGCTGCAGTGGATATATTTCATTTATTGTTGTGAAAGACGTGAAGGGTAGAACTTGGCAGGGTTATAATGTTCTGTAAAGAATCTATCATCCTTATAATTTTCATCCCGTTCTGTTAAAAACTGAAACAGCTGCAGGGGTTTGGATGCTTCCCTATTATAGCCTTTGGTCAAATAATTTTTGAATCAAATCTGAGTGGCACAAATTGAATCATTTTGCCCTTGAATCTTGCAGTACAAATTGAAATAAAATCAGATACAATTTGAATCAAGTCAAAGTTGATAAGCCCAGGCCTAGGAAATTCAAGACAATGCAGATTTGAGGAAAATTACATGTAAGAGAATTTGATTAAAGAGAAAAGGGTCAAGAGAAAGAGATGTGGAATCGAGGCATTTTTCTCCAACATGCTGAGCCTCATGTTGGGATGATTAGAATTTCTTTCATTTTAAACATTGGTCAAGATGGACAGGGGATTATATAAGAAGAAGAGGTGGTCCCAATTCTGTTGGTGCAGTGGTTAGAATGCAGTTTTGCAGGCTAACTCTGCTGACTGCCAGCAGTTCGATTCTCATCAGGCTCAAGGTTGACTCAGCCTTCCATCCTTTTGAGGTGGGTAAAATGAGGACCCAGATTTTTGGGGGCAATATGCTGACTCTGTAAACTACATAGAGAGGGTGGTAAAGCACTGTGAAGTGGTATATAAGTCTATTGCTATCGCTATTGAGCCACGGTGGTGCAGTGGTTCGAGTGCAGTACTGCAGGCTACTTCTGCTGACTGCTGGCTGACTGCAGTTTGGCAGTTCAAATCTCATCAGGCTCAGGGTTGACTCAGCCTTCCATCCTTCCGAGGTGGGTAAAATGAGGACCAAAATTGTTGGGGGCAAAATGCTGACTCTGTAAACCGCTTAAAGAGGGCTATAAAGCATTGTAAAGCGGTAGATAAGTCTAAGTGCTATTGCTAGTGCTATTGACTTTTTTAAAGGTTCTTGTTAATCTGAGCGTCTTTCCAGGCAGAATATTATGTGAATCCATTTTAGTATGTGGAAAGTGAGTTATTTGTTTCTGATGCTGTGCATTTTTATTGATTGTCTGTTATATTTTGATGTTTTTAGCAGTCTGTAAGCAGCCCAGAGCCATTTGACAAGTGGGCAGCCATATAAATCGAACAAACAAGGAAATGTCTGGAGCACGCTCAGTTGCGGAAGGATAGCTCAAACGGTAGTTAATAATTCTGTGACTGTCTTTTGTGGCTTATATTACTATTGTGCTTCCATGACATGACAACTAAAAAGAAGCAATGTATGTCAAGTAACTGCAGGGAACTGATTTCCATGCATTGGTTTGAAGTAGCTAGCCAATTTTTTGGCTCGCCGGGTTGATGCAGGCTGCAATACAAATGATAGAGAAAGATAAATAGAAGATGAAATAAACTCTGGGCTCATGAGATTTACAAAAGCTTGCAAATTGGAGAATAGTCAGTGGTGCCATGAGAGTAGAAGTATAGGGCAGGTATTTACAGCCCCACTCAACTGAGTGGAGCAAACATTCAACTAATTTTAAAACTGAAAGCATTGTGTAACGCCTATAAAACTATTCAATCCTGAGTTGTAGTTAAGGCAACAAATTCAAGTTTTAATGAAGAGACTCCAAACTGATGATGCACTTGACTCTCCCATTGGCTCAGCCTGGTCATCTCCTACTGCAGTATGGTTATTCTATGCTGTAAATGTTTCTTAATGTTTATACTTTATGCAACACCGGCCAGAGTTGCATTGCTTTCTTTGGATGGCCTTATAAATGTTGAAATGAATGAATGAATGAAGTTATAGCAACAATTTCTACCAGATGTCCCAATATGAACCATTATAATTTAAACACAGACACAGACACAGACACAGACACAGACACAGACACACACACAGACACACACACAGACACACACACACACACACACACACACACACACATATATAGGTTGCTTCTGTGCCTTATGTATATCTGCTGTAGGGATTTCTCAAAAAGAGCAGTTACTGAGTAAACACTTGGAGAGTAGACTCACCAGAATTTGTAGTGCAGTGCAAAGCATACAAAATTAACATCCCTCAAAATGCTGAGGGAGCAGCATCCTCCCAGAAGTTCAGTAGTGCTTTCCATCATCGCCATTGCGTCGACACAACTGCTTTGCTTCTCTGGAAATCCCAATGCTTAGGCAGGAAACAAGGAAAACTTTCAACGCTGTCATATCAAAACTTTCAAGGCATGTAATTGTTTAACTTTTAGAGAGCTGCACTTCACACAGCATCCTTTCAGATGCTTTGCCCTAAAGTTAATGGCACCCTACATTCTATTCTTTTGCTTTTTCCAGCACTGAATCACAGATGTTGGTGATAGATTTCTCAGTAAGGAGGCTGACAATAACATAAGCTAAAACCTGAGATACTAGTAAAAAGAAAACAGTGAGAAATTCTTGAGGGGGTTCATTGCTATTTTAAAAAGTATCATCAGTGACTACAAGTACCAGTCACTTCTGTCAAAACTGCCTTCCCCGTATTGTCTGGTAAAACATATTCCTCTTCCATAATATCTTTTAAACATAGTCCATCTTAAAAGAGGCAACCACTTTTAAAATTAATTCTTGGGTCCATTGTTCACAAATATCCTTTCATATAGCCAATATTGAAGTATTTTGCTCTATTCTGTATTATTTAAGTGTTCTTCTCCTATAATTACCTATCATCTTTAGTTCCTTCTAGTGTCCAGTCGTCAATGTCCCATCCTATTTTTTTAAAAAAAATTAAGGTTTTTTTTAAAGAATTCAAAACAACAGGAAGGATTTTTATAATTAATTTCAAAATCAAGGTTCAAATCCATCTGGATCCTTAGTTCATTTGTAACTTTCCAAAATCAATGTTTTAATAGCCCTTTTGCTATTGAATCAAGAAGATTTTTTAAAAAATCCTTTAAAATGTTTTTTGCTAAGGATTGAAGGAGTCTCACCCAGTACTTTAAAAGTACTGCCATTACAAAGGTTCTTGATAGCTACAAGCTACATGTTCATATAGGTTACATTAGTCTTGTGAGCTTATCCCAAAGGTGCTTTTTCAAGAGGCAACTGGACTTTTTGGTTTTTCTTTGAAGACATTTTGCTTCTCATCCAAGAAGCCGAAGAAGCTTCTTGGATGAGAAGCAAAACATCCTCAAAGAAAAACCAGAAAGTCCAGTTGCCTCTTGAAAAAGCACCTTTGGGACAACCATGATCTGGATGACTGAGAATCTCCATAGGCATATTGTGAGCTTAGTTGGAATTCCTCGACTGCATGAGCTGACTACTAAAACTTCAATAGCTGCAATTTAGTCATGAAAGCAACTGCCTGGATGATTTGAAAGTAGATTTTAAAATCTATGAATATGGAAAAAGATGTTATACTAGATATGTAAATAAAACCAGATGATGTCTTAATAATTAAATATATAAATAATAAATTAAAAAAAGGGGCCTGGATCAGAGGTGAAATGCTACCGGTTTGGACCGGTTCGCCCGAACCGGTAGTAAAAAATGCTACTGGTTCAGGCAAACTGATCAGATGATCAGCTGTGCCGCAGGATCTAGATTAGCTAGAAAACAGGATTTCCTGCTTTCTGGCTAATCTAAATTGCATGGCACAGCTGATTCCCCTCTCTCACTGTTCTACTTAACTTTGCAGACTCTGATGGCTTCAAAATGCTACTTTTTCAGCACTGCACAGTAACAGACTTCACCCCTGGCCTGGATAATTTCCTATATTGGACTTACAAAAAGTTTTGTTAAAGTTTTGAAGGGTTTTCTGAGAAGCGACAAAGAAAAAAATGGAAAGTAATTGAATTCTATAACAGTATTTGAAGGGATTAAAGATCAAAATTCTTAAAAGTAAAAGGCAGGAATATAAAGTTGCTTTATTTGATCAATGTTAAAGTAGGGATGTTGTTAGCATGTTAAATGTTAAAGTAGTGAGTCTGTCATCTGCACCTCTATAACTGTCTGGTTTGGTTCTGCAACCCAACAAGACAGACATAGACTTTAGAGGATAATTAGAACTGCAGAAAAACAATTGCTACCAACCTGGTATAATGCATGAGTCAAAAAGAGGGCTGTGAAAATATTTACAGACCCCTCACATCCTGGACACAAACTGCTTCAACGCCTACCCTCAAAACAACACTATAGAGCACTGCACACCAGAACAACTAGACACAAGCACAGTTTTTCCCCGAATGCCATCACTCTGCTAAACAAATAATTCCCGCAACACTGTCAAACTATTTACTAAGTCTGCACTACTATTAATTTTCTCATTGTTCCCATCACTCATCTCCTCCCACTAATGACTGTATGACTGTAACTTTGTTGCTTGTATCCTTACAATTTATATTGACTGGTTCCTAAGATGATTTGATTGCTTATTTGTACCCGGACTATCATTAAGTGTTGTACCTTATGATTCTTGACGAACGTATCTTTTCTTTTATGTACACTGAGAGCATATGCACCAAGACAAATTCCTTGTGTGTCCAATCACACTTGGCCAATAAAATTCTATTCTTCTATTCTATTATCTCTAGTAACCCTTAATGGCTTTTGCCACTTGTTTTTTTCTGACATCAGGACTGAAATGACGAGACTTGGATTTGTTCGTAGACAAGAGTTGATATATGGGGAAAAGAGAAATTTGGCCAAAAAGTTAGAAAAGTTACTAAAAATGTTAGACTCGTTATGAAGGGGGAAATCATTGTTTATAGTTAATATATCTTTTTTCTTTTTCTTCACTACATTCTTTATTTTCTATTTTATATATAGGGTGCCATGAAAGGAAGTGTTTTTAATAAAGTGCATCTTTAAATGATATATACATTTTAAAGCAGCAGTCCCAATGGCAAGAATTCCACCTGCCATGCAAATCAAGAAAAGCTTTGTGAAAACATCCACAAGTTATTAACCTTTCTTGATTGGAGTCTTGAACCTCCTGCTGGAGAAGGAAGTGTATGCCACCTATTGTCACACAGAAATTTCTTGCTTGAGAATATTTTTCCTCTAAGCTTTGTTTTGGTTTTATTCTGATGAAAAAGTAGAAAACTGAGTACAGCAGATGCAAAGACCAATAAATTAAGGATCCCTGAAGAGGTTCAGCAAAGTTTATCACATCTTCGTGTCACCTATTAGAAGCAGCTTTGCTAGAGGTGGCAGTTGGAAAATGAAGGATTTGCAAATCCTTGCAGAGTGACATCACTGCATTTACCCAAAATTCCAAATCAAAGTTCTACAGAATCCTGGCTTATCAAGATTTGGAATCCTGGAAAGCGCTAAATTAATCACCAACTTTCCAATTATATCTAAACTGTGCCAAACTAATCAAAAACTTGCGCACCACAAGCCAGGTCCCATAACCCTGTTAAAAATATTTGTTTTAAATTGTCATATGTTAGAGAAGATAGAAGTCAGAAATCCACATTAGGTTTTTATGTAAAGTTTTCCTATCATGGAAAATTCTGGGGTTAGTTTAGCTGCTCCTAACTGCAGAAATAGTTAGCCATGGATAGTTTATCCATGTGTCCAGTGGTGGGATTCAAATTGTTTTTACTACCAGTTCTGTGGGCGTGGCTTGGTGGGTGTGGCTTGGTGGGCATGGCAGGGGAAGGATACTGTAAAATCTCCATTCCCTCCCCACTCCAGGGGGAAGCTACTGCAAAATCCCCATTTCCTCCTGATCAGCTGGGACTCAGGAGGCAGAGAATAGATTGGGGCAAGGCCAGTCAGAGGTGGTATTTACCGGTTCTCTGAACTACTCAAAATTTCCGCTACCGTTCTCCGAACTACTCAAAATTTTCGCTACCCGTTCTCCAGAACTGGTCAGAACCTGCTGAATCCCACCTCTGCATGTGTCCCAACATACTTGTTAATTATCCACAAGCCAAACTTCAGATGGAAGCTGATAAAAGAACATGGGAAAGGTTACTGAAAGTTCAAATGCTGCTTTCAAAATAAATTATGCAAATCTGACAAATCTTCTTAATGGTTTTAATTTCTTCAGTTACTATGGAATGTTATTTGATGAGTCAGGATACATGTTAATGGGAAAGACCTGAAATATTAGAGGGAAAGAGAGGACAAATGCAGCCCAAGTGTTGTGGATAGAAAATAATACTTTTCTGTATTAATTTGTAGAATCAGTCCAAAATCAAAAGCACAGTCTGTTTCAGTGGAACCAGTGGTTTGGTTACCAACTCTGGGCTGCAAAAATCCATCTGACCACTAGATGACAACAAAAGGTATAATTTTCTGTGTTTCATTACTGCCACCTACTGGTCATGGAGAACTTTGCAGGCTGGAACCGGTAAACCTAACAATCAACTTAATTTAACTTAATTTACAATTGGCCTGACACTCATCACTTTCTGTCTGAAAAATGTTCACTAGTTTCTGGTTTGGGCAGGATGTGTGTGTTTCTTTAAAGTTGGGTCGCAACTTCTAAAGTTGGAATGCAATCCAAGCATATTAGGTCTACTGATATTATTGTATCTTTTGCTAGGATCTATTATTACTTGATTTCATCTACCTACTGCTACTTTAAAGTCCCAGCCTGAGATGTCTGTAGAGGGTTTTGATGGGAGGCTGATGACCAAGGTTGTGCTGTCATGACACTGCTTTAATCATTTTGACAAAAGCATTGTATCCTGCAGGTGCTTCTGATTTTATGGGGGAACAAATGTTTGAAAATTCCTCTTTTCTTCCAATAGAAACAAACCCTCAGGAACAAGACAAGATCTTAAGAAGTATTAAGAAAGCATTTCAAAGAAACTATCTAAAAAAAGCAGTTCAGGATTGCCCTTCCTCCTGGGAAAATGCATGGACCAGATGACAGGACTAGTCAGCTTATGTCCCTTTACAAGTATGACAATCTTTGAAAAAAGTTCTTCTTTGAGTATATTTTACACACCTATTATTTTATGCTTCACTATTTGTTTGTTTGTTTGAATTGTATGCTCCATCTTGTGGTCACCTTCCCAGAGTCTGTGAGGAGTGGAGCAGAATATAAATATTGGAAATAAATTAATAAAACAAACAAGAGATTAATTGGCCAGACAGAAGAGATACTGACCAACGAGTAGGTAACATATTTAGAAGGCTCGTATTGATGAAAGTTTCATTGAGAACTATTGGATAATTAAAAAAAATATTAAAGCAGGCAAACAAAAAATTAACAGAACAGCCCATTCATGTATGTAGAACAGCCACCCATGCAGGTAGTTTTTAAAAGAAAGTAGAATAAATTGACAGAGGATAAGGCTAAGAATAGTTATGATACTTATATGTCATTCCCAAGCTCAGAGGCAGGATGCTGAAGAATACCTCTGAGATTCAACAACTGTGAGAATTACCATCTCCATGTCCTTGTGGACTTCCATGAATCTAGATAGGCCTTTGGTCCATTTGATCAGTGATGGGTTCCTACCAGTGCGGTCCACTCTATAGCACCAGTAGCGGCCCGCTGGTGATGTCACAGTACCGGTGCAGTCGGTTGCCGGTACCTGGGCGCCGCCATTTTTTTAAAAAAAATTATTATTATTTTTTAATTTTTTTCTGTGCATGCCCAGAAGACAAGCTTCCGGCACTGCGCATGCGCTGCCTTCCTACCCCACAGTGAGTCTAAGCAGGGGAGAATGGCTGAGGGAGCGCGTGAGATGCTGAAAGAATGGGCGGCAGGAGCTATCTCCATTCCCCTCCCTTCAGCAGTCCAAGAAGCCACGAACGTGCAGTGATGATCCTAGGCATTTTCACACGTTTGAGGCTTCTTGAGCTGCTGAGGGGAGAGGGAATGGGCAGCAGGACCTATCTCAGTTCCCCTCCCTTCAGCAGTCCAAGAAGCCACGCCACCCGGTCACATGGCTGGCAAGCCACACCCACAAAATAAGCCACGCCCACAGAGTGCTAGTAAAAAAATTTGGAACCCGCCCCTGTATTTGATGTTTCCTATCAGACATCTAGTAACAAAGGGGACTTTACCTAGAGTGTCAGTAATACTATAGGATTCTCTTGTAAACCTCATTTTATTCATTCTCTATCATTTCAAGTATGGGCAGTGTTAATTTCAAACACTGAAAATTGAGTGTGTCCCCCCCAGAGCTTTGTTATTCCAATTATTTGTTTATTGACTTTCATTATTCATTGCTTTGTTAATTTTCATTGAAAATTGAGATAAAGATTACAGAAGTTAGCAAGTAGCTTCAGTAAATATAATTAAAATATTGAACAACTTGTATGCACCTAAAAGCAATTCAATTTGGCTTTAGCTATGTAGTATGATCTATGTTGGAATGTCTGCTGATAATATAGTTTTGAACCAGAGAGATTTACAAACCAAGCCAATTATGAAATTTAGTGTCATATGCCTTTTTCTTCAGCTGATGAAGCATTTTACTGATTGTTTTGTCCCTGTAACATTACATATGAATCTACAGGTGCCACTATACATGATTTCCATACCACCCAATCCTGGTGGCTTACAATCAAAATAAAATCTCAAAGCAATATCCACCAAAGCAATGTGATAAACATTGACAAAAATATTTTTAAATAGTTTATTTATTTATGTAATATCCTGCCTTTATTATTTTTATAAACAACTCATGTTGGCAAATATATCAAACATTCCTTCCCCCTATTTTCCCACAACAACCACCCTGTGAGGTTGATTGGGCTGAGAGGGAGGACTGGCCCAAAGTCACTCAGCTGTCTTAATGCATAAGGTGGGACTAGAACTCATGGTCTCCTGGTTTCTAGTCTGGTGCCTTAATCACTACACCAAACTTTCTATAATATCTCCTATAATAAAAATACAACAAAAATCCCTGGTAAGATCAAAAACATGAACAATATTAAAGTTTGTTGTAGATAATTAATTTCTAGAAGCACACACACATGACTGATTCAGCTGGATTCATTAACTTCTTTATAAACATAGTAATATATTATATATTTACAATACCATTAGCAGAGTTCTTCTTCAATCAGTTACAGGTAAACACAAACAGGAGAGTTAGTTTCATTTCAGCAGAGTTCAAAGTGGAAGAGTACAGAGAGGAGAGTACAGAGTGGAGACAAGGGAGCCACACCCAGCCTTAAGCTTAAGTTTTAATTTCGATTCTCTGCACAGACTCAGAAGTATTTAACTCTCATTGGCTGGCTTAGTTGCTATGTCTATTGATTGGCTGACCTTGTTACCACTGGCTCTTCCAGTCATGAATATTTTAACAAACAATAACTCAGAAACAGCCATAACTAAAGTTACATGCTGTTTTGTGTAGGATAATCATCAATTACCAAAGGCTCTCTGAAACAATCCAATGGAAGGGCCTGAGCACAATTGTAGTATGTCACCTATATATAAATGAAATATGGTGTTCTGCTCTCACAGAAGTTGCCAAGCATGTTAAATGGCAGCCTCGCTACAGTGCTCCAAGTGTGTAGCAATAAGAGAACATCACTGTTGTGAGGCCGTCAACCCCGCCCCCCTGAATCTGGGCAAAATCCCCTGGTCATGGGAGGAGTTTATTTATTTATTTATTTGAGTTATATAGCTGCCCTCTCAATAAACATCTTGATAGTATTTGAATTGCATCCAACAGAACAGAAAAGTGCAATGAAGAGAGATTTCTATGGAGGTTCTTCTAAGGTCTACCTTGTCATAAGCAATACTGGAAATACCTATTTCCAGCCCAGAATGCAGTGTCCTCTCTTGTCATTTTGACTAGATTTACCTGACAAGATGACTGAACTTAAGACAAAAGCTCCCGTCCCCAAATGTAAAGTAGATAGAAAAAGAAGAGCATCTCAGAAAAACAATACTTGCTGCAATTTCCAGCATTTCCCCCTTGTCAGCTTTCTGCTTTCCAGAAAGAGATCCAAATGCAAAAGATGGAGGAATTTCCTGACTGTGAGAGCTATTAAGCAGTGGGAGAGCCTGTTTCCTGGGGTTGTGGGTGGCCCTCAATGGAGGATTTTCAAACAAAGGACAATCTTCCCCATACCCCATGGATCTCTCTCTCTCTCTCTCTCTCTCTCTCTCTCTCTCTCTCTCTCTCTCTCTCACACACACACACACACACACACACACACACACACACACACACACACACACGTGTGTGTGTGTGTGTGTGTGTGTGCGTGTATATATGTGTGTATGTATATGTGTGTGCAATGACCTCCCCACACAGTAAAATAGGGCACATTCAAAAATGAATCTGTAATACTTAAGTTAATTGCTAATTGCTAATACATTCCCCTGCCTTCTTCTGGCAGAATTAGGAAAAAATGAAGGATGAAATGGGGTTACAAGGGGTGGTAGCTTCACAAGGAAGGAATGAAAAGGGACACAACTGAAGGTGGTTAAAAAGGGAGGGAGGGAGGGAGGGAGGGAGGAAGGACTGTTTAGATAAATAAAGAACTAAAGAACTAAAATTAACTAAGCAATTATCCTTCCCAATCTCCTAGCTAGTCTAGTTCAAAGGAATCCACTCATTTCAGAAGCAATATTTCTACCCCTTTGTTTGCTTACCCATTGCAAAATAGCTTCTGTTGAATACAATTGCTAAATAGGGAATTTGGAAAAGAGACAGGGTCCTCCTGTTCCATGTGCAAAATTGTCAGGGGGCAAGTTTTCTCTTTTCTCATTCACACTTCCAATATTTTGACAGCAGAAGTTAGCAGATCAGGGTAAGTCTACTTCATTTAACTGTCCACTTTGGGGAGCAATTTCCCCATCTGGCAAATATTCATTTTCATTTTTTAAAAAATAAAAATAATAATTCAAAGAACATTTTGCCAAACTGGACAGGGGTCAGACACGAATTATATTTCCTTTTCCAAAGATACAGGATAACCGAAGTGTCTCCTTATTTTTTAATGGCCGTGGACTGGTTCCATGGGAGCGCTGAGGATGGATGCATCCCAGTGCTGCTTAAGTAGATCAAGCTTTTTAAAAGTTCAGACAGAAAAGACCTGACAGCCACCAAAAATAAGCGCAACTGCATCTGCTCATTCCATTTTCCTGGGGGAAGAATGTCTCACAATGGATCTACCGGCAGCCAAATAGATTCATTCCAGCAGAAATTCTTTTTAATCCTTACTCCACAGGTATCTCTGCTTCAACAGCCAGTGCTTTTCCTAAGCCTGAATATTGCAGCCCAAATGATGTGATCCAGTTACCAAGCAAATTCAGCTTGCTTCTGGAACATGAAGCAAGGGAAATTATTTTAGGCAAAAGCACATCTCGTTCCCCGGCACCCTTTCCCTCCCAACCCACCCAATATAACCCAGTCCAATGCAGCCTCCAGAATATAAGTAGCTGCTGGCAGGGCTCTCTGTTCTTATTAGTCTGTGTCAAAATGCTTTGGGATTAGTTATAATTAACTGTCATTGTGTCATTTCCCTCTTAACTACTCCAATTAATAAAATAACAACAAAAAAGACCAGCAGCTAGCATGATGAAAAGATCTTTATTTCATTCCCATACTGTACTGTTACATAGCTCAGAAATATCCCCATCACCACCCGGCTTTCTATTCCTTTGCTTCCCCAATAGGATTTCTCATAATAATATCCTACACTGGATAGATGGAGAATTAAGACAAACATTCAAAATGAGAACAACAACCCTTGAACTTGGTGCACTCGTGGTACGTAGCCTCAGGCTGATCCACTTATTTTTCAAGACTAGTGAGGCAGTTAATTGGTTAGCTTTATAATTCTTCAAGGTAAATCTTATGTACTCTGAATGCATGTATCAAAAATAATAAAATCCATCTCCATGATGCTGCTAATGGAACATATGTCCTCTCACTACCGTTTCTCAGTTGCACAAAGACCAACCACATGCTTATTTTATCTGTTTGTGAGTTTGGTTCCCCCCCCCCCGTTAATTAAATTAATTTATTTTGGTGGTTTGTCAGGCCAAAGCACTGTAAGTGTATAGAGAAGAGCAGAGTCAGGCAAAAGCTATCACATTCACTGTACCTGTAGCAAACATAGACAAGTAGTTCAATTCAGGGATGAAATGCTCCCGGTTCGGGCGGGCCGGTCGCTCGTCGTAGAGCCGATAGCGATCGCAGCGCGAGCCTTCCCCCACCCGCTTCCCCCGCCCGCCTGGACCCTGCCATTTGGGTTCTTTTACCCTCTGCGCATGCACAAAGCATTCTGCGCATGCGCAGAGGGTAAAAGAACCCAAATGGCGGCATCCAGGCGGGCGGGGGAAGCAGGTGGGGGAAGGCTCGCGCTGCGATCACTATTGGCTCTATCGGCTCTACGACGACCGGCCTGCCTGCCCGAACCGGAAGCATTTCATCCCTGGTTCAATTCCAGTAGTTGCTTCAACTGCAAAGGGCCAATTACAGATTCAGCTGACAGCAGTTTTAAACAACACCTTACTCTGGCCTAAATGTCTTCACAAGAAGAATTGGATTCTGCTCTGTGGAGTTAAAGATCTCAAGAGGATACAAACCACCCATGTCTTTTTTTTCCCACTAGTTCAAATGGAGGATAACCCTGGTCCAGTACTAGGAATGCAACATTCAATCCTGCAGTGGAGATATTGGTTAATAAACAATGAAAACAATGACAATTATGATGATGACAACAATGATGATGACAGGAAATGCAGGTGTCGGTATTCTGTTTCATAAAAATATTAGTGAATAATTGGTAACTATAGTCTCTACAACCCATGATCTGAAAAAAAAAAAAAAAAAAAAAAAAAAAAACAACCCAGCACGTGTTGTGAGTTGCCAATTCTGATACCACTTTTTTTTCTCACCATGTCAACCAGACACCAAAAATAAGAACAATAATAACGTTTCTGGACTTCCTTTGGCCTGGCAGATATCATGCTAGGTACCCTTTGACTTCAAATGCAGCATTATGTTTCTTGGCAGCTATAAACTTAAGGTGAGGGGGTTCCTGAGATTTTCAAAGCAGACCTTTTAAGCTACACATGCATAGGAGTAAACCCCACTGAACACAGGGAGACATACTTCAAAGAAAGCATGTATCAGAGGTGGGTTCGGACCGGTTCGTACCGGTTTGCTCGAACCGGTAGCAAGCCGCCATTGTTTTTTTGAATTTTTTGGGAGGGGTTGGGGGGAAATTTTTATTTATTTTTTCTTCTTCTGCATATGTGTAGAAGCTGAGTTTTCTGCACTGCGCATGCGCCGCCATCTTGTTTCCAGCTTCTTTTTGTGTGTGTGTGAATTTTTGGCACTGCGCATGCATGCACCCATGAGGCGTGGCCACGTGGCGCAGGAGGAAGCGAACAGGCCACCAGGTAAGTTAGAACTCACCCCTGGCATGTATAGGTTCATGTTGTTAAAGGGTGATGATGAATCCTGGGAAAACAACGCCAACATACACCTGTCACTTTCCTGACTTATGTATTAAGGTAAACTTAATACATAAGATTTTATGGTAAAGTTGGAGCATGATCCCACTTGGAAAATCCTAAGCTCTCCCAAGCCTTCCCCATGTTCATGGAGTTGGTCTTTTTCATTACTTGTTATAACATCTTTTTAATGAAAAAAAGTAAACAGGGAAAGTAACAGATGGTGCTCCTCCCTAACTTCTAGCCCTGTTAGTGGCAGGGCTTTGGGGATGTTGGAGCACTCCAATTTTATCTTTAAATTGTTCTCTTTATAGGTTTAGGACCAACACAATTTTGAGACTAAATTAGAGCACTCTGAAAAACCCATCAATTCCAGTTCTGGCACATCTAAAATAATTGGAACTGAAACAAAAAGGAAAGTGATGGATCTATACTAATTACTACTAATAGATCAGTAACTAGCCAATGCAAGTTGAAGGTTTATGCAAATGGACTTCCTGGGAATGAGGGAAAACTAAATGGCATTTCCTAATGCCCATTATCAAATATTAAAAGCTGCCGTATGTCAAATTTGGATGTTAATCCAGTTAGCTTAGCATTACCTACTCTGACTGGCAGAGTCATTCCGTTCTCAGTCATACCTGGGAAATATCAGGTATATATTTTACAGTTGAATTATGGCCTTTCCTCAACAGCATAATAACTACAATGAATATAATGGCTGGAAAAAAATGGTTAGAAACCCCTGCTGGACTTCAGTAACTTATTCATATACTGTACATTTATTTCACAATAAACTGATTATCTGGAAAAGCACCAAGGTACTGCTTTTCCGGGTTTGAGTTAAAAAATAAATAGATCTTATAAAATTAAAACTCAATCCTCGCTCTTCCCCTCAAGTGGAAGAAATTAATTACACATACCCTTAGAAAACATTCTTAAAACTTTCTCTAACAACTATTATTAATACTCCTGGGTAGGGTAGCTTTTAAAAATGTTATTAATTTAGTTATTTCAATTTAATAACCTAATTTTCCTAGGGGGCCCAAGACAGATACATCACCCAGTCCAATTTAAACAGTGTTTAAAAAAACATACAAATTAAATCTATGCAAATGATTTGGCAGGGTGCCTAAAGTGAAGAATCATGTAGAGGCTCAGGAATTAGAGTAGACCTCAGGAGACTTAAGTTCAAAGCCATCTTCAACCATAGAAGCTAACCAGGTAATGTGCATGCGCATATCGTCCGTGATGATGTCCGGGTGGGTGGGCGGAGCCTCTGTCACTGCCACTACTGGTTCGCCCAATCCGTGGTGAACCGGTAGCAGCCCACCACTGGAACCACGTCATTCCAACACAACACACTGCCAATGGGCAAAGCAGCAAGTTTTTCCACTAGTAATGAATTCAACAGGAGCAGGACATGGCCCCGCATAGATACCACCTTCATGGGAGAGCTTTGGTGACGGGGTGTCCAGGACCAATCAGGATGACATCCTTTGTTGACTATGCACCCTAGGCAATTGAACTACTTTCACATGACCTGCCTCCGTAGAATTCTGAGGATCCGGTGGCAGGACAAGGTGCCAGATACAAAAGTCCACTCCAGAGCAGGCCTGCCATCAGTTCACACCCTGCTGATGAAAGCCCAGACACGCTGGGCAGGCCATGTTGCAAGGATGCCAGACCATTGCATCCCCAAACAGCACCTCTATGGTGTGCTGTCTCAAGGAAAACAATCACCCAGGGGACAAAGGAAGTGATACAAAGACACGTTGAAAGCCTCCTTCAAGTTCCTGGATATCAACACCACCTCCTGGGAAACCCTGGCACAAGATCGATCAACATGGCTCACGCTGATCCACCAAGGCTGCCAGACATCTGAGGACAGAAGAACAACCATAGCACAAGAGAAGCGAGCACTCCACAAAGCCAGAGCTGCAAATGCTGCAACAATGGTGCCCACACATGTCTGCCCAACATGTGGCAGAACATTTCGTGCCCGTATAGGCCTTACCAGCCACCTGTGGACATATTGTGGACAGCCCACAACCTGTTAGATGTCAAGGTCCTCTTTGAACACAATGGACGAACATCATCATCATGGTTATGGCCAGTTCTTACAATGGCTGAAGATAGAGCTGATAGGAACATAGTTACAGATCTGAAACCTCTGTCATTTGTTCATGGATTAGACTGACATCCTACCTTCCCTCCACAAGTTCAAGACAGCATTTAATATTTTCCAAGCAACCTTGTCATACACACACACACACACACACACACACACACACACACACACACACACACACACTGACATTCCCCTCCCGTCTTTCCAGTCTAGAGGGAAAGGGAATGCAAAATTGGTAAGATTAATGTCCTATAAATGGCCCTCTTTTATGTCTTCATGTTCTTCACTCATAGAATTGGTTTGTTTCTTAATTTGATTCCATGATTCCCAAAGTGACTCAAGCCTAAGGCAGAATACAAAGCATCATACAATCCAAATTACCAAATTAAATATTCACATCAATCAAAAATCTGCCCAAAACTCCATTAAATCAGAGGTGGGTTCCTGCCGGTACGCTCTTACCTGTTGGTCGCCGCAGAGCCGAAGAAGCCAGTGGCGTTCGTGGCGCGAGGCTTCCCCCGCCCACTTTCCCCCGCCCGCCTGGACGCCGCCATTTGCATTCTTTTGCCCTCTGCGCAAGCAGAACGCTTTGCGCATGCGCAGAGGACAAAAGAACGCAAATGGCGGCGTCTAGGCGGGCGGGGGAAAGCGGGTGGGGGAAGCCCCGTGCAGCGAACGCCACCAGCTTCTTCGGTTCTGCGGCGACCAACAGGTAAGAGCGTACCGGCAGGAACCCACCTCTGCATTAAATAATCAAACAATAAACAATAAAACCACTGAATACAAGTAGTCCTCAACTTATGACCACATCTGAGCCTAGTTGTTAAGTGACTTTTGCTCCAATTTTATGACCTTTCTTGCCACAGTTGTTAAGTGAATCATTGCAGTTGTTAAGTTAGTAGCATGGTTGTTAAGTGAAAATCCGGCTTCCCCATTGACTTTGCTTGTCAGAAGGTCACTGGAGTTGGTCACATGACCCTGGGATACTGCAATCGTTCAAATTTTGATTGTGGGACCACAGGGATGATGCAATGGTCATACGTGTGAAAAACGGTCATAAGTCACTTTTTTCAGTGCCATTGTGACTTTAAACAGTCACTAAATGAGTGGTTGTATGTTGAGGACTACTTATAGCACTCTTTTATAACAGCAGCATGAGCTACCATTGTTATCCCTTAAAAGCAGACACAAAGTCTTCACCTTTCACTATTTGGCAATGTTGATTCAAGGTAAGCATCTCTGTGAAAGGACTAGTCTGCCCCCTTCTTGACTCCACCCCACCTGGAAAGAATTTCAAAGTACCTCCAAAGGTACAACAGGTGAGTACACCCAATTTTTAGAGTTTTCTAGAAGTTAAAGAAAATGTACTTCTTGTCATATATTAGATATCCTGATAGTAGTCAACAGAGGAGATGATTTTTTATAGCATCTGGACCATGTATGGTCCATACTGATTGGCAAAACAACGATTTTAAGAAGTTATTAACAAGGAGAGATTAGGAAAGCATTTATTATTGTATGTATAGGTGGATCTTGTTTATTTTTATTTAAATTTATTTATTTATTCTCTACATTTTACCCCACTGCAATCCAGAGACTTGGCAGCGTACATAAAATATGAAACTCAATAAAACCTTCACAGTAATACACTTATAAACAATGCCAGTTTGTTTTATACAGTTATAAAACTACCAGCAAAAAGAGAAAAAAAAAGGATGGGGAAAGGAAAATAAAAATGGCTTGATAAAATTGAGAGTAGGCTCTTCAGAACAGCTTTGCGTTTAAAAGCTTCCAAAATATTAACAAGTAGGGAATTATTATTCAATGTATTCCGATTGTTGTATAGCACATAACTACTTTAAATTAATAAATGAAATTAATTAATTTGCCTAGTCTGAACAATCAACAAGCATTCCATTAGTATCATGTTAACTATATTATATTAGTCAGATTTTCATTAGGTTTAAAATAGTAAGAACAATATTTTTAATTATATGTTATATGAAACACTCACTTTATACAGGATTTCACAGCAATTTTATACTATCTAGCTAGTATATCAATAGATAGTTGGAGTTATTTTCACTAAGTTACTGTCTCTTTTATCATTGTTCTATATAACACACAGGGGAGAGAGGGAACTATTATTGTAGACAAATTTGTTCAGGCATGATGTACTGAAAAGGAGAAAATTAAAATCAAGAAAAGTGATTTTTATCCTCAAATGACAAATGTGAAGCAAAATGTTTAAGGAAGTTAACTTCATTGGGCTTATTTCTACTGAGGGGAAAAAAGAGTTAAATTGAAGAGATGTTTATGTGAAGCATAATGTTTGCTGGCCCCCTGCATAGACTTTATATGAATGATTCATAGTTTTGGGATTGTATCTGGAATAAATTGACAGCTTGGTAGGCACAGAACATGTTTTACAGATTTGCAAGGCAAGTTATTACATAAGTGAATAAAATCTAACTGGTTTCCAGAGTCCAGCTTTGAGGGGGTGGGGAGTGGCAAAGAAAATATCAGGTATGCTTTGGAAAGAGAGAGTTTGCTTCAAAAGAAAAAGTTAGATACTAAATATTCATAACATTGCACTGATTAATATCATTTATAAAACCCTGTAGTTTTGTTTAATGGAAAGTGGACGATTGCCAACATTGTATTTAACAGTGGCCACGATGGTTAGATTTGTCGCTGTCCTTGCAGATGCAGAAAATCTCTTCTGTTCATGGAAGGGCGACTTTAAACTTTGGTCCTTTCCTCCCTGTTGAGGTGAAGAAGTCGCCACCTTTTCTCAACTAGGCAGAAAACCACACCAGTATGAAATTTGCTGTCCCTGAATTCATCTGCCTTATGTTGGAAATGCAAAAAAGAAATAGGCACATATTATCATACCTGGTGGACCTGTAAGAAAGCTAAGAGTTATTGGGCCATTATAGGGAATGGATTAAAGAAATAACCCAGGAATAATTTTCTAATAAACCCGAGTTTTTCTTGTTAGGCATCATTGAACCAAGAGTTAATAAAGATACCCAATACATTACTATTCACATTCTAACGGCAGCTAGGATTATAAATGCGCAGTTCTGGAAAAACAATGAAACGCCTACAGAGGAGGACATAATTAGAAAGATAATGGACTGTGCTGAGATGGACAAATTAACAAAGGAATTAAAGGATAAACAAGAATCAGATTTTTATATAATATGGAACAAATTTTATGATTGATTAAGAAAAAGAAGGAATGCATAAAATACGATGTATATCTGTCAACTCTGAATAATATAAGATATTAGTGTGTGAAAATTCATATTGGTACCTATGGAATAAATGTAACACGGTATATTTATATATACAGTATATATATTAATATAAGTAAAAACTATAGATTTAAAAGGCTATATAGATAATACGGATATAGTTGTTTATTATGGTAAAAAAATAGCTTCTTGGAGTTAGGGGCTAAACAGAAAAGCCCAAAATGTTTATTTGTTGTTGTGTATGTCAGTATTGTATTGCTGTATAGTTTTGTGTATTTAATAAAAAAAATTAAAAAAAAGAAATTTGCTGCCCCTTCTATTGCCAACCCTTCTCCAGCCTCAGTTGTGTGTGCGTCAATGCTCTGCAATCACCAGCGTTCTCTCCAAGGCAATGGAAGGCAAAGACTAACAGATTTCACACCCCATGAGTTTGTCCTCAGTAATAAATATCTGTATAGCTAATAACACCTTGCCTTGTTTCTTTAAAGAACAAGATTAAGGCAATGTTGAGGGGACAAGAGGAAAGCCATTATTTTCAATGAACAATTGGACAACAGTGAGACCCAGGCATGGCCTTTCTTTGAACATTGCAAAAAGCAGTTATGTAACTAAAGTTAGACAATCACTTGTATAATCTAATGCTGGAGCAGAGGAATGAACTTGGTTGAGCTTGTGCATGGCCTCTTCTGTGTGAATTCTTGGCAAATGTTTTGCAATGAATAGTAGCCTGACCATTGGCAATTTTGTGACTTCTGCTCTTGGGTTGATGGTTATATTCCCATCTTCTGAAAGAGATAGGTGAGCAAAATAGACTGATTGATGAAATCCTTTTTGGAACCCTATTTACCTATTGAGGTATTTATATGCAATAAATAAACAAAGCAAAAGATCTTTCTGAAGCCACTTAAAATATACTGAGTATAAAGTTCAATTGAAAGAAACAGCAACCACAAAGATTTCCTTTGTCTTTACATGAATAAACATGTGAGGGAATTTAGGCCTTGTTATTACTTGGTCTTTTATATAACTGTTTATTTCTATCTATATCAACTCAAAGATATTTGTGAGATCTTGCCCATTCTGTAAAAGAATCTGTCATAAGAAGGTACAATCAATTCTAAAACCCATATTAAGCAACTAGCATAGGAATACATTTCAAAGGAACTAATCCAATTCATTCTTTTTGAATCTTGGAAGATATTTAATTTAATACTCAAGTCTTTCAGCAGACCACATGGAGTTTGTTTCTTGTTTACAACCAATCAATATATATTGGATCACTTGAAAAAAAATATTTTACTAAGACTTGATTTAACTGCCTCAGCTCTTCCTAGCAATAATAGGTTTAGTTTTTTCTCTCGCTAGAAATATCTGCTATTGCATTTTTCCAGCTCAATTAATCATTTTTAAATGAATCTTTAATTTTGTCAAGTAGATCCCTAAATATTCAACCTATGCGAAATATTAAACCCCGTTGCTATTGACAGATGTTGCCTTTCTTTCTCTAGCAAATTCCATTTTAATATTTGAGTTTTTGCTTTATTAACCTGACACAAGGCCATTTTTTTAAAAAGGCCTCATTATTTCTTAGGGAGAAAGAAGAAACACTAATCAGGAACATTATTATGCATATTATTACACAAAGTCTACCCAGAATGTTCTAAAAATCTCATCTATGAAAAGCAGCTAGTTTCAAGTTTAAGCAGCACACCCGGCATGTAAATGATCATCATCAGCAGAACAATTGAAAGAGTCAACTTTATTGGAATGTTGCTATATTTCAATAATAGAATTCCAAGTGGTGAGAAACTGCAGAGAATTAACATGAAATCCCATATAAGTCTACAGAAAAATAAATTTGACTGTGTTTAGTGGGTATTATTTTCAGATAAGGAACCTAAGGGTTGATATTTCAATTTCCTCTGTAGAAAAGAATAACTTAGAATAGTCTTTATTTATATTTATTGCTTTTATTACCTTTATTCAAAACTTACTGCCTATCATGCTTTGCACATCCAAGCAGCACACAAAGTATTAAAATTAAATACTTTTAATTTATTAAATTAAAAGTATTTAATTTATACTTAAATAAAGTATAAATTCATTTATATTACCTCCTATTTACAACATACTGGCAACAAATATTATTTTTCAGCACTTAGCAAATGCAGAACTCTGCACTGTAGTCCAAGACAGGAATTTATACTTTTCTCCTAGACCTAAACCATTTCATTAGACTGCATTCCTCTTTGATTATAATCCATCTTAAAACTTTCAGCAAGGTTTGTCAAATTAATATCTCAAATTTTGGTTCCTTACTCTGATGGTGTCAAATTTCATATTGTAGACTGAGTTTCCAACATTTCTTCTTATCCCTAGCACCGATAGTATGCAGGATAGAGTCTCTGTGGAGTGGGCGGCATACAAATGCAACTAATAAATAAATAAATATTGTCTGGCTGTTATATTCTGTTTTGCTTTTGGTGTTATCTTCTTCATTACTTATTGCTTTTAAATGCATTTCAGGATAACAATGAAAAAATGTGAAGATTTCCGGTGATCCTTAAGAAATTACAAAAGTTTATGCCTAGCAGAGGTGGGTTCCTCCCAGTTCGGACTGGTTCGCCCGAACCAGTAGCGACCCATTGGTGATGTCACGATGATATCACCGAACAGGATCGGTCGGTGCCGGTCCATGGGCGCAGCCATCTTTTAAAAAAAAATTTAAATTTTTTTCCTGAAATTTTATTTATTTATTTATTTTTCTGCGCATGCGCAGAAGCTGAGTTTCTGGCACTGAGTTTCCGGCATGCATTGTCAATTTTTTTTTGGCTAAAAAAAAAACGGGTTTTTTTTGCACTGTACATGCCCACAAGGCGCAGCCACGTGGTGCGGGAAGAAGCGAACTGACAGCCAGGTAAGTTGGAACCCTGATGCCTAGGATATATGTATGTGTGTGTGTGTATGTATGTATCAGTAGTGGGTTCTAAAACCTGTTGCTACCGGTTAGCGCATGCGCGACGCTTCTGCCATTCGCAGAAGTGTCCTAGGAGGGTGGGAGGAGCCTCCTGCTGCCGCCACTACCCGTTCACAGAACCGGGCCGAACCGGGGGCAACCCACCGCTGGTCTGTACTGTATGTATGTATATATATATATATATATATATATATATATATATATATATGTATGTATGTATGTATGTATGTATGTATGTATGTATGTATGTATGTATGTATGTATATATATATATATATATACACACATACACACACACACACACACACACACACACACACACACACACACACACACAAACACACACACACACAAAAGGGAGACTATTATAGATCTATTTCGAGCTTATTTTGCTCTCGTCAGATAGCCATACCCCACTGATATAGTATATCAGTACAGGGCTAGATATTCTCAAATGGTTATCGCTGAAGATAAGAAAAGATAGCATGATTTAGTAAGTGCATCTGTAATTCCTTACCTGTATAGCCATTCCTCACCTGCACAACCCTAGAGATATACTCTTACTAAGAGTAGTAATAAGAATTCCATTATGCTATAAATTTGAATTAGATGTCCAAGATATTGACCATATTTAAGTGATATAAAACATTCTGTAATTTACTTGGATTCTGATACTATTGTGTACACAAGGATGTGCATATAATTGTCCTTGTTGTCAGAAATCTTAAGCCCATGTCCAAAATTATCCACAGATATATTATCCACGCATAGTGAATAAGATCTTAGGTACAGGACAAAAAGTGTTGGTGTCAGGGGGCTTCAGAGGATTGCTTTTAGAGCTCCATTCATAATCAGCATCCAAAATCAAATGAAAAGTATGCAGCCGAGACTCTTGATGAACCGTGCATACAGTATATAACCACAGAAATTGACCATAAATAAACTCCTGTCTGTGTCAAATCAGGCTGATGAGAAAACCCAATATTTCCCCACAAATGATTTATTAGGAATGCAATAACTTGGAAATAGGAATGTGTGCAATCTTAACCAATCTTCCATTTTATGTAAAGTTGCTGCCTTATCCTGCCAAACAGAATCAAGTGCAGAAATGTAATAAACAAAATGGAAATTTTACTTGGTCTAAAAGTGATTGTTTTTAAAACGACATTTTAAAATAAAATTTTAAAAAAACTGCTGAGCCTCATTAACTTAGTTAGCTATGTTGCACAAGACATGTTTTCCATCTAACGGAAGACAAAAATATGTTTTTTCCTTGGGAAAAAGAATGGGAAACCTATTAGAGATTAAATACATTTTAAAAGGATTTATTTATTTATATGTGGCACATCAGATGGATGGGATGTTTAGGAAAAGGCAACCAAACTTGGTTGCAAATCATCAAGAGTGGAGACAGCAGTCAGCTATAATTGTGGCTGATGTGCAATAATTCCTTCCCAACAAGCTAAGACATAATGCAATATTCATATCAAATGAGGGAAAGCTACTTTGGCAGCCCAGAGGGATGACACCATAAATATTCTAATTGGTGAAGTAAAGAAATATTCTAAAGTCACATTGAGATCAGTGGGATTTGTTGCTTCAGCAAGTGGTACTTGTGGAATGCAAGAATTGCCATGCCATAAAGCACTCTTTGCTGGCATTTGCCTGGATGATACATGACCTTAGTTCATTTTTAAAATTGATTATCATGATTTGGCAATTGTAAGACTGTCTTCCCTACCTACTGAACTCCCAAGTCATTTTGCAAGAGTGTGATAAAAAAACAATAAAAATACCAAAATCGTTATGAGAAGAGGCGCCCCAGTAATAATTACAGTTTATAAAAACAAAACAATTAATGCATAATACCAGAAAGAAATCAAAGATAAATAGCAGTCAAGAGATACAGTACTATGGTCTGTTGTTGTCAACATAAGCAGAAAAAAGACCCTTCACACACTTGGAATTACAGCAAGATTTCAAGGCTGTCTGAAATGCCAACAGGGTCAAAGAAATCCTAATCTCAGGAATTCATCCGTTCCCTTTTGCTTCTCTTTCTCTTCATCAGTCCCACTGAATAAATCTAGGTTGAAAGAATTCCAAGGTAAAGTCCTCTACTTTGTGCTGATGTTGTTTTATAAAAGATAGCTTTTCATTGGAAAAGAAAACTCCAGTCCACCCATAGCCATAGAAATTTGCTGGATGACTTTAGACCAGTCATTCTTTCTAACCCTGAGGTATGTCATCAGGTTATTGTTGTGGAGATGAAGTGAAAAGACACCATCCATTGTAAGTAAAAAGGGTAATTGAGCTCCTAGAGAAAAGGCTGGTGTAAGTTTAACATCCTAGTCAATAAATTTCCACATAATGGGTAGAGAAGTATATCAAAAATAGTATTGCCAAAGCATCACATCAGCTTTGCTTTATTTTTATAATCAATAATCCATATCTAACAAAAAAAGATTTTCCATTTTTAAGAGGCCTTTAGATTGCCTTTGACAAATTGTTATGTAACTGTTGTGAGAAATGCTTGACTGTTGCCCTCATTTTACAAGCTCAGGATTGGGTCCAGCGTATCTAACAGCAGATGAGCTCTCAAAAATAATATTTTGACCTGTGAGCTCAGTCTTGCCATTGTGAAGTACAGTCACAACCTTGTGGTTTCTTTCTATCCTACATCTCTGAAATGTGAGGTTCCTTAGATCACAAGCTGCAATAGTTACTGTACCAAATATTAGCTGATAAAAATCCAGATGACCACTTTGTAGTAACAAATAGCTAATATTATTTCTTGCAAATAGCTAATATTATTTCTAGTGGCCCTAATAAATAAGTCACTTCACCAATGTTTCAATTTGTGAAGTACTAAAAAGCTAGATTTTCATGGTTCAGCATTTATACATCAAATAACATTTTTTTAAAAAAATAACTTTTGTTCTCTCCGCCACGAATCTTCTTCTAAAAGAAAACTCTCAAAAAAGTTAAAGGTCCATCTAAAACATTTCCACCCTTCCTACTAACTCTGATTCATTCCTAATGGTTCCAAAAAGACAAGAGAAGCCATGGATGGAGCTTGACATTGATGTTCTCAAAGTGGCATTATCTACTTTAACAGGGCAACATCACCCCTGCTGTCACCCAGGCTTCACACTGCCACAGCAATAAATCTTTACTCTTTGAAACTCAGCCTTGCATCAGTAACTAACAGCAGAACTTAACAGATTCAACAAGGTGTGATAATTTGGTTTATTGCAAACAAGAAAGAAATCATAGACAGCATATGCAGAATTGCTTCCTGTAGAACATAAAATTACATCCTTATACAGTATATGTCATCCACTACTTTTCTACCTGCTTTTTCAAATCAATAGACTTTTGGCTGAGAGGGGGAAGTTACCACCCCATGTTTACACAACAGCTGATAGCTGCCTTATACCTGCATGAAATAACTCCTGGTTATCCATTAGTGTAAACATTGGACTCTATTATAAGGGGATTATTATTTGATGTGGCAGAGGGCTCAATGGCCCAGTGAGCTTAAGGGTGATGCTATAAGAGCAACTTTGCCAGTAAGAATGAAAGAGGAGGAGGAGGATGCTAAATGTAATCCATATCAGGGGCAAAGGAAAGTAATGCTTTGCAGGTGAAAAAAAACCCAATGTTCCTATGATAAAGAACTTCAAAAGCAAACCTGAAAGATCTTTAGAAAACTATTTTGGTACCAAGAAAGCTATACAGGTGTATAGTAGATGTTATATTTAGACATGTTAGGGTGCTGATAGGGAGAAATCTCTCCATAGTGGTTAAAGCACAAGTTTAGGATAGGAGACAGTGAAATTCTAGTCTCACTTTAAGCATGAAAGCCAGCTGGGTAACTTCAGAGTAGTTGCTTACTCTTAGTCCAACTTATCTCACAGAGTTGTTGTTGAGGGAAAAATAGGAGGAGGAGGGAGTATTAGGTATGTTCGCCACCTTGAGTTATTTATAAAAAAATTAATAAAGGCAGGATTTTTTAAAAATGTAATAATAATATCAAAAGTCACTTTCTTACTGCTGTATTGAGGAAGAGGACTTTATATCCATGTCATAGCAGGCAGTGACCAGAATGAAGCCATAAGGAAGTTTGGTAATTGATAGCGCCAGTCAGCTGTGAAATCTACTTACCTTCCTTACCGGTTCGGAAGTGCGTGCGCCACTGTTGGATGCACTTTTTCACCCTCTGCGCATGCGTAGAAGGCTTTGCGCATGCACAGAGGGTTATAAAAAAGAAAATGGCAATGTCTGGGTGGGTGGACGGAGCTTCACGCTGCCACCGCTACCGGTTCTCTGAACCACCAGTGGCCGCTGCTACCGGTACGCCCGAACCGGGCCGAACCAGTAGCATTTCACCCCTGGTGCCAGTCCTGGAAAAGGAATTTATTGCTTTATTTACAATATGAACATAAAATATAAGAAGCATGAAACAAAGAGAACTTGAAAGTGTAAACCAAAAATGAAGTATACAGATTGTGACATTTTAGTACCGTATTTTTCGGAGTATAAGACGCACCTTTTTCCTCCCTAAAAGAGGCTGAAAATTTGGGTGCGTCTTATACTCCGAATGTAGCTTTCCTGAAGCTTTTTCCCCCAGCCCTAAAGAGGTGCTAACGATCTTCCCGGCTTGCAGCATTTTTTAATTCCTACTCCCTCCGAAGTAGTTTTTACCAGCCCTAAGTCTTTGCAGGCTTATTTTCATTCCTACTCCCTCTGAAAAAGGTCTTTTCAGCCCTAACCAGGAAATAAAATAATGTGCTGAAGCTGAACAAACTAAGGACGCTAGCCAGATGAATACCTGGTAGCTAGATTTTTTCCCCTATTTTCCTCCCCCAAAACTAAGGTGCGTCTTATACTCTGGTGCATCTTATACTCCAAAAAATATGGTAATTTAGGGCAGGGGTGTCAAAATCACGGCCCATGGGCCGGATGTGTCACACGCTGCCATGCTCATGCCCAGTTTAGTGAAGGGGAGGAAAGTTGTAATATGTTACGTGACACTACCATGACAACGTGCATTTGACAGCCCTGATTTAGGGGGTTTGGACCATATTTGATTACTCAGTATAGTATCCAGAGCATGATTCTTTTAGAAAGAATGGAGTAGCAATTTTACTGTCAAAAGGACAGTTCTTAATATGTGATTGGCCATAACCCAATGCACTACAGAATTACATCTATTTATTTTAGTGGATGCAACAGTAGCTTGGAGATCAACTGTTCTGGGACTCATTGAATTTGGTACTCAAAGCATTTTGACATGAAAATTTTGTATTGGTACTCATTGTTTGTTTGGTACTCAACACATACAAGCTAGACCTGACAGTGTCAGCTGCCTTGTGACTCACTACATTATTCCTTATGGGGAAAATGTGTTTGGTACTCATCATTTTTGGTTTTCATCATGTCTCCCAGAACCAATTAACAATTACTACTGAGGTACCACTGTATTAAGTAAACATCAAATGAATGCATCTATTACAAACTCAGTGAAAGATACTGAACATTCCATAAGAAATTGCAGGAAGAACAAAATACAACTGGCTTTTTAAAAAAAATTAATGACTGCAATGCAAAAGTTGGAGGAATGGAGGAAACTGGAATAGTAGGAAAATTTGGATAGGAGATAAACACAGTAGTGCAGGTGATAGGTTAATAGAATTTTGCAAAGATAAATCTTTGTTTATTGCCAACACCTGCTTCAAGCAGCTTAAATGCAGAAACTATTCATGAAGATCCACATTAATGGATGCACAATGACAGAATCAAATCAAGTGCCTAATAGGAAGCAGAAGATGGGTTAGCGCAATTCCATCAGTCAGGATATTTTCAGGTGAAGATTGTGGAATGTACTGTTAATTACTGCTGTCAGTTATACAGGATAGACATAGAAAATTAAGCAAGATAGCTGTCCCAGCAGGATATTACCTGGAGAATGAAAACCACAGGCATAAGGAGGATACAGTATGTGATGATTGAATGGAGACTTTCAACATCAACTACAAGAAAGGACAAAGCTGTCAACAAATGATGAAACAAGAAAAGGAAATGAGATTTTTCAGAGAAATCACAAGAAAACTTACAGCTTAGGTGGGAATACTGGAGAGCAATTGTGGAAGAGATCTGACATAAGCAAACAAATTTAAGAGAAGATGGAAATACCAAGGGGAAACTCCTTTCAAAAGGGATTATAGAATATAACCTCACGGTGGAGAGGGAAAAAAAAGATGTCAGAAGAGATGTTCGTAATTTTTGAGTAAAAGATCATGGATTACATGAACCCTCAAACCCAACAAGGGCAGCCTGCTTAATTAGCAGCAAGAATGGATCTGGTCCCTGCTAATGGTAATTGTCTGGCTGTCAGAGAAAACATTCTTCCCATTAGGCAGTGTTTCCCATCCCAGGCAATTTTAAGATGTGTGGACTTTCAACTCCCAGCAAGCTTTCTGGGGAATTTTGGGAGTTGGAGCCCAGATATCTTAAAGTTGCCAGGACTGAGAAGCACAGTCACTGAGGAATACAGACATCAGGTTGAAGAAGGAATGCACAAAAACAATGTAAACACCAACACAGTCCTGGGAAAGGAAAGAACCTGAGAAGAGATTCAAAATAAAATTATTGGTACATGAGAGGGTAGTGGAAAACTCTAGCAGGCTTTCAAGATTCTGCTACTATACCCTCCATGTCTGTTCATGTCTGTTTCTCCTGACCTAGCAGCAAATAGAATAGAATAGAATAGAATAGAATAGAATAGAATAGAATAGAATAGAATAGAATAGAATAGAATTCTTTATTGGCCAAGTGTGATTGGACACACAAGGAATTTGTCTTTGGTGCATATGCTCTCAGTGTACATAAAAGAAAAGATACACTTGTCAAGAATCATGAGGTACAACACTTAATGATTGTCATAGGGTACAAATAAGCAATCAGGAAACAATCAATATGAATATAAATCGTAAGGATACAAGCAATAAGTTACAGTCATACAGTCATAAGTGGGAGGAGATGGGTGATAGGAACGATGAGAAGACTAGTAGTAATAGTAATGCAGCTGCAGCCTTAGTGAATAGTCTGACAGTGGTGAGGGAATTATTTGTTTAGCAGAGTGATGGTGTTCGGGGGGGGGGAACTGTTCTTGTGTCTAGTTGTCTTGGTGTGCAGTGCTCTATAGCATCTTTTTGAGGGTAGGAGTTGAACAGGGGCGGGTTCTTAATTTTTTTACTACCACTCTGTGGGCGTGGCTTATTTTGTGGGTATGGCTTGCCAGCCATGTGAGCGGATGAGCGTGGCTTGCCAGCCATGTGACCGGGTGGGCATGGCTTGCCGGTCATATATTAGTTATTTCAGAGAGATGTTACTACTATTTTTGCTATTTTATACCTTACATGAAAAGTTTTGCATACAAAGTGTGTGTTACACCATGGCAACACAGCAACCTTTATATGCAGAAAATGCTATACCGTATTTTTCGGAGTATAAGACGCACCTTTTTACTCCCCAAAAGAGGGTCAAAAACTGGGTGTGTCTTATACTCCGAATGTAGCCCCCACCCCCACCTGCCAGCCCGCCACTTAGCCAGGGGAGGAAAGCGCTTTCAGGCGGCAGCGCTGCGATCCCCTCCCCGATTCCCAAAACGGGGCGTACAACCGGCACTGCCCGCCACCAGAAATGCGATGCTCTTCTTTGCCGAGAAGGACCCTCAATCAGCCATCTCCAGGGAGCCAACCCCGTCCTCAGGAGGCAGCAGCCCCTTTAAGAGTGAGGGAGCTTTTTTATTTTTTATTTCCCTCCTTCTAGCCTGAGCCGGCAGATCGCGAGCCCGCCGGCAGTGACAGCGCGCCGCAGACATTCGCGGAGGGGAGGGGGGAGGTGATCGTTTGCCACCGCCACACAGGTATGTGAGTCACCGAGGGGTCAGCCGCACCTCGGGTTGGAGAGTCCTTGTCCTGCTGCTGCCCCAAGGAAGCTGGGGAGCTGAAGAAGCCTCCACCCATCTGCCAGCTCGCCACTCAGCCTTTTGGAATCGGGAAGGGGATCGCAGCACTGCCGCCTGAAAACGCTTTCCTCCCCAGGCTGAGTGGCGAGCTGGCAGGTGGGTGGAGGCTTCTTCAGCTCCGCAGCTTCCTTGGGGCAGCAGCAGGACAAGGACCCTCCAACCCGAGGTGCGGCTGACCTCCGGGCGACTCACATACCTGCGTGGCGGCAGCGGTGGCAAGTGATCCCATCCCCTCCACGAACGTCTGTGGCGCGCTGTCACTGCCGGCGGGCTCGTGATCAGCCGGCTCAGGCTAGAAGGAGGGAAATAAAAAATAAAAAAGCTCCTTCACTCTTAAAGGGGCGGCTGCCTCCTGAGGACGGGGGTGGCTCCCTAGAGGTGGCTGATTGAGGGTCCTTCTCAGGCAGAGACCCCTGTGGCAGCAGGGGCTGCAATGCAATGCTCTGAGCGGCGTGCAAAAAGCCTTCCTCCAATTTTGGAATCGGGGAGGGAAGTGTTTTCGGGCTGCAGCCTGAAACGCAATGCTCTTTTTTTGCTTCTGCAATCACTTTTCTCCCCATTCCAAAAACAGGGCAAACGGTGGGGTGTCCATAGAAACCCCACCAAAGCCAGCAGATTTATTTCAAAGAGAGGGAGGGAGGAAGAGAGGGGGGAGGGAGAGGGAGAGGGAGGGGAAGGGGAGAGAGAGAGAGAGAGAGAGAGAGAGAGAGGAGGGGGGCATACCACAGTCACTTGCTAAAGTATTGAATGCTAGGTATGGCAGAATTATTTTTTTCTTGTTTTGCTCCCCCAAAATTAAGGTGCGTCCTATATTCCGGTGCGTCCTATACTCCGAAAAATATGGTAGTTAAAAGACAAGCAAGTCTCATACAGAATTTTTGGTTTCAGCCATGGATTCCTTAGATGAAAATATTGAGGACTGTTAAAAGAACAATACCTTTTAACAGTCCTCAATGTTTTCATCTAAAGTAACAGTATAAAACTGTATAAAATTAACAGTATAAAAGGTTAAGCTTTCAGAAAACGCCCACTTTGGGAAGTTTTAGGCAAAAGCGAAGGAAAAGTGTTAAATGCGAGCTTCTTATTATTTTCAAGCGAAGGGACGGGGAAAGACTTAATTGTCAGGTTTTCAGTTTTTCCAGGCAAGCAGGCAGTTGACTAAGCAGCTTCCAACGGGATGTGGGAAAACAAAGAGGAGGCACAAAAAAAACTTTCAGGACTTGCTCAGTACAACACACTTCCACCGGGTGCATTGCTAGAAACTGAGACTTTTGGGGAGAAACCGGGACTTATTCCTCATCTGAATCCTTAGCCTGCATGAGGTGAGGGTCGGTGAGGGACGTTCTCACTGGTTTGTGCGGGGCTCATTTAGTGGGATGGCCACCTCCTCTTCTTCGTACTTGGGCCCGTCGAGAGAGTCGCCTTCATCCACTGTGCTCAGTCCCCCGGCCGGAAGCGGCGGCTGTGGCGGCGGCAGAGGAGGAAAGCTCCCGGCAGTATTGATGGCCATGCCACCCCCGCTCCTCAGGGACAGGCCTGGAGCCCATCGCGAGCGAGCCCGGGGTCTTCTCCCACCCCAGGCTCATTAAAGATGGGGAAGGGGTGGGAGGAGCCTGTTAAGGAGTTAATGTGCTGTTAAGCACATACACAGTGAAATGTGTTGTAGTAATGGTGTTGCAGTTTGATATGAATGCTATTCAGTCAATAAACAGAATATCTTTAGTATGTACAAAATAGTTTTACTTGAATAGTAGCAAAGTTAAATAGGAAGTCCAAGTCATACACAGTTATTCAGTCAATGCGAAGTTTCTTCTTCTTGTCTATCTTTGTTTTAACTCACAAACAAAGATTACAGCTATCTCTCAATTCTATACTATCACAGATAGTTACTCTTCTCTTCACAGCAATTCCACACAGTCATAAAGTAATCTACTCACAGTAAATCAGCAGAGAGTCTTCAATCCGGAACACACCGTCAAACACCACTCACCACACTAAACCACAACCATAAACCACCAACCACCAACCACACTGAGCATGCTCTCTTGCTTACTTATATAGTAATCATCCACAATGAATTTAAAGCAATATACACATAACATTGATTTGTGGCTTAATCATATATTAACACACCCAATCGTTTGAACAAGGTTCTAACAGATCCGGATGGCAGTGGCTGAGGCTGTCAGCCTCGGGAGCTTGGCAGCGGCTGGAGAAGCGGGGGGAGATTGCCCACTCGCAACGCAGCCCCCCCACAGCGGGAGCAGCAAGACTGCAGCAGCGGTTCTTCTAGGAGGCTAGGTCCGGCCTGAATGCTTCTCCCCATTCGATGATCCTAGGCTCCTATCGCCCATTCCCCCTCCCCTCAGCAGCTCGAGAAGCCTTGAAAGTGCGAAAATGCCTGGGATCATCACCGTGCGTTCGTGGCTTCTCCGACTGATGAAGGGAGGGGAACTGAGATAGGTCCTGCCGCCCATTCCCCCTCCCCTCAGCAGCTCGAGAAGCCTCGAATGTGCAAAAATGCCTAGGATCATCACCGCACGTTCGTGGCTTCTCGGACTGCTGAAGGGAGGGGAATGGAGCTAGCTCCTGCCGCCCATTCTTTCAGCATCTCATACGCTCCCTCAGCCATCCTCCCCTGCTTGGACTCACTGTGTGGTAGGAAGGCAGCGCATGCGCAGTGCCGGAAGCTCAGCTTCTGGGCATGCGCAGAAGAAATTTTTTTTAATGTAAATTTTTTTTTAAAAAAATGGCGGTACCCAGGCACCGGCAACCGACCGCACCGGTAATGTGACGTCACCAGCGGGCCGCTACCAGTGCTATAGAGTGGATTGCACCTGTAGGAACCCACCACTGGAGTTGAAACAATTTCATGTCCAGGATGCGAGGGGTCAGGATATATTTTCATGGCCCTCTTTTTGACTCGTGCAGTATACAGGTCTTCAGTGGAAGGCAGGTTGGTAGTAGTTGTTTTTTCTGTAGTTCTAATTGTCCTTTGAAGTCTGTGTCTGTCTTGTTGGGTTGCAGAACCGAACCAGACAGTTATAGAGGTGAAGATGACAGAATAACTGACCCTTCTTGAAAAAACCTTAGATATGGGGTAGAGTGTGCATCAGAAAGATCCTCATCAGGTTTGAGAGCAAAGTATGAGTTTTTAAGGACCAGTGTCACAGGTCCTTTAAAGTTAGACTGGTCTCCTTCCATCTTACAAACAGCTCAGAGCAGTCTGTGACTAACCATATCTAAGCTGTACCTAATGCTCCTTTACACACTAAATGGGCTTTGCTCACTTCAGAGGCACAAGGCAGGAAGCAGCCCACTGATTGGTATGGATCCAGTGCCTCCACAGCCAATCGGCTAAGCAATGAAATGTCACCAGTGCATTTCAATGCACAAGGAACAAAACTGAGACCATCCATCTGCTGAGGCAGGGTAAAATATCAGTGGTGAAATCCAATTTTTTTACTACCTGTTCTGTGGGCGTGGCTTGGTGGGCGTGGTGTGGCTTGGTGGGCGTGGCTTGGTGGGTGTGGCAGGGGAAGGATACTGCAAAATCCCCATTCCCTCCCCACTCCTGGAATCAGCCAGAGGTGGTATTTGCCGGTTTTCTGAACTACTCAAAATTTCCGTTACCAGTTCTCCAAACTACTCAAAATTTCCACTACCGGTTCTCCAGAACCTGTCAGAACCTGCTGGATTTCACCCATGGAACTTTGGATGTGAAAAACAGAGAGTGGAAGGAGGGTGTATGACATAATCTAGGGTTAATCTTCAGCACATATCAGGGTTCTAATTGTAGCCAAGTGTTGCCTTAGCAGTATGCACTCTTATGTAAGCCAGCTACAGCACAATTCAACTCTGAAAACAAGCTTTTTCTTTCATTTTAATGTATTCTCCCAAGTCCTTATCTTCATCTACAGCTGCCAAAACAGAGGATATCGGAGCATAATATTTATCTCATTAGTTGAAGGCAAGAGGTAGTAATTAGGTAAATGTGCTTCAAAATTATTTTGCAATTTGTCACTAGAATTCTTGATGTAGAATAGGTAATGTGACTTTAAAAAAAAACCTGACTAATGTCTTTTGGTAAAAGCAAAAGCAAAAGTGTTCATTATTTCTGAAGGACAACTTTCAAAGTGCGAACTGTGGATCCTAGTGGAAGTTTAGATAGTACAAAGATCTTGGCTTCTTTTCTTTGTCAACACCATTTCCCTGGAACAAATGAGCTAGCCAAAAAAGACTTTCAACAAGAAAGAGGGGTAAACCCATTTACTATCATTTACAAAGACTAATGTTCATATGCAATTAGACAAGTGAAAGCATTAACCTCTCAACTCATCTCTTTCTTCAAGCTGTGTAGCATATTAAAATTGTGGTCATTAGTTTTAAAAACTGCTAACTTAGCAGAATCAATAAGATCTGGAGATAATGCAGTATGAATCTGCAAAAAAAATAGCTTACTGAAATCATCTTTGGATTTAAAGCCTAAGGTAAACAAAACCTCTAGCTACTCAGTTACTGCTTTCCTGAATTACAGACCCCAACAATGCTGGTCAACTTAGCCAGCATCCTGGGAATTCAACACCTTGGAAAGCAGAGTTTCCCTAGGCCAGCTTGAAGATCCCATATTTTTTGTGAATGTCACCAACAAGACATCAAAGACCGTTCCAAAATATAAGGACCATAGTAACAATACATATTGTGATGGTATTCAGCTAACTTTGTCTAAGCTTGATAAGTGCCCATTTTGACTTCAGGTTCTTAAGATCAGTCCCTTACAATGCCGATTTATTTGTTTTTAAATGAAAGAATCTCGTATTGAAGCAGATGCTTACAACATGAGAATGCCTTTATGGTTCTCAGGTATAGCTTGAGGGGTTTCTTTGTACAATAATTAGCAAACTGATAAAAGAAGTACACCTCTTTCAGAAAAAAGAGGCTGTTAAAATGGAATCAACGTACAATCGAAGTAATTTAATTATACTTTCAAAGTATGTTAAATTACAGAGATCAGAAAGAATTTGAATTTGTCTTCCTGTCATCACTATGAATTTGGTAGAAATTTTAGGTTTAAAATTAGTTTTAAATTTCTTATTTTTTGATAATTTTATATTTCATCCCATATCAAGTGAAAATCAGCATTTTTCACTCCCTCAAACTAATATGCAGAGATGAAATTCTTGTGTTCTTATTGAAGTCTACTCAGAAGTTAGCACGGAATACAATCCAATCTTACTTCTAAATAAGCAGATTTCAAACTTAAAAAACCACATTAAGTTCAAGGAGGACTGAATGTAATTGGCTAGATTGGCTGTGAAGTAGAAAATCTTGGGAAAATCCAAAATATATAATACACCAATATCTTTAATAAGCCATTGCAAAAGCCAACAGATCCAAGGTGAGGCTAAATAGACATTTTCATTGGATAATACATAATTTCCTCAAATAGGATGAGCTTTAAAGTGTGAGGGATTTAAAGTGTGAGGGAGTGGTGATATTGAAATCATGTAGCCTACATAGCCTTAGATTGTAGAAACAAGCAAGCATATAGTTAATCCCCCCTATTTGAAAATTTTATAAAATCCAATTTATACTTCTTCTCCTGTGAGCTTCACTAAGACAAATTCCTACGTATTTGTGTCCACATTGTGGCTTTATATGAGTAGATATTACACACACACACACACACACACACACACACACACACACACACACACACACACACACACACACACACACACACATATATATATATATATATATATATATATATATATATATATATATATATATATATATATATATATATATATATATATAATTTTTGACTGTATATGATTCTTTTTGTCTCTTGTTTGTGAAAACAAAATATACAGGAACAGCTTGGCAAATCTCTTGAAAAGTTGAACATGACAGACTCTTGTTTTTCCCTCAGTTTCTCTGCTGAATTTCTAATAAAAGCTACATGGTATCTTTGATTATTCCATTCAAAGACGTATTCCACTGATTCTTCCCCAGGATATATTTAGCTGTTTTACCTGACCTTCACTGACATTCTTAAGGTGAAGTTCTTCATTAAAAGCCAACAATTTTAAATCAATGGCAGCTTACTGGCAGGTAGTAAGAAATCTGTAAAGATCTCCTCACAGTTAGCATTCATCATGATCTGAACTGTTATTTTCCTTTGCTGTTGTCCTCTGGAGGTTCACAGATCAGCTGTGATCCAACGTGAACTGAAGGCACCTCATTATGAATCATCAAACCATTCATAAAGTAGATTAGGTTCAAAGTTCCCATCAATTTGCCTTTGAATTAAAAAAAATCTAAATGAAATCTTTGCAAAGTCCTACCGTCTATCAGATCCAGCTGTGATCTGCTATTTCCTAAAAGAAAATCTATTTAGCTTTATTATTTATTAGATAACTTATTTTTCACTCATAACAATGATTGTTTTAAGTGAATTCATGGGAAGCTAGTATTCCTTTGCTAAAAACATTATAAAAAAGAATATGTGTAGCTTAGGGTTGAACCATGGAGTCTTGGTGGTCTCTGAGCCTCCCCCAAGGTTATCCTTCAGCCCCAGTAGCAGCACCATCACTGCCTAGGAGTCCCACCAACTGCCCCCTGCTACCCCCCTGCCCCCCATCAAAGCACACAAATGGACAGAGATGGTGGGGTGACAGGAAGGTAGTGAGAGTTCAAGAGGAGGCAGCCCCTTACCTTATCAAAGCTCAGGGCTGGGAAGGATTACGGTAAGTCCAGAATGATTTGGATCAAGCTGGGTCCTCACCTAACAACTGGTGGGATTCAGTTAATGATGACAATGGGGCCTACTACGAATTCTGTCATTAAGTGATGCAGTCACGTGACATTGTATTTTACAACCGCATCATTTGACAATTGAAATTCTGGTCCCAGTTACTGTTGTTCACTGAGGACAAGCTGGCAACAGTCGACAAAATCAATCCAATAAAATCTCTATATAAGCCAAATAGAAAACAAAACTAAAATAATCAAGCACATTGAATTAACTATCCCAGGCCTTTAGAATGTTCCTTGTTTAAGCTCCATAAGCAGCAGCATAACAAAGGTCGGTTCCAGATGCATAGGAAGAGGATGTTATGGGAACAGAGAGATTGGAACTATTTCCTTATGTCTGTGAGCTGGGAGGGATCACAACAAAGTAGTCCAAATTTTTCATCACGGGTGGAAACAGCAGCTCTAGCCCTCTATCCACTTTGGCATGGATCTGCATTTATCATTCAAAAGCCCTACTTTCAGATGTATTTATTTAATATACTTTTTAAACCCCACCTTTGTTATTTTTATAAATAACTCAAGATAGCGAACATAGTTAATACTCCTTCTTCCTCCTACTTTCCCCACAACAACCCTGTGAGGTGAGTTGGGCTGAGAGAGACTGACTAGCCCAAGTCACCCAGCCGGCCTTCATGTGTAAGGTCTGACTAGAACTCACTATCGCCTGGTTTCTAGTCTGATGTTATCTACATGGCTCAGGGCCAGGTTATCTTCGGGACCGCATCCTGCCGCATACCTCCCTACGACCGGTTAGAGCCCACAGAGTCGGCCTCCTCCAGGTCCCGTCGACCAAACAATGTCGGCTAGCGGGACCTAGGGGGAGGGCCTTCTCTGTGGGAGCCCCCTCCCTTTGGAACCAGCTCCCTCCAGAGATCAGGACCATCCCCACCCTACTGGCCTTCCGTAAAGCAATAAAAACTTGGCTCTTCCGGCAGGCAGGGTATGAATGAAAGTTTGTTTTTTAATGGATAGTATTTTAATATGGCTCCTTTTAAAAATTGTTTTTTATGTGTTTCTATATCTGCTGTGAGCCGCCCAGAGTCCCCCGGGAGTTGGGCGGCATAGAAATTTTAATAAATAAATAAATAAATAAATAAATATCTCTGTACAGGTACCACAGAAAAAGCGCAAACCTGGAGAAAACATTGTTCTCTGTCTTGCCTTTACATAGAGCAGTCTGTCCAGTCCATATTTTCGCAATGAGACATGCAACACAGATATCGGCAGAAGTTCGCTCTCTCTTGCTATTGTTCACCCCTGTGGTAAGAAAACTGCTAATGAGAATTTGCACTAGTGCCACATTTTTGCTAAAGTGCTTTGGAACTCTTTGAGCAGAGTTCTGACCTGAAAATAAAGAGCTGTACCTTTTTTCTGCTTATTTTCCTAATATTGACACCTCTAGCTACAATAAACTGGATATGTTGTGTGACAGCTGTCAAGGTCAATAAGAGTTATAGCAAACTGCTGAATAAGTGCTGGTTGCACTGATTAAAGCTACTTAAGGATGGCCTCACCATCCATCCACTGATATGCAGCTTATTCAAAATGCTTTTGAACCTCCAAGAATCAACTTGCCAATGATTTATTTCCTAGTATCTGCAGATAAGTTATGGGCAGCAATGTAATTAAATCAAATGAGATTCAGCAAATCCTTAAGTTGGGCCTCCCATATCACCTTACTGAGAGGAGACATGTTAGGGTAAGTTTTTTTTTAACTTCTTGAGAAAAATGAGCCACTAAAAGCCATGAAGTGAATGGTGAACTGAAAATTGACAGAAAACAGCCAGAATACTGTAGTGTAAAGAACTTTCTTAATGAGCTCAAGAAATCTGTCTTATAACCTATTTGAAATGTCCAAACTGGAGAATGGAGCAGAGGATATGGCTGAGATTCAAAGACTTATCAGATTCGGTTAAGCCTTGTCCGCTCTGCTGACTTAACCAGAAACTTGGAAATCTTATTGCAGATATTTTTTGATCAAAATCAGTGGGAACTCTCTTGTTATTAGAATCTTTTTCTATTCTTTTTCCACCTCAGGTCATTGACACTTTTCAGTCTGCAAACTTCTTTTTCCCAAGCAGAAGTAACACGCACCTTATTCCTTGTTATTAAATTTTGCTTTACCTACAAGCCAATTACACTGGTGTGCTCAGAGTGAAACTGATTAACACATACCTCCCACAGCTAGCTTTCACTCCATATCTTGAGAATGCAGTAAATACTATGGTGGATCAGATCAAGGGTTTATTACAGTAATCCAGGATTCCTTTCCCACCAATAATCATGGGATGTCCTAGCAGGACACACCAGCAGTGAGATCCTTCTACAGGTAGTGCTCGGCTTACAACCATAATTTAACCCAAAATTTCTGTTGCCAAGCAAGATAGTTGTTCAATGAGTTTTGCCCCATTTTGTGACCTTTCTTGCCATGGTTGTTAAGTGAATCCTTGTAGTTGATAAGTTAGGTGGTTTCATATGGCATGTGTTAGCCAGGGATCACCAAAGTGGCTGGCTGCCTCTGCGAAAGGAATTTTTTCGGGTGGTGTTATCTTACCCGTGAGACACCTGAATGACGCTAGGGCTAGGCAATTGGGGGAGGCTCCTTTCTTGTCCCTACACCAGGGGCGGGTTCCTCTTACCTGCCTACCGGTGCGCTGCGCGAGCATCATCATGTTTTGCGCTCGCGCGCTCGCTACACGCACACATCCCCTTGCGCGATTTTGCTTCTGCGCATGCGCAGGAAGCAAAAAATTGCCAAAATCTCACAAGGGGATGTGTGCATGTGATTTTGGTGAGTTTTTGCTTTTGTATGTGCGTAGAAGCGCATCCCCTCGCAAGATTTTGCTTCCGCGCATGCGCAGGAAGCAAAAAATTGCCAAAAATTTAAAAAAAAGATGGCATTGTGCGACAGACCGTGAAGACGGTACCGGAGCCATCGTGCACAAATTGCACAATCGGCGGGCCGCTACTGGAACGACAGAGTGGACTGCACCGGTAGGAACCCACCCCTGCCCTACGCAGTTTATTCACTCATGGGAATCGAACCATCGAGCTGCCAACCTCATAGGAGCGCAAGCTCAGCATCTTACCGCGTGAGCCCCCGTGGCCCCCAATAAGTTAGAAACACAGTTGTTTAAGTGAATCTGGCTTCTCCCATTGTCTTTGCTTGTCAAAGGTTCATAAAAAGTGATCACATGAACCCGGGACACAGCAACTGCACATACACTTTGGATACTTTGCACAGTTGCAAAGTATCCAAAGTTTGATCACATGACCAAGGGGGATGCTGCAGGAGTTGTAAGGGTGAAAAAACAGTCGTAAGTCACTTTTTTCACTGCTGTTGTAATGGTCGCTCAATGAATGGTTTTAAGTTGAAGATTGCCTGTACCTCACATTCCTGTGAAACGAATACTGAGAAGCTTGAAATATTTCACATTAAGGCTTAAGAGGAGTTTACCACTTCTTCAAATACTAATTGTGTAAGAAATCATCCTTTACTCTCTTTTTTTTAACTTTACTGAAGCCTAGCTATATTACACTGCTAACCAGAGCATACAAACATTTGTTAAACCAATTCTGGAATACAGTTCACCTGTCTGGAACCCGCACTGCATATCAGACATTAATACAATTGAGAGAGTCCAGAAATATTTCACAAGAAGAGTCCTCCACTCCTCTGCGCGCAATAAAATACCTTATTCCACCAGACTTGAAATATTGGGATTAGACAATTTACAACTACATCGCCTCCGATCTGATCTAAATGTAGTTCATAAAATCATATATCAAAAAGTCCTTCCTGTCAATGATTACTTCAGCTTCAACTGCAACAACACACGAGCACATAATAGATTCAAACTTAATGTAAACCGCTCCAAACTCGACTGCAGAAAATACGACTTCAGCAACAGAGTGATCAATGCCTGGAATGCACTACCTGACTCTGTGGTTTCTTCCCCAAACCCCCAAAACTTTAACCTTAGACTGTCTACAGTAGACCTCTCCCCATTTCTAAGAGGTCTGTAAGGGGTGTGCATAAGCGCACCACTGTGCCTACCGTCCCTGTCCTACTGTCCTATTGTCCTCTTTTATCGGTACTTTTTACTTATGTTATGTTTATACAAACAACTACTATCCTGTACATGTTTGACAAAATAAATAAATAAATGCATTTGGAAAACACAACTGGGAAGACTGACTTTAGGGCTCTTCTGAAACTTCTGAATCCCATAGTTTGGAAATGTGATGTAGTGGCCAAGATGCTGGACGAGTGCAAGAATAGCCTAGGTTTGAGTCCACATAATCCTGGAAGCTCAGATGGTGATTTTGAGAGTCACTCTCTCTCAGCCCAGCCTACATCAGAGGTTTGTTGTTATGGAGAAAAATGACAGATGCTGCTATTTGCACCATCTTGAACCCCAGGAAAGAAAGATGATTAATAAACCTGACAAATAAATAGAAAGCAGTAAATTGTTTGAGTCAAGCCAAGCAAGCATTTTGGGAACTGTAAATACTAAATAGTATTGTTTCATATGGCAGAACAAATGTATGCTATAGGTCAATAAATAGTCTTCCTTTTCTTCTTATCTACATTTTAAGGAAACAATGACCAAACATGGAATTTTGCTATCAAACAGCAACGGAATAAAAAAAATGAATATCACATTTTTCTATTGTCATCCCAGCAAGCTTGTATTTACAGCCAGGTTTTAAAGTTTAAATAGAACTTTATAATGGAAGTGCTGACACACTTTTAACTGAAGTGCTGTGAGCAGTAACACTGCAATAATTACACTAAAATAAGTGTTAAGAATGGTGAAGTGAGGAAAAGGGTGAAAAGAAATATCTCTTTTTTTTCTCTTCCAGATATTAGCTTACACAGCACTGGCTCAAAATTTTCGAAAGAAATATTGCAAGGCTGTTTGCTCTGAGATTTTTCTTGCCTCTTCTTTTTCTTCTTTTTTTCCCCACTCCAAAAATTGGTAATTGACCCTCAGAGGAAAATAATACTTTTTCCAACAAAAAAAAAAACGAAGAAAAAGAAATACATTATTGACATTAATGAAATCTAAAAGGCCATTGGTGATATTGAACATCTGTAAACAACGCAGTCCCAAACGGATCTATGATGAAATGTGTCTAGTTGCCTTAAATTGGGCTCAGCTGCAATTGTTTCATTTTTTTAATGCACTCCTACTGCTGTTAGATATGATTCCTGTCATGTCAAATGAGAATGAATAAAACATAAAAAAAAAACCCACACACATAGATATAAAAATCCTGCAAAAGTTTTAGGTGGATAGAAAGTAGTGGGAGGTGCGGGGGTGGGGGGCGAGACAAAGATCACAAAAATGTATCCTGGATAGATTTGATGGGTCATAAATGAAGGTAGCCTAAGTACTGTGTGGTCAGCACAAATATGAAGAAGCAAATGTGCAACTTGCCTTCAATAAAGAAGCAGAGAAAGGGCATAGAATGGTTGTCAGAATCTGGCTGATGGTAAATTTAGTTAAGGTAAAAATACCTATTCATATAATGAAGTAAATTAAAAGGGAACTCAGGCAGAATGAGCACTGCAAAATAGGATGACCGTGGTTTCTTTTTTCTTTCTTTCTTTTTTCTTTTTTGCAGAAAACCTGCCACACCAATCCGTGGCTATTATTACCATTACTATTAATACGCCAAGCACACTGATATGAACAAACCAAGAGATAAATAACTTGGTAGCCCCGTTGTAGCACCAGTTGAGTTGATATGTTCAATTAATAGAACCTTTTCTATAATGGCCCCAGGTCATGAAGTTCCTGTTTTAAGAAGCTATTACAAGTTTTCCATTTTATTTTTGAAGGCTTTTATTTTAAATAACCTCTAACACTACTTATTTTAAATACTGCTTGCATTGGCATGTCTGTTGCTATTTATGAGAGATGGTGCCTGTGAAGGCTGAGCTGGTGTGGTGCAGAACAGTGAAGTGGATTTAGGATAACAGAATAAGAGAATTTGAAGGGACCTTGGAGGTCTTCTAGTCCAACCCCCTGCTCAAGCAGGAAACCCTATACTATTTCAGACAAATGGTTGTCCAATCTTTTCTTAAAAACTTCCAGTGATGGAGCATCCATAACTTCTGAAGGCAAGTCATTCTACTGATTAATTGGAAAATTCTTCCTAGTTCTAGGTTGGTTAGTTTCCACCCATTGCTTCTTGTCCTACCTTCAGGTGCTTTGGAGAATAGGTTGACTCCCCTTTTCCTTCTGGCAGCCCCTTAGATATTGGAACACTGCTATCATGTCATCGCTACTCCTGCTTTTCATTAAACTAGACATACCCAATTCCTGCAACCGTTTTTCATATGTTTTAGCCTTGAAGAACAGTTGCAGGAAAAAGAGGAGCAGATTCCAGAAATCGGAAAGAGACAAGAAGCAGCACAATCTGGAGCTGGATAGGAGACTGAGGAAGAGAGTAAGGATAACCACTCCTAGACTATCCTAGGGTATATCTATTAGGAAGAGAGTGGTAAAGGTCCTTATTGGACATGGGTCCTCCTTCAAAGAGAATAAGATATGCACAGCGGGCTGAGAAGAAGATAGAACTAGGAGAACCACTGACTATGGTCTGCAGAGTAGATGCCACAATCCACATTCTGTTCAGATGTACATGCATACACACACACACACACACACACACACACACACACACACACACACACACACACACACACATACCAGAGGTTGGATTCTGCAGGTTCTGACCAGTTCTGGAGAACCGGTAGCGGAAATTTTGAGTAGTTCGGAGAACCGGTAAATACCACCCCTGACTGGCCCCGCCCCCATCTATTCTCTGCCTCCTGAGTCCCAGCTGATCGGAGGAAATGGGGATTTTGCAGTATCCTTCCCCTGGAGTGGGGAGGGAATGGAGATCTCAGGAGCTGAGATGGTGCAGTGGTTAAAAGCAGCACTGCAACCTACTTCAGCTGGCTGCTAGTTCAGCAGTTCAGCTGTTCAAATCTCACCGGCTCAAGGTTGACTCAGCCTTCCATCCTTCTGAGGTTGGTAAAATGAGGACCCAGATTGTTGGGGGCAATATGCTGAACTCTGTAAACCGCTTAGAGAGGGCTGGAAAGCACTATGAAGCGGTATATAAGTCTAAGTGCTATTGCTATTGCTATTGCTATTTTACAGTACCCTTCCCCTGCCACGCCCACAGAACCGGTAGTAAAAAAATTTGAATCCTATCACTGATACATACATGCATACATACATACATACATACATACATACATACATACATACATACATACATACATTTCCTGAGCTTGGATCATTGAAAATGGAACTCTTAAAGAAGGATAGGAACTTCCAGTCAATCTGCAGCTACCATTTTTATTCCCTTTCTTTTTCCAAATCATAGCATTCTTGGCAGAGCATTAGCAATTAGAGTAGTCAGCAGCTTGAAAACACGATCATTTATCACAAACAGCAGCATTGTTCTATTGTGTAATATATGCTAAAATTCCATCTTTACTTTTATCTTACCAGATAGTAATGAACACAAATCCTAATATAATAAATCAGTAAATTATACACCATGCTAGCAACTTGCTTCTCACTGATTAATGTGTTCGTTTCATTCAAATACCATAACCGGAAGCACACAAACCACATCTTAACAAACAGTGGCCACTTCAAAATTTAAGAGCGATGCCACTGGCTAATAAATTGAAAAGATAAATGTTTCAATTTATTTTGGAGTCCCACATAGATATTTAGGTGAGGTTTAAAGCACTATTATCTCAAGTAGTATTTTCATCACTCTGATTAGGACATAGATGGTTATCCAAGAAGATCTCTGGCTTAAGGGAATGAAAAGAATATTTTATTAATTCCTTAAATATCCCCTATAGCAGTGATTCTCAACCTTCCTAATGCCGCAACCCTTTAATACAGTTATTTATTTATTTATTTATTTATTTATTTATTTATTTATTTATTTATTTATTAGTAAGATTTTATTTATTAGTTGCATTTGTATGCTGCCCACTCCACAGAGACTCTGGGTGGCTCACAACAATAAAAATTAACAAGCAACAATAAATATAAAAAGTATTAAAACAATAAGTATTAAAACATTTAAAAGCATTTCAAAACCACAATTTAAAAACCATGCAACAATTCACTCATGGGACCAAGAATAATCAGTGTTATATTAAAATCATTGGCCCCAGGCCTGTCGACAAAGCCATGTTTTTAATGCTTTTCTGAAGGTTGGCAGGGTGGGAATTATGCGGATCTCAGGGGGTAGTGTATTCCAGAGAGCCGGTGCTGCCACAGAGAAGGCCCTCGTTCGTGGGCCTGCCAGCCAACATTGTTTAGCTGACGGGACCACCAGCAGACCAACTCTGTGGGCTCTAATCGGTCTTAGGGAGGTATGTTGGAGAAGGCAGTCTCGGAGGTAAACTGGTCCTAAGCCATGTAGTGCTTTAAAGATAATCACCAACACCTTGAACTGCGCTCGGAGACCTATGGGCAGCCAGTGCAGTTCGCGAAGGATGGGTGTCACATGGATGTATCTAGGGACACCCATCACCACACGCGCCACCGCATTCTGCACTAGCTGCAGTCTCCGAACGTTCTTCAAGGGTAGCCCCATGTAGAGTGCGTTGCAATAGTCAACATATATATATTTATATACCACCTCACAGTGCAAGCACTCTCTAAGCGGTTTACACCAGTAAGCAATGTATATTTATATTGTCCCCAACAATCTGGGTCCTCATTTTACCTACCTTGGAAGGATGGAAGGCTGAGTCAACCTTGAGCCGGTGAGATTTGAACAGCTGACCTGCGGATCACAGTCAGCTAAAGTGGCCTGCAGTACTGTACTCTAACCGCTGCGCCACAACATTCTCATGTTGTGGTGACCCCCAACCATAAAATAATAAAATTATTAGGAAACTCAGGGGTGGGTTCTAACTTACCTCGCTGCCGGTTCGCTTCCTCCTGTGCTGCGTGGCCGTGCCTCGTGGACGCGCGTGCGCTTTGCACGTGCACGCATGCGCTGTGCCAATTTAAAAAAAATTGCAAAAAAAAGAGCCAAAAACAAGAGGGCAATGCATGCGCAGTGCCGGAAATTTGGCTTCTGTGCATGCTCAGAAGTTCCCATGGTACAGATATTTTTTTTTGCAGTAGTCTATTTGCATGTGGGTGGACCCGCCAGGAGACAGGAGGAGCGGTGTCTCAATTCCTAAAACCATCAGAAATATGTGTTTTCCGATGGTCTTAGGTGACCCCTGTGAAAGAGTCGTTCGACCCCCAAAGGGGTTGCGACCCACAGGTTGAGAACCGCTGCCCTAGAGCTTCATTGATTTATTTTTTATTATATATGTTCCTAAAACTAACGGTAAGCCAAAAAGAATCGTGGAATAATCTTTGAAAAGTCAACTGACTCAATTTCTTTGCCTGATAAGTGAACTGAAGTAATCTTTGGGGATTTAGTAAAATATGAAATAAGATACTATCTTTTTATTTGCAAAGATCTAATTCAGGGGTACCCAACCTCTGGGCCATGGCCCACTATTTGCAGCGGAGAAGCGCACATGCAGACATGCATCCCCATTTGCATGAGCAGCGGAGAAGCAGGAACACGTGCACTCCATTTGCATGAGCGGGGGAGGGCGTGCACGCCGCTCATGCAAATGGAGCCCCGTGCACCCTTGCTGGCCACTCATGCAGAAACATCCCCTCTCCCCACCCCTGCTGGTCCACAAAACTGGAAAGGTTGGGGAACTGTGGTCTAATGGACTGGGCTCAGGATAACTAGAAAACAGTATCACCCGTTCATTTGATGTCCAGGGTGAGGAGAGACTATTACTCATTAATATAGCAGAAATGTTGAGTCCCATATTCAATGTCAGCTATCACTTTCACCTTTGAAAGACAGTCTATACGTGCAGTGGAAGATCTGCTACTTGGTGCTAGTTTTATCCACCCAACTGTAGTCTAAATAAGGAGCAGGCAGGCCAGTCTGCTTTGTGGAGGCAAAAGTGTTTTATTGGAGAGGTAAACTTCCCTGAAGGCTCTCGTCCCAAATCAGGCTGTTTTATCCTTTTTTGCCTTGAAAAGCGAGCATTTTGTGGCTCCACTCATGCAAAAAACATTCTGTTATTGGCTCCAGTCGTTGCAATTTCAAAGGGCCATGGGAAAAAAAGGCACAAGGCTTTTGACCATACCTAATAGTGTATAGTTTTGAATCAACTGAAGAAATATTATATATCATTTTCTACTTGGGAAGGGGATTTCTCTTGAATCATTTCCTTGAATCGTATCTCACAAAAGCTAGAAAATACAGTTGCCCAGAGGGAATAAAAATGCTATTGAATATTCACAGACTATCTCACTTTCCTTCCCTTTGAAACTCACAGCAACCTTTTTTTTTTTTGGAGACACAATACTTTACCTTCACTATCTAGGGGCATTCCCAGCATGCTGAATTATGGTCAAAATGACAAATATGCATTGCGACATCACAAAGCAAGCTCCTATCCAAAACATATTTCAGTGTTTGCATTGGACCCAACCACTTGCTAGTTCAGAAGTCTTCAGCAATCAAGAGGGACAGGGGTCCAAGAGAGAAGTGGTGGAACCAACTCTGCAGATAACCTTGTCCACTTTCTTGGATCTTATAAACTCAAGACGAGCTCAAATCTCAAGATGAAGGCACAGTCATTTCCACCACCATTGTCCGACTGGGCTCCTCTGAGATTTGGATAGTGTTGTCTGCATGATGTTGCAAAACTTATTCAGAGCAATTTTTCAGTTGGTTTTGGTGAACATTGTTCTTTAAAAGGGCTCTTAGCTGTCATTCCAATATTTCTTTTTGCCACTTGAATCACCACTGTGACTTGCTTGTACTGGTCAAGATTTGAGACAGAACTCAATCCAGCAATGTTATAGGCATGTTCTCTGTTAATTCATCTCCCCCAACTCTTCCATAAGCCATGGGGATGCATGCAGTTGGGAACAGGGAGGGGCTGCTTTGTAACAACCTGGTTCAGTGCCCAAGGCATTTCTTTATTCTAGTGGGCAACTAGAATTTTGGCTGAGTTGCATGCCAAAGCCTTAGGAAACCATGTAAGAGCCCCCTGTAAACCAGCAAGAAGTATACAGTTCATGGATCTAAAGACACTTCCCCATTGGTGTGTTGCAGGAGTAACACCACAAAACTTCATAGCAATCAGAGAGTGATCTATCAATGGCAGGGGGTAAAGTTCAATGGCCTCTAATTCATGTCACATCTGCTCTGAGATGAAAACCAGATATTGTGTTCTTCTCATGTGTGTCAGATCTTTAATAAGTCAGATCAGGTTCATAGTTAGCATGGCAGCCAAAACTTCCCAGGCTCCTCCAGACCTTTGCTAAGTTGAAGAGTTGCCAAATCTAGGAAACAAGGAAAGGCACATTACTTACATATTTCCATATTTTAGTGGAAGAAATAAAATTGCATCGTATTAAATCTGTATAATCGAATATAACTCTATAAATAGCTGTGTTGCTGCATCATGAAAATAAAATTAGAGGGATGTGGCTTGAATATTGATTTCCAAAACGACTTGCATGCATCAGTATTGGTTGGAGTGCTAGGACAAGATTTGGGAGATCTAGATTCATGTTCCCATGGTCAATTAGTAGCTTTATATTGGGATGATGATGATGATGATGATGATGATGATGGTGGTGGTGATGATGGTGATGGTGATGATGATGATGATGTCCTTTTACTTACTCAAAGGTGACTATCAATATCAACAACATCCACACAAAGACACATAAAATATAAAAAAGCAGTTTTAGGCCCTGGTCCAGTGGTGGGTTCCTACCAGTGCGGTCCACTCTATAGCACCGGTAGCGGCCCACTGGTGACGTCACAGTACCGGTGCGGTCGGTTGACGGTGCCTGGGCGCTGTCAGTTTTTTGAAAAAAAAATTATTTTTTTAAAATTTTCTTCTGCGCATGCCCAGAAGCTGAGTTTTCGGCATGTCATGCACTGCCTTCCTACCCCACAGTGAGTCCAAGCAGGGGAGGATGGCTGAGCGAGCGCATGAGACGCTGAAAGAACGGGAGGCAGGAGCTATCTCCATTTCCCTCCCTTCAGCAGTCCGAGAAGTCACGAACGCGCGGTGATGATCCCAGGCATTTTCGCATGTTTGAGGCTTCTCGAGCTGCTGAGGGGAGGGGGAATGGGCAGCAGGACCTATCTCAGTTCCCCTCCCTTCAGCAGTCTGAGAAGCCACGCCCACCCGGTCACATGGCTGGCAAGCCACACCCACAAAATAAGCCACGCCCACAGAGTGGTAGTAAAAAAATTAGGAATCCGCCCCTGCCCTGGTCAGCTCAGCTCCGCTCAAACTGAAAAGACCTCACTAAAGACAAGTCTTCTGCCAAACCTAACAGCTGAAAGAGCAGGAGCAAACAGAACTCTGAGGAAGTTGTGATATTATATGGCTTGGAAGTAATATAACAGAACATAACACTCCTCCTAAGTGGCCATACGAAAGATTTTGAAGAAAGTCTCTCCTGCAGCTCTTGGTGTCTGGCCACATTCCTTCAGATCTGATCCTTCAAATAGACAGCTCCTCAACTATTGAGGGCCCTAAAAGCTGATATCAAGACCCTGAATTATGCACATATAACACTGCCTTCTAGCACTAATGATGTTACCTAGTTGGGTAAAGAAACATCTGCAACAAAACAACCAAGCTTAGAGAACACCAAGGACCACACAGTTCAACCCCCAACTACAAATATTCTCTTCTATTTGCTCATAAAGCAGTTGGCAACCCGCAAAGATTACAGTAAGGATGAAATATGCTCCAGTTATCAAGAAACCAAGCAATACACTCTTGGGATACAATCAGGAGAAATAATGATGAATTCATCTGATGTTCATATAGAAAAGTTTCCAATAACTGAATAAATGCATCTGGCTGTGTACTTGGCTTGTACTCTCAATACCTTCCTTGTGGAAGAATAGTCAATTTAGTTCAAAGATTTCTAGCATAATTTTTTAAATATTAAACCAGTCTTATTATTATTAAGTTGATTTTTTTAATTAAGTAGAGCAGGGGTGGGCAAACTATGGCTCTTTGAGGACCTGTGGACTTTAACTCCCAGAATTCCTGAGCCAGCCATGCATGCATGGCTGGCTCAGGAATTCTGGGAGTTGAAGTCCACAGGTCCTCAAAGAGCCATAGTTTGCCCATCCCTGAAGAAGAGTATATAGATTATTGTATTATACTGTATACAAAATCATCAGGAAAAGCTTATTTAGCAGGTTCTAGGGCAGGGGTGAAATTCAAAAAATTTCCCTACCGGTTCTGTGGGTGTGGTTTGGTGGGCATGGCAGGGGAAGGATACTGCAAAATCTCCATTCCCAGCCCACTCTGGGGCCAGCCAGAGGTGGTATTTGCCGGTTCTCTGCACTACTTAAAATTTCCGCTACCAGTTCTCCAGAACCTGTCAGAACCTACTGAATTTCACCCCTGTAATCTGGGGGATACTATTACTATCAACATTTGTTTTTCCATGTGGTGAAGAATGAATTACCTTTCCATTAGTATTAGAGTTATGCAGTAGAACATGTTAAATTCTATAGGTAAAGGATTGGTAGTGACAGCACAGGTTAGAATCTAAGAAAATAGAAAAGTTAATAGCCTCTACCAAGTAGTAGCCTATGTTTTCTCTGGAATGCCGTTATGGTAGTTAGCTCTTTCTAGCTAAGAGGACACCATCTTTTACTTACATTTCCTGTTTCTCTCTTCCTTAAAAAAATGCAATTTTTATTTTGACATTGAGTGTTAGAAATAGATTTTTCCACCTATCCTCCTTGCTTGCTATTGATTTGTCCTTGTTTGATTCTGTTGGCTAACCGTAGTCCTTGAAAGACAGCAAAATGAAGTTTGAACTTTTGCTTATGGCAGGAAAATGTTGGAACACGTGAAAGCATTCCAAGGTAGAAGAAATAGTAATACTGGCAAAACTCTGGATATCAGAGCTCTTTAAAAATCATTTCTACACAGGCTTCGCTTTAATAGCCATAAAGCCATGATATGAACTAAAGAAATAGTAGTAGCGCACACCAGCATGAGATTCGTGTTACATGTTATTTAAACTGGCACAAGGTTAAAGAAGCTGATAACTGTAATATCTTTTCTTTAGTGGAATGAATGCCCTTGCAATATGCCAAGAAGCTTTGGCATATGATTCAGCCGAAGCGAGAGTTATTAGTTTGGGGCTTTGGAGAAGCACCAGACTGTCTTTTCTTTCCTTTTGTTTTGCTTTGGTTTTACTTTAGATGGTTTATTCCAGAACAAACAAGTTATTTTATTTTATTTTGAGATCAATAAAACAAGCAAACTTTTCAAGTAATAAAGCTGCACTCTTTGATCTCTACCATAGCCAATCACTTTGCTTAGCTTTACTTACAACTTACAGCATCCCCTACTGTGTTACTGTATCTTCTTTCTCCCGTTTTTTTCTCCTTCTTTCCTTTTCCTTCTCCTTTTCTTTCTCCTCCTCCTCCTCCTCCTCTTCTTCCTCTGTTATTCTCTTTGAAGTCCATAGAAGTGAATTCCACATGAAAAGAAACATTCATGAAGATTGCATATGAAGCAGCAAGATCCCATAAAGAGGATCAGACGCTAAAAGACCCCAATTCTGTATTTCAGATTGGATGTCAACCTATTGCATAACTGTGAATAAATAAATCCAATTTTCCTGATGGCAGGGATACAGGCAAGCTGTAGCTCCAAGGCTGTGAGTAGCTTTCCAAATCCTATTTTGTGATCTCTGGAGCCTCTTTGGAATGTGCGAATGAGTGGTGACAATTGGCTGGAAACCCATGGCATAATTTTGAGGCAGGCAGCACCCATGAGCTGCATTGCATTCGTGATCCCCAATAACCCTAAGACAAAGGAAAAGGAAAAGAAAGGGAGGGGAAAAAAACATACATCCACAAAAAAATCAGAATGAAATAAATCACCCCTGAAAATTTAAATTCCCCTCCAAAGTATCCTGTCCCCTTGCCCATTCTGACAACCACTGAACATAAAACAATTCTAAGTTTGCTCAGCTCTGCTGTAAAGCCTTTAACAGAGGCTGATTTACACTTCAAAGACAAGCTTTGAAAACAATGCATTTATCTCATTAGTGTGTCATTAGCATTACAGTATGTTTGTGTGCGTAATACATGTTATATTATTACATACTTCAGTAGGCTTCTGTTCTCTCCTCTCTTCATTTTCACCCCCAGCAGTCATAATTTTTTAATGCCATCTGACATCCAAATGCATAATATCCTGAGCTACTTAGTGTGCAAGCTTAGGAAAATGAGCAGCTGAGAAGGAGGTTGTCAGGGGGTAGAAACATGTTATATATTGTATATTGGAGGGGGTTGTCCACTTTAGATCTAAAGGTTGCACGCCTCTGATTTTCATAGCAAAAAATGGTTATATGCAGTTTATTACCTTCGTCATTATAATTTCCTGGAGGGGAGAAGATGATGCCGATTGGAAAATGACTTTTGGATTTTTGTTTGAAATCATATATTACTCATACACAAAACGAGGGACAGACTTTAGGTATCTGCAAAACATTCAGTTTTGTTATTGTTAGGCTGGAATGGATCGCCCATAGATGATGATTGCCTGGAGCTGCAGACAGATTGGCTAAGGAATTCAGGATCCACCTGGATCCACTCAGGACATCTGCCTTTAATTTTGATACGATCACTTCCTTTTTTTCCTTTAAAGTCATGAGCAATGCGAGATATTAAATTTTATATCAACTCATTGGCAACCAAGTCTTTCTGGCATTTAAATTATTTGCAGGAAGAATCTGACTGATCTAAAACGGTGAAATGGCAGAATATTACAATCAAATATTTCTTGATTCACGATTGGCCCAGATGTGTCAGCAGCATTTAAAAGTCCTGCATTAATCATAAACTTACAATACTTTTAAAAAAACCTGTTAAAGATTAGCACTAAGGTGGATATTTGTCATCTGCAACAAAAGTAAAGAGCTGGAATGTCCTATATTAGCCAATCAATGGCAAAATGGTTTAAAATATTAAACATATTTCTTAAGATCCAAATTCAATAAGAGGCTAGTTTTCATGTTTATTGGATACCTCAAAGGATGTTTTAAAAAGGGATGGTTATTAACAACAATATCCTTGAATTGTAAAAAAAGGCAGCACTTATTGATAGGATTTGGGTTTGTTCTATTAATGTTCCATTATAGTTTGACCTTCAGTAATACAGTGATGCAAAGAAACTGACATATACACTGAAAACATATAAGTTCCAACCAGAATATATGCCATCAACATAATTAGCAACAACAACGATGTTCTGAGGCTAATGTTTTAGACATTAATTTTCTTATTAAGGCGGTAATACATTAATTGACCTTCAGTCATTTTCCATTTGGCTGCCATTAATTGTTTTCTCTCAACCATAACCTCTTTTTCCATCTTCTTAAAATATAATCCTTTTTCAAGAGGACCTTTAACCAATAATATATGAAAATAATGTACCTCAGCTTCTGTATACTGTACACCAGCCTTCTGTTTGCAGGCTCAACGCAACCAGACAATTTTCCCTTTTGCTTTGGAGAGAATTTTGAAGGCTGAACTGAATATTTTATTTTCTTGCAGAAATTTGAGAACTTCACTTCTTTCCTTAAAATTTCTCCAAATACTGCTTGCGTTGAATCATAGTCCTAGTCCTACTCACCTTTGAAATACAGTCCTCTAAATGTCCTGGAAAACCTTGAACAGCCCTTGAGATAGGGGGCGGGATGGGGGGGGAGAGTCGTAGTTCTCCAACCCTTCAAACATTGTAATTTGTCTATTTAAGTGCTAATGTAGCTGATATCCAGATGTGCTGTGTCCATCATACTGTGGTAGCAAGCTGATAGGCATGATGAGAGATGTATCTATCATAATTAGAAATCCATTAATGTAGAAAAAGGCAACCTAGATTATTTATAAATAAACAACCAATGACAACAGAGTTTTCATGGATAACAAAGATTAAGGCAGGCCTGAAGAGACCCCATATATTTTCTTGTTCAGTTCTTCAATAACTCTTGAGAAAGATTATATGTCAGAAATGGAGAAACTGCAGCAATCGGTTTATTTCAAGCAAGGATGCTTGGAAACTCTTTGATACAGCATGTGATCCTTTAGCTCTATATAACACTTCTGCAAATCAGTTAAATAAAGCATCATAAAGAGGAAAGCTTTTGAATTACCTTGGTGGCCTTGCTTGTTTGGAAAATGTAAATGTGATGAGAAATGTGATATTCTAGAAAAGTTAAAGCCATTTAAATGAATTAGTATGAAAGCTCATCCTTTTGTTTTATTTTTACCATTCCAGACTTTAAAACTGAAGGCTGGAATTATAACTTTTTTTAAATTGGAACTGCATTCATGATAAATCAGAAACAAACAATTCTTGAATGGGCACATCAGAACCAAAATCCGTTGTTTTGTTGAGTTTAGAAGGACTAGGGCAGGGGTCGTCAACCTGCGGCTCCAGAGCTGCATGCAGCTCTTTGGGCCCTCTGCCGTGGCTCCCTGTCACTCTGTATACAGGGGGAAGGGAAGGAGAAGCCCGGCTGGCTTTCCTTTGGGGGGGGGGAAGACCCAATACCCCCTCCATGGCCTGCAGCAAAAGCGTGCTTCACAATGGGGGAGACTGGGTCCCCTCCTTCTCCTGGAGCCCATTCCCTGCTCACTTGCCCCTGGCAAAACTCTCTCTCTCTCTCTCTCTCTCTCTCTCTCTCTCTCTCTCTCTCTCTCTCTCTCTCTCTCTCTCTCTCTCTCTCTCTCTCTCTCTCTCTCTCTCTCTCCCCCGCCCAGAGCAAACCCAGAAGTAGCCGCCCACCGTTTCCCACCAGTTAGGCAGAGAGAGAGAGAGAGAGAGAGAGAGAGAGAGAGAGAGAGAGAGAGAGAGAGAGAGAGAGAGAGAGAGAGAGAGAGATTCAGCTCAATTCAGCCCTCACCAAAGACACTCACCCATCAGCCAGTCTCCCTCACTGTGTTTCTCTCTGTGTGTCTCTCTCTCTGTCTGTGTGAGTGTGTCTCACTCCCTGCCTCTGGGTCTCACTCTCGGAAAGCCCTGCAGCTTTGCGTGCTCTCTGGGGCTTTTCACCAGCTGTTTTTCTTTCTTCCTTTTGGAAAGCCGGGCTGGTGGAGCAATGTGTGGCGGAGGCTTTCCTCCCCCTCCCCCTCCTCTCGTGTGTACCCTCCTGGTCCTGCCACAGCTAGCCAGGGGGTTGCGAGAAGAGGAGGTGGTGGAGGAGCAGGGAAGTCTCTGCTGCAGTTGCCCTCATTGCTCTGCCAGCCTGGCTTTCCAAAAGGAAGAAAGAAAAACAGCTGGCAAAAAGCCCCAAAGAGTGCATGCAAGGCTGCAGGGCTTTCCGAGAGTGGGAAGAGACACAGAGATAGGGAGTGAGAGAGAACGACACACACACACACACACACACACACACACACACACACACACACACACACACAGAGAGAGAGAGAGAGAGAGAGAGAGAGAGAGAGAGAGAGAGAGAGAGAGAGAGAGAGAGAGAGAGAGAGAGAGAGACATAGAAAGAGAGATACACAGAGAGAGGGGGAGATAGAGAGGGAGAAGGGAGAGATGGAAGGAGAGAGACAGAGAGGGAGTTACCTATTTCCCATAGAAAACACGGAGCCACAAAACCTGGGTAGGCGTGGCTCATGTGACTGGGTGGGAGTGAGTGACATTGAGTTAGCCATGCCCACCCAGGTTTTGTGCCTCCCAGTGTTTTGTTTTCTATGGGAAACGGGCCCAAGTGGCTCTTTGAGTGTTTAAGGTTTCCGACCCCTGGACTAGGGGGAAGTTATCTTAAACTATATTTAGGTCACCCTTGTAGGTCACCCTTTAATTCATGTTTTTTCCATGCCTTTACCTACAAGCCTGTTCAGTTGACAAGGCTAAGTCCCTTTCATTGATTTCCCATTATTTGTCGGATTCCTATATGATACACTGTCCTGACATCATGTAATTTTCTTTTTGACACAAAGTATTGTTTTATTTACCCAGGTCCTTTAGATAATTTAATGTGGAGATGTTTACATTGCTTTTCACTCCATGAGGATGCTTCCTCCCAGCCACAAATATTTTTCCTTTGAAATGGATATTTGTGCACTTCCAAGTCTGCTAAAAGGAAGATAAGACACCATTGAATGGATAGAGATGCAAATAGTTGTAAACTTGAAAATTAGCTGTTGGTTGGGATGGAATGTTTGCCTGGTGAATTTAACCCCTTTCCTAATGCCTAAACATGATGTCTCTTTTCTTTTACCGTCTCTGTCCAATTACCTTTTCTCCTAATCCATGGGTCTCCAAACTTGGTAACTTTAGGACTTGTGGAATTCATCAGCCAGCTATGTTGGCTGGAAAATTCTGGAAGTTGAAGTCCACAAATCTTAAAGTTACCAAGATTGGACAGCTCTGCCCTAATCTATTCTCTAACCCATTTTATTTCCCCTTTCTTCACTTCCTAGTTCAATAGCTACTAGTCCTTATTCCATCTGCATCCTAATTTGTATATGTGTGTGTGTTTCTCCAGGAAACATGTGATTGTGTATTTACATCTGTGATATAAAATTAGTTCATATGCAGAAGAGGAAATGATTAGCATATGGAAATGACCGGTTGATACATTTTAGAAATGGGGTAGCAAATTTTATAAACAATTAATTATAATAGAGTGAGTCAGTTTGGTGAAGTGGCCAAGGCAACAGGCTAGAAATCAGGAGGAGGCCTTAGGCACAAAACCAGCTGGCTAACTTTGGGCTACTCAGTCCTGGGAAGGAGACAACGACAAACCACTTCTGAAAAAAACTTGCCAAGGAAACTTCAGGAAATAGTCCAGTCAATCTCCAGGAACCCAAAACAGAGTCAAAGGCACACACAAAAAAGTTATCATACACAAATAGATAGAGAGGTCTACTAATATCCTTCTATGGAGTCTGGCAAGTGTGTATGTGTATGTGTATGTGTGTGTGTGTGTGTGTATGTGCATGTATATGTATATGTACACGTATACGTATGTACATACATATATGCACAAATATAAAAGTATTATATATATATATTTAAAGGTGAAGGACAGGCACCCTAGGTTGACAAGCTAGAGAGAATGGGCATTCTCCAGAACTTTTTGCTATGTTTATGCAATCTGTGTTTCCTATGTTTTTCTATGTATGCTGCCTTTGGAGAGGAAATGATTAGGATTATCAGGTCAGAGTTATCCTCCTTTCAGGTAAATATAGGATATTACTTTTTTTCTTTTCTTTTTTGCATTTATTGTTTGCAATTGCTGTGCTGATCTCCAACATTCAGTTGAAACCTGGCTAGCCATCCCTTAGACAAATAAAGGATAACACTGTAGTAATAAACAGCCTCTCCCCCTTTCCCTCTCTCCTGCACACACTATGTTTAAAGCAAAGGGATGAGCAGTTTCAATATGCTGGCGGCACCACACTAGCAGCAGCAGCTTGGGGCCTTTAGGCAAACTATGGCACCTTGCAAAGTGCTTTTTCCCTCCTGAATTGTCAGCTTGGAGATTAAAAAATAAAAAATAAAATAGAGAGAGTGCATTTGTGACAAAAGAGCTGGCTGGCAGAGTGATGTGAGGAGTTCTAAGTGAAAGCACCGTCCCATCAAGGATTGGCCTTTTCAAAACGGACTTCCAAAGGCCCAGGTCCACTTAATCTTTTATGACGAGAGCTCCTCGCTGTGCAAACCAGAACAATGGAGAGAGCATCTTACCTCCAACCCATCACTCAGCACTACCCTAGCTGGCAGCTTCCCACTCCTCTTCAGAACCTTTTATGGTGGCAAAACTGACCAATTCTAATGGTTTTCTGTAGCGTCTGTACTTTGTACTAATAACAGCCCTGGAAAAGCGCTAAGCCCTCGAAATGGACGGCGGCAGGGAGTTCTGACAGAGAAGCAAAGACCTCCAGCCTGACAATTCTCAAAGGCCGCCTATCTGTTTTATTGTGGCATTGCGGCTTCTGTCTGGGTTAGTCCATAAAAAGAATCTAATAACATTCTGCGTGGCTACTCGGTCTTGGCGCTTCCAGCGAAGCAATGAAAAGAGTAAGTTCACCGTTCGGGATGTTTGCAGGGGAAATTGAAGGGAGGGAGGGGAGAGAGGCCAAACGCTGACATGTGTGGAAGGACATGATTAAGCAGGTGCTGTCCAGAGAAGTCACTGGGGTTTGTTTTACGGAAAATGCTATTCATCATGTTTGCAAATCATGACATGAAATAGGTGCTAAGAAACATTTGGAGTGTGTTTTCCAGGACTAGGCTATTTATGAAATCCACACGGGCTTTTCAAACCTCTTTCTAAACCAAAAATCGCATCAATGGATTCATTTACATGTACGATATCTAGCCCCTGCAGGCATTTTTGTGGGGAAGGAACTTGCCATGCATTCAAGAGGAAATGCTGTATATAGACACTTAGTAGATCACAAGACTCCATGGAGGGCGGCATGAAAAGGGAAGTAATTTAAGAAACAACAAGGGCGGCTTGCCACAATGATTCACCTTTCACCCCACCTTTCTTTCAGATTAGCCAATGTATGTTTCCAGAAACACTACACAAAATATGCCTGCTTGCCCTGCAGATTGTTTCCCACACTCCTTGTGCGGGTGCTCTTCCATTCAAGCCATGCAAGAGTTTCATCATCGTGACTCCCCAAGATGCTGTCTGTATGCACAAATGCTTGTACGTTTTCCAAGTGTGTCATATTTTTGGAGTGGTATTACAGAAACCTGGTCTCTGGATTCAGAGACAGAGAATCGGGATTAACTTGAGCCTTAAAAGACACGACGCACCTGTTAAAGTATCTGCAAAATGCCCCAACGCATGACCTGTTCTATTTATGGCGCAGCTGGTATCTCTGGGCCCTAATTAAAATATTTGTGTTTTGGATGTTTTGATCTGTACAAGTGCTTGAACATTTCCCAAGTGCCTGACAGTGTCTGAATGGAATTACAGGAATTTGGTCTCTGGATTCAGAGATAGAAAATTGGGATTAACGTGACCCTTAAAAGACTCCGCTGTTAAAACTTCTACAAAATGCCCCATGCATTACCAGTTCCCTTTATGGTACAGTTAGTTTTGAGTGCTCTGTGCCCTAAGTGAAATATTTGGGCTTTAGATGTTTTGATCTGTACATAGAATAAAGAAGAAGGCAGAGAGGCGATTGAAAAGTTTGGGGGCTGATGATCCACTAGACTAGAAGAAGGCAGAGAGGTGATTGAAAAGATTGGGGGCTGATGATCCACTAGGATCTGGGGCCTGTTTTTTTTTACTGCTAAGAACACAAGCCAGCATTGGTGGCAGCAGTAGTTGAGGTGAGAATAGGAAGGAAAGGCTGGGTTGTCTTTGGAGCTTGGTTGTTTTCCTGTAGACCGGGGTGTCAAACTCGCATCGTCACAATGGTGTCATGTGACGTATCGGGACTTTTTTCCCCTTCGCAAAACCGGGTGGGGGTGGGGCCAGCACATGACACATCCGGTCTGTGGGCCGTGAGTTTGACACCCCTGCCGTAGACATTTCATATCAAGTTAGGTAACATTGTCATTGCACAGGGGAGTGGAGTTTGATGGCTGTTTGTATTAGAAGCTTCCCCTTTATTTATTTATTTTAGGAAGGGTAACGGGAAGATTTGAAGGCCGGGGAGATATTCCAGTGGACATAAGCAGTGAATGTAATTAAACTGTTGGGATTTGCCTCAAATACACAGGTGGTGGCAGAAGTGGTCTGTAGGGAAGGGAAGGGATGGAAAGCAAAGCAAAGCAAGGTACTAGGACAACCTGGGAGTATTTGGGATGGTGGGATAGGAGCTGCTGAGGGGAGAGAGTGCAGACCATGCAGACCCTGGTCACCATGGAAAATCACTTCCGGATCCCTCTGGATTTTCCTTCATCTAAACCTGAAGCAAACAAAATGTTCAGATTTGGGTGTGACACAACTTTTGAATGCAATTGCTTGCTCCGGGTTTGAAACAAAACACACTTTCCATGTCATGCATATCTCTACTATTTGAATTGTACTATATCCATTTATGAATTTTAAATGGTTTCCATTGGGTCATCTTTCATAGACTTTTCCACTTTCTTTCATAGAACATAGAATAATATAGTTGGAATAGAGTTGGAGTTGGTCTTCTAGCCCAAACCTCTGCTCAAGCAGGAGACTCTATACCATTTCAGACAAATGGTTGTTCAGTCTCTTTTTGAAATAGAATAGAATAGAACAGAATAGAATTCTTTATTGGCCAAGTGTGATTGGACACACAAGGAATTTGTGTTTGGTGCATATGCTCTCAGTGTACATAAAAGAAAAGATACATTTGTAAGAATCATGAGGTACAACACTTAATGATTGTCATAGGGTACAGTAAGCAATCAGGAACAATCAATATTGATATAAATTGTAAGGATACAAGCAACAAGTTATAAGTGGGAGGAGATGAGTGATAGGAACAATGAGAAGACTAATAGTAATAGTAATGCAGTCTTAGTGAATAGTTAGACAGTGGTGAGGGAATTATTTGTTTAGCAGAGTGAAAGCCTCCAGTGATGGAATACCCACAACATCTGAAGCCAAACCATTCCATTGGTTAATTGCTTTCACAGTTAGGACATTTCTCCTTAGTTCTAGGTTGCTTCTCTCCTTGGTTAGTTTCCATGTATTGTTTCTTGTCTTGTTTTTTTTTTCTTCCATCAGTTCCACCTCAAGATCTAGTCCAGAAGATTGCTTCCTATTCTCAGGGGTCACTGAACAAACCTCCTTAATCTTCCCTGTGGCAGGATGGTTCTGCCACCTCAGTGTGAATAAGAACCCAATTCTTCACTTGAAACAGCCTAGAAATTTATCTTTTTCTTTATTAAACCAGTTTCAGACTAAATATTTCAAAATGGAACCTTGAAATAGCATATTGATACAGCTAGTAATGCAACTTTTATGATATATTTTAGAAGCTAATCAATGAACCAGGCGAAACTAAAAGAAACCCAGAGTAAACTTGTGATTCAATGTTTTCAAGGCAGAATATACTCTATGATTGTTCAGAGTTGTACTGGGAATTATTGGGCCTTAAAAAAAAGGAAACTTAAAAAGTGCATTAGTGCATATGTGAAATCACAGTACAGACTATAGTTTGAAGCATCAATTGTATTATACAAAGGTGGGATAAGAAAGGCCAGAAGGAGGGGTCACCACCAATGAAATGATAACAATTATTTGCTCAGGTTTGCCATTTTCATATTCTTTATCTGTCAGATAATTCCCAGTTTTCTAAGCTATAATAAAGTAGTCAACAGTAAATATTAAAAACTAATCTATTGTAGAAATGGAATAAGCTATTGTACTTTTAGACTGCCTGGATTTAGTCTATGATAAAATCATCTCCCCAAACTCATAATTTACTTTTGTTGGCAAGCTCAGTAGAGAGAATATGTTTTGCAGCTCAGCCTCTATATAAAGCTATAGAAAAAGACTGCGCCTAAGCATGTGTAAAGTATCTTTCAATCAGCAACAAACAACCTCACCAGCCATTATGGTGCAGGCGAAAATGTGCAGGTTTTGGCAACTGTTCGTTTTAGATGAATAGTGCATATAACTAAGGTTAAAGTAATTCAATGTGTTAGAAAGTCTTGTGTTTACAAAGGCTTCCCATACACAACGTCAGCCTATATATGTAACATTTTCTGCAAGATAGCACAACTATCCACTAATGTGGTCATAAATCTTTGCTGGCATAAAACTACTCCCTACATGGCTTATCCTATTCTTCCATAGTAAGGAAGCTGGCAACTGGTATGGCCATATGGTTTTAATGTCCTGTTTTAAGGAAGAGAAGAATCTAATGATGTGAAATGTAGAAGGAAAGAGTAGAAGATGATGACCAGCAATAAGGTGGATGGACTCTGCCAGGATGGCAATGGCTGTACCATTGGAAGACCTGAAAGACCAAGTTAGGGACAGATCCTCCTGGAGAAAATCTATGTGGATACTAAGAGCTGATACCAACTTGAGGGCGTATAATCAATTTAAGGAAAGCAAATGATGAAGCGAGACTCCCCAACTTTTTTTCTTCTTTATTTTATTTATTTAAACCCTTTACATAGCCACCCATCTTCTAACCAATCTGGGCGGCTCCCAATCTCCCACCATTCATTGCTTGATGGCAAGAAAACAACCTTTCTCCCAATGTTGGTAGAGCAGGTTGAGGCAGGAGCAAGTGGGTATTTGGAAGGGGATGCTTAACTCCTTGTCAGGTTGCCTGACTGACAGTTACGGAGGTGCTCTTTACCCTTCTGAAAGCATGCTAAACTCACATCCCAAAGTGGCTTTACTGAAAGGGTATAGAAAGGATATTATTTACGGGACCGTCTACTGCCACATATCTCCCAGCGACCGGTGAGATCCCACAGTGTTGGTCTCCTTCGGGTCCTGTCAGCCAGACAATGTTGGTTGGCGGGACCACAAGGGAGAGTCTTCTCTGTGGTGGCCCCGACTCTGTGGAACCAACTACCCCCGGAGAGCCGGACCATCCCCACTTTCCTGGCCTTCCGCAAAGCCGTTAAGACCTGGCTCTTCCGGCAGGCCTGGGGATAGGGACCGTGGAGAATGATTTTAAACGGCCACCCCATGATATGCTTGATATTTTTTAACTTTTATATGCATTTTAACATTGTCTGTTTCTTATGGTTTTGTTCATTCACATGTTTCTCTTTGCTGTTAGCCGCCCAGAGTCCCTCAGGAGTTGGGCGGCATACAAATTGAAATAAATAAATAAATAAATAAATAAATAAATAAATAAATAAATAAATAAATAAATAAATAAATAAATAAATAAATAAATAAATAAATAAATAAATAAATAAATAAATAAATAAATAAACAAATAAAAAAGGACATGGTTAGAGCAGGTGGAAGAGATCTAGAATAACTGGCCTCCATCTTTGTCTAGGGGGAATGGGCAGTGCTGGAAGCAAGTTCATTTTTGTCCTTGTGGCTGGGAGCAACTTGAAATACAGTAGTCCTCGTCTGACAACTATTAGTGTAGTAGCTGTTCACAGTTACAACGGCACTGAAAAACGTGATTTACAACAGATCCCTATACTTATAAATGCTGCAGCATCCCCACTGTCATGTGATCAAAATTCACTTACAACCAACATTGCCATTTGCGAACTTCCCAGATAGTTTCAGACAAGCAAAATCCATGGGGAAAGTTTTTTTTTTGTGCCATGGTTGCTAAGCAAGTCGTTGCAGTTGTTAAGTGAAACAGGTGTGTTGCTAAATGAATCCAGGGAGTAAAATCAGGCATAACTCACTTAACATCTGCCTTGCGTAGCAATGGACATTCTGGTCATAAGTTGAGGACAACCTGTAAGTTGAAGAGTACTCGTAAACTGCAGACAGGCATGGAGCCAGAATGGGTGAATCCCCTACAAAATGTATTTTTTTTAAAAAAAAATTAATTTAAGAAAACTAAAAAAACCTTGGCAGAAACAGAATGACCCCAATGGTGATAAAATTATCAGCATTCAGTGGGCATAACCTGTCTCTCTTTCCCGTTTTCAACCAATCTTCTGGGCAGCATAGGACTCTCACCAGAAGATGCTTCTTCTGGTTCTTCAATAGATATTCGGTGCTCTTGCAAAAGAATGATCAACAATGTTTATAAGCAGCATGCATAAGATCAGAGAAGTATTTCAAAAGTGCCAGTTTGGCACTGCATGGGCAGAAGCCTCCGAGGAAACAAGGTGTCCAGTCTCTCCTGAAGCCCAAGTCCAAGTGATCCAAAATGCCAGGGAGGACCAGTCCAAGTCACTGGAGGGAAAGAAACATGCACACAGCAAGAGAAAAAACAATTGCTGGACAGACTCTCTATTTCTGATTGTGTCTGCAACCACACTATTATTGAAACATGCTAGATCAAATCCATGGCCAGAACTGTATCAGAAGAAGAGGAAAAACATTATAACCAATGTCTATGGAGATGCTCAGTCATCCAGGTCATAGTTGTCCCAAAGATGCTTTTTCAAGAGGCAACTGGACTTTCTGGTTTTTCTTTGAAGAACGTTTCGCTTCTCATCCAAGAAGTTTCTTCAGCTCTGACCTAGTTATAGGTCTTTAATAACTAGGTTATATTATATAGTTATAATATAATTAAAGACTGTCCCAGCTGTGGGCTATATATATAAGAAAGACAATGCTAAGATGACATTGCATAAAAAATGTTTACCAGGGCATGGTCCCGCTGCAGATCTAGGATAAGCCCATACGGTAATCTGGCCATATCCACCATACTCACTAAACAATTAGCCAGCACTAGGAGAACTTGATAGTTAACATAGTTCTGCATCACCTTGTAAGCTCAAAGGTCTCCGGCATTCAATATCCAATCCAGATTCTGGGCAAAGACCCAGCTGAGAGGTGACAATTCAGAAGTGACCGTTGAAAATCTATACCAGTTGTCAGCTCTAAGGGCAGCACTTTTTGACCTTTGAGTCCTTGTCTTAATGCCTGAAAATATAGCCAAGATCTACCAATTAAAGCAGGAGCACTGCCAGTTGAGTTGGATAATGAGACCCAGAGGAGACAATGAGAAAGGAAGAAGTTATTACAGGGAAAAGGAATAACGCCAGTCTCAAAAGAACATCGCACTAAATAAATGTTGATCAACTTATTGAGTTTGAGACAATTTGAGCATTGATTCTCAGATGGACATCACCAAACTCAGGGTTATTGAAAATATAAAGAGAGGAGAGAGAGAGAGATGAACGCATAGATCAAAAATGATCATCTTGAGAGTCAATGTACTGTATACCAACCAAAAACATTAAATGCCACAGGTGTTAGGACAAATGAGTTGTATGTGAGACTAAATGACATTAAAATTTAATTAATTGATTATTATGATTGACGTATTCGAGTATAAATGCAAACACATGTCCTACATATTGGAAGGCATACCTGTCTACTGACCTACCATATCTATAATTTCCAGTTGCACTATTTTATCTGTTTTTTCACTTAGCATCTTTATGTAGTTTTCCATCTTAATTAAATGTGCTATATCAGTAAATTATGCATATTTCTGCATACAATTTTGGAGAGAATGAATTATAATTAAGATTTAATTATGTATAGTTAATAATTTAAAAATCACGGCATGAGTAAAAATAGGGACCATCAACTTTATACCTCCAGGCGAATCACAGTCCTTTGTCAATGGCCATGTTGCTTTGAGTCAAATCATGTTAATTACAACTAGTAACTGAGCCAGACAAATGGTCTGTGTAGTAGAATTGTCTGCATTGGCTGACAACAACGTCAGGATTTTATTCTTGGACATTAGAGCCTGGTACTTAAAGAAGCTAAAGGCAAAGTCTGGGGTATTTGCATTCAGAGTAGATTTTCCACAAAGACTGGCTTCAATTTTTATAGTTCTACTGAATACAGTAGAACAGGAATCTAGGATATACACATCTATAAGTCGTATGGGCCAAAGGCATGTTAGATATTAAACTGGAGATTGTCCAATTTGGTCTGTATCCAGCTCAGGAAATCTGATTCAAAAACTGTTATCAGATGTTTCATGAGCCAGCAAGTGCAGAAGAAATTGGTTAAGCCAGATGATGTAAGATTTACAATCAGAGTGTGCTCTGGGACTTTAGTATTGAAACAGACAGGCACCGGCTGCATAATATGCCAGACTTAACAATTGTCAGCAAAATAGAAGAGAATAGAAGAGAAGGAATTGGAGAAGATAACAAAATACAAAGACCTGCAAATTGAAATAGAATGACTGGCAAAAAAAAAAAAAGCAAAGGTAGTGCCAATAGTTCCTATACTGAGGTTTGACTGTGCCATACAGTTTAACATGGGCTGTTTGCAATGCAGATACAACTCTGGATATATCCCAACTTTTCCAGTGAAGGCAGTATATGAAAAGCTCTGTCGTTGTTGAAGGCATTGAGGAATCTGGTGATCTCTGAAAGATTAGTCCAATGAATCACAGATTGTGTAATTTTAATATCTGTAAATTTAGCATAATTTAGTATTGTGTTTCTTGGGATTGGGAGGGTATCTTTGACTGCCTAGGCAAATTCATACATTGTTAATCTTCTTTTTAGACTTGCCATTGGATGCTGCATAGGGCTGCAAGTCACCTACCTGCCTTCTTGCCTAAGGTAAGACTAGAATTCCCAGTCTCCGACTTTTTCACCCCCGTGCCTTTAGCAATAGCAATAAGCACTTAGACTTACATACCGCTTCAGAGTGCTTTACAGCCCTCTCTAAGCGGTTTACAGAGTCAACCTATTGCCCCCAACAATCTGGGTCCTCATTTTACCCACCTTGAAAGAATGGAAGGCTGAGTCAACCTTGAGCTGCTCAGGATCGAACTGCAGGCAATGAGCAGTGAGTTACCCCTGCAGTACTGCATTCTAACCACTATGCCACCACGGCTCATCATTAGAAAGTTCAGTATGGTTAGAAAGTTCAGTATGGTGTGTGTGTGTGTGTGTGTGTGTGTGTCTATATATATATATATATATATATATATATATATATGTGTATATATATATATATATATATATATATATATATATATATATATATACACATATATATATATATGTGTCCGCGAAAACCTCAGAAAACAAATATCGTACCTCTACGGGGAGGATATCCACCATCTGACCAGGACTTATGAAAAACATGAAGTCCAAAGAGCTTCCATTTTATGTGACCTTGCGTTCCTACGCAACTGCCGTGATCAAAATGTTATCCCCAAATGCTTCCAATTGAAATACCACTCCAACTCTGCAGCCACCAAACGCATCCTGAAAAGAACAGGACTGGCCCTAATCAGAAATGAACTTCACACAAAAAGATTCCTCCTAGACCGAATCAGCAAAGATCTCCTCACACTACACCTCGAACTCAGCAACAAGATCCACCCCACACTTTGGGACAAATCCAAACAACTCGCCGTCTGGAGAGCCGAAACACAGACTACCCTCAAGACAGACACACACACCAACAAACTCCGAAGACTACAAGAACAGCAGAAACAAACCCCTCCCCCCTCACAGCCACACAGGAAACAAACAGTGCATAACATCTCAGATAGGATCCTCAGCAAAGCCGAAACCAATGTCCTTTCCAAAGGATTCAACTTTGCAGTCGCTCCCAAACACATCCCCACTGAAACCATTATATGTGGAGTTGAAACCAGCCTGACCAAAATCAACCCCGACGATGCTAACAGAATCAGACTCGATATCACCAACATCCTCTGCACCAGCAAGCCACCCAAAAGCAACTTACCCAAAGAGGAACAGACTGCACTACGTAACCTGAAAGAAGACACCAGCATAATAATCCTACCAGCAGACAAGGGCAACGCCACGGTGGTTATGAACACATCTGACTACCAAACCAAATTAACCAACCTACTCCAAGACTCCACATACAAACCCCTAAACACAGACCCCACCACCTACCTGGAAAAAACCACTAGATCCAAAATAAAAGCCTCTCCCATCAGCGAAGAGATCCAGCAAAGAATCATTCCCAGAGAGAAATCATCCAGATGCCCCAAGCTCTATGGTCTCCCCAAGATACACAAAGAAGGAACCCCACTTAGACCCATAGTCAGCTCCATAGGCTCACCTCTACAAAACCTAGCCAAATTTCTCGCAAAACAACTACAACCTTATGCAGAATCCATCACCTCATATGTAAAAAACTCATTCCAGTTCATAGAGATCATAAAGAAACAAAACTTACAGCCCAGTGACCTACTCGTGAGCTTCGATGTCATATCCCTCTTCACCCAAGTGCCAATCAAAGAAGCCTTGACAGCTATCCAAAACAAATACAACCCCCCCAAGCACATCCTAGATCTGACCAACCACTGCCTATCCAACACATACTTCATCTATAACGGACAAAAATACAAACAAATGGAAGGAACACCCATGGGATCACCCCTCTCACCTGTCATTGCTAACCTCTATATGGAACACTTTGAAACCCAAGCTCTAGAAAAATCTGATCACAAACCCAAACTCTGGCTCAGATATGTAGATGACACCTTCATAATCTGGCCACATGGGAAAGAAAAACTGGACAACTTCCTCATACACCTCAACAGCCTACACCCCAAAATACAGTTCACCATGGAAACAGAAGCTAACAACCAACTTCCTTTCCTGGATGTCTTAGTCTACAAGAAATCCAATGGCTCACTAGGATACACCATCTACCAGAAGAAAACCCACACTAACCGCTATCTGCACGCACTCTCACACCACCACCCAGCACAAATCAACTCCGTAGCCAAGACACTCATCTCCAGAACAAAACGCCTAGCTGACGAACAACAGCTAAAAACCGAACTAAATACTCTCACTAACGTACTAGTATCCAATGGATTCCAAAGAAATAAGATCACCAACCTAATCCAAAAAGAAACCCCCACTAAAATCCAAGACAGAGAACAAGAAAACGGCAAAGCCCTCCTACCATACATAAAAGGAACCACAGACAGAATCAGCAAGATCCTCCACAAACACAACATCAAGACAGCATTCTGCACAAACCGAAAAATATCCACCATCCTAAGAAACCCCAAAGACAAAATTGAGTTAGAAAATCAAGGAGTATATGAAATCCCATGCACCGCCTGCCCCACCACATACATTGGACAAACCAACAGAAGAATAAGTGCACGCATTGAAGAACACAAGAACTCAGTCAAAAAAGAGGAACCAACTTCTTCCTTGGTCCAACATCTTAAAGCCACAGGACATGAAATTAACTTTAAAAAGACCAGAACTATCGCCAAAACTGAACATTTTAACAATAGAATAATCAGAGAAGCCATTGAGATAGAGAAATGCCCACACAGCATGAATAAACGAGATGACACCTCCCGCCTACCAGCCATTTGGAAACCCGCACTTGTTGACAAACGAGTCCCTAACACTAAGAATGACACTAGACCCACACTCACGAAAACCACACAGGATGTCACCACCACACACCCATGCAAAAAGCAAACCCAAACCCACACCAATGAGGCACGGCCACAAACCAGAAGCCAGACCATAGCTGCATCTTTAGCCACTCTAAACCCCTCCATTCCATACATGAAGCAAACTGACACCCCAGCCAATCATAGCACAGCCAACCCCCCATCGAATCAGAGCACAGCCAAGCCCCCAACAAATCAGAACACACCTCCACCCAATCAGAACACAGCCAAGCTCCCACCCTATCAGTTCAAACCCCCAGTGGCAGTTAAAAGGAAGAAACAGCTGCAATCTCACATTGCTCCTAGAAGCAGCAAGCTGAAGACTCCAGCCTGATGATGACGAATGAGACTTCGTCGAAATGTTGCAAAGACACTTCCAATTTCACGCGGGAGAAAACCCGAATACCCAAAGACCTACATACAAACACCCGCGAAAACCTCAGAAAACATATATATATATATATATATATATATATATATATATATATATATATATATATATATATATATATATATATATATATATATATATATATATATATATATATATATATATATATATATATATATATATATATATATATATATATATATATAGTGTGTGTGTGTGTGTGTGTGTGTGTGTGTGTGTAACATTTTTTGCTGAATATATATATGTGTGTGGAGAGAGAGAGAGAAAGAGAGAGAGAGAGAGAGAGAGAGAGAGAGAGAGAGAGAGAGAGAGAGAGAGAGAGAGAGAGAGAGAGAGAGAGAGAGAGAGAGAGAGAGAGAATATATTTGCTAAATAGGGGTCACAGCAAAAAAAATATTTTTTTTTGGAATGGCAATATATGTTCATTTCTGTTTATGAATTGGTTCACTATCCACGTTCATGAAAAATGTGATAAAGTAAAAAAAAAATGTTGATATATGGTTTTTTTTTCTGTGTATATATATTCAGATTATTATTAACGATGAAAGTATATAGTAATATATAAGCCTGATTTGTATATAGATACCTATACATGTATATATATATGTACACGCTTTCTTCTTACATGTTGTTTTCTGTATGTTTTTGTATTTTTTTTCTTTCTGTATTATGTCTTTTTGTATATTTTAAAACAATTTAATAAAAATTATTTAAAAAAAAAAGAAAAATGTGATAAAGGTTACATGCCATATTCAAAAATAGGGTTGATAGGATGGGCTACGAAATAGAAACAATACATATATATTTGTTATTGTTTTACGATTGTTGCAGATTTTGGATTTTTTTTTTACATCTTTTGTTTCTTCCCTCTCTTTTTGTATATTAAAGCAAAATAATTTTAAAAAAATTAACTATTGAAAGAGCAGAAGGAAGAAGCATAGGAATTGAATATAAGAAAAGATATAAAAAGGGAATGCACCTTCATGTTCCCAGAGAGTAATGAGCTGTTTCAAGTGGCTACATGCTAGTATGCAGTAAAGATTCTTATCTAGCTGTGCTGCATCAGCCATTCAATAGCCTACAATTGAGTTTGAGGTTAAGAGTCTAGTCAAGTTGTGCTGAGTCAGCTATCGGGAAATATTGCCAAGTTCTTGACAGCATTATTTCTTGAAGCCAAATGTTTGGAATTATTAACACCCCAAATAAATTTGCACTGATTAATAATTTTTCAGATTCACAGATGTATTTGCATAGCAAAGTGTGAATGTAGCTAAGAAAACACTTAGTTCTTATTATATGTAAGAGTCGGTTCACAGATTATTAAATATTCTAGGGATCGTTATGTAAATAGTTAGCAGCAATATTCCGTTATCAGTGTTAAGCTACTTCACTGTTAGCAGTGAAGAATCATATATCTGCAAGCTCTGATGTATCTACAAGCAAACAACCAAATTCAGAGAGCACCAGGGACCCCACCCTATCTGTACTCCTTGCTGGATTAAAGGAAAGTTGTTGGAAAGAAAATCCAGAACCTGTCTACATTCCTAATAGAAAAAGGATTTTATTGCTTCTACCCTGAAAATAGTTTAGAATCCTTGTATGCCATTCCATTCCTTTCAACAAATCTTGATAAAGAAAATTGTGAAATGGCAATTAGAAAAAAAATTGATGTTGATTTTAGACGGCTGCCAAAGAACCCAATACTAGATGACAAATGTTGATTTCATTGAATCAAATCATTTTACTGTAACTAGATACCCAGTTAGGATAACGTTGATATTATACAAGTCACATGCATAAAGACAATGAGAAATTATGCGAGTCAAAATCAGACAATAAAGGCACGTTGGAAGGAAGGTCAGGGAGCAAATCTAAAATTGGCAATTAACCTAGGGCACCACTGCTTCATTCGTGGTTCACTAATTCCATCTTTCCTTTCAAAGAAAAGCCCAAGTAATTAGCAAAAACTACAAAAGAATGGAAACATGTGTGATGTTCCTCAGTTAAACACAAAAACTGTCATTATAATCTAAGCCCTATTTTTAGAGCTATGTAATTTTTTCCATAAAAAAATAATAATAACAAAAGTTGGTTTAGTTTGAAAAAGACCAGGTTTGTTAGAAAAGCCAAAAGATTTGCCTATAAAATGGGAAGAAAATTGGTCTCGCTTTTGTATGCATTTTCTGGTCACTAAAATTATGCTTAATTTAACGTCTTGACTTCTCTAGCTTAAGCAAAAGTGAGGGCTTGATTGCATCTTTCTCTCTCCCAACCCCCACTTTCCTTTTGTCCCCAAATTGCAGAAATGGCACACCTTCAGACAGAAGATTTAAACTGTTATTATACCTAACAACTTTTCAACCATGGCGTTTCCTTTATGCATGCTGATCATAATGGGGATATCTTGTAGAAGGTTTTGCTTTCGGAGGAGTAATCAGGCGGTATATCTTCCATCCCTGCCAGCAGCAAGATTTTAGAAATCTGCTTTTAGAGCCAATAGTTAAGAAACAAGCAACGCGGTCCAGATCTGACGAACGCGGTCCAGATCTGACGTTCTGCAAATCTATACATTCCCTACTGTTCTCAAGAAGACATACCAGATAGGGCATCGGCATGGAAGGCAGGTAGAATTGCAGACCGAACCCTTCTAAAGTTTGCCCACACCAGCAGGGGTGGGTTCTAACTTACCTCGCTGCCAGTTCGCTTCCTCCCGCACCTCGTGGCCACGCGCATGCTTTGCGCGCATGCGCATGCGTAGTGTCAAAAAATATTTTTTTAAAAAAAGGCAAAAACAAGATGGCGACGCAGTGCCGGAAACTCAGCTTCTGCGCATGTGCAGAAGAAAAAAAACCTTATACCATCCACAACTTCTGAAAGCAAGCCATTCCAGTGATAATTGTTCTCACTGTCAGGATATTTCTCCTAAATTCTAGGTTAGATCTCTTTTTATTAAGCTTCCATCCGTTACTTCTTGTCTTACATCAAATCTATGTCCCTATATAGGAGAATGATGTATCAATTGCTTTGCGATAAAGGCATACAAACGTGGTGCCCTAATATCCAGCTGCAAAGGTTGTCTATCCATTCCCTAAAGTATCCCATCTACATATTTAGAAAATGTTCTGGTATCTCTCCCAATTCTCATGGTGGATGGAGCTCTTTCACCCTAGCATTCCAGAAACATAAGCAGAACTAAATCTCATTAATCGCCTGAGAAAGTCAAAGGTGCAAAGCAAACAGGATGAAGGATATTACCACACTGGCTTCAAATCTGCTCCGAAAGCAAATTGAGAAAGCCACTGAACAGGTTATGATGCCTCTGAGAATTCTGCTTTGTTTTTTTAATTTTATTTGCTAGACCCCCAATTCTTCTTACTACAATGGCAGAACAAAACTCAAAACAATGGTGGTAGACCAGAGGTGGGTTCTGGCTTACCTCGTTGCTGGTTCACTTCCTGATAACGCCACGTGGGCGCATGCACAGTGCTGAAAACCCAGCTTCTGTGCCTGCGCAGAAGCAAAAAACAAAATGGCACCGCCTAAGGCGCCGCCGAGAGAGCCGGTTCGAGGGCGTGGCAGGCCTGGGTCGCTGCCGGTTCTAGTGACCCAGGCCGCCAAGTTACTACCGGTTCTAGAGAACCGGTCCAAACCGGGAGGAACCCACCTCTGGCAGACAGATCTGTGGGATTTCGATTCATTACCCAAGCATTACCCATCTTTCATTTCTTTTAACAAGACTTATATGGCTGCCTATCCCATATACTGTATGGCTCACAATACTGCATAAAAACAAAGGTAAAAAGAGATGTGTCCTTCCCCCAGGCACTAAACCAAACAGCCTCCCCATCCTAGGCCAATACTTGGGGGAAGAACTAGGTTTTCATGCTATTCCAGAAGGCTAAAAGGGTAGGGATAAATTGGATCTCAGGTGGGAGGCTATACCAAGGGCTGGGGCCACCACCAAGAAGGCCATGCTCCTGAGGTCTCATCAGATGGCAACCTTTAAAGGAGGGGACCTGGAGTTTGATTACTGTTATAACCTAGTAAAACAGGCAGTTTGAGAGATGTCTATGGAGATTCTCAGTCATCCAAGTCATGGTTGTCCCAAAGATGCGTTTTCAAAAGACAACTGGACTTGTTGTTGTTGTTGTTGTTGTTGTTGTTGTTGTTGTTGTTGTTTTTGCTTGTAGTCATTTCACGTTTCATCCAAGAAGCTTCTTCAGTTCTTTTCAAATCTTTTCTATAATCATTCAGAACTGAAGAAGCTTTTTGGATGAGAAGCAAAATGTCTTCTAGCAAAAACAAAGGAAGTCCAGTTGCCTTTTGAAAAAGTACCTTTGGGACAGGCAGTTTGAGACTAGGCTGATCAATGCTGCATGTCATCTGCTCTGACTGCACCTATCTGGAAAACTAAGAGAGGCTTAAAGATCTGTGTGCATCAACAGGCTGTGAGTGTGTGAATGACCATAAGCCAACCTGGGACCATAGGTAACAAGAAATACAGGGAAAGGCGATTCCACAAATAAATTGGCCCTGTGCTATGAAGAGCTTTAACAGTAATAACCAGCATCTTGAATTGCACCCAGAATGCAACTGGGTGCCAGCACAGCTCACACAGAAAGGGTGGAGACCTAGAATTGTATGTCAAACTGTGGGATACCCAAAACAATTAACCAGTGGAACAGCTTGCCTTCAGAAGTTGCTTCATCACTGTAGGTGCTTCATCACTGGAGGTTTTTAAGAAAAAACTGGACAACCACCTATCTGAAATGGTGTACTGTCTCCTGCTTGAGCAGGGGGTTGGACTAGAAGACCTCCAAGGTCCCTTCCAGTTCTATTCTGATTGATTGACACCTGTTCTTTTTATAGCTCTTTAACCAGCACAGTCTAATCTTGGGTAGCCTATGGACACAACGGCCTTTCCCAAACTTTTTGGCAGCCTCCTGAAATCTCACTGCTTATATATCAAAGCAAACTGCCCTTAATCAGAGATGAAATGTTCTACTCATGTTTATAGCAAACAAAACAAAACCAAAAAGATGTGACGGCGGTAGGATGGTCCCCAGGGATGTGAGGACGCTTCAAGGGGCACTTTGCTTCAGTAAAAGCCATGACTAAAGAATCCGCTAAGCTCTCTGTGGAAGCAGTTTGTCGTTATTGTAGGCTCAGACTAGCAGAGTCTCGTCATAGCTCAGGCTTCATTGGTCTTTTGATGATCATCCAGTCTGAGTGTACACACGCACATCGGATAATTCCATTGGCATTTCTGACAAAGCAAAGTAGCTAACAGAAACCAAGCTGCCAGCTTCAGTACTTCAGCTGGAGGGATTCATAACATAATATAATCAAAGGCTGGAAGGGACCTCAGAGGTCTTCTAGTCCAGCCCGCGGGAGCCTTATAGCATCCCAGTGAAATGATTGTCCAGTCTATTCTTGAAAACCTCCAGTGATGGAACATCCACAAGCCCAGGAGGAAAGCTATTCCATTGATTATTTGCTCTCACTGTCAGAAAATTTCACCTTACTTACAGGTTGGATCGCTTTTGACAAGCTTCCACACAATACTTCTTGTCCTGCCTTCTGGTGTCCTATAGGTCAATTCCCCTCCTCTTTGTGACAGTCCCTCAAGTACTGGAAGAGCACTTCAGCCAGAGCATTTCTACTCTTCTGAGTTATGGAGCTACATCAAAGTGGACTTGTGGCCACTGGGGTTGTGAAGTACTGCTTTTCACACCTCTTCTATAGCATGATCCTCATAGCTGCTTCAGTAGTGGGTTCTAAAACCATTTGCTACGGTTTGCGCACGTGTGCAAGCCATTTCTGCGCATGTGCAGAAGCGTCCCAGGCGGGTGGGCGGAGCCTCCCACCGCCGGTTCTTAGAACCGGGCCCAACCAGGAGCAACCCGCTGATCTGCTTGTATGTTCATTGTTCTCCCCTTCACAAGCCTTACCTGCTAGGGGAAAAATATAGCATGCCTGGCCAGTGCCCACCCTATATCTTAGTCCAGCAAAAATTGCCCATATGTAGCATATACATCAAATAGTAAAAAGCATTTTCCTCCATTCTTTCAACTTGCTTGTTTCCTGGGCCCTTCAGTTTATTCTGTGTTATACTGGAAATGCTATGAGTGTTCCTGGCCACCCTGGAACAACAATCAAAACATTGTGACTGTAAGAAATAATGGATACAGGTACTCCTTGACTTACAACAGTTCATTTAGTGACCGTTCAAAGTTACAACGGCACTGAAAAAAGTGACCTATGACAGTTTTTCACAGTTATGACCTTTGCAGCATCCCCATGGTCGTGTGATCAAGATTCAGATGCTTGTCAACTGTTTCATATTTATGACTGTCGCTGTGTCCCAAGGTCATGTGACTCCCTTTTGCGACCTTCTGACCAGCAAAGTCAGGATTCACTCAACAACCAGGTTACCAATTTATCAACTGCAGTGATTCATTTAACAACCGAGGCAAAGAAGGTCGTAAAATGGGGCCAAACTCGCTTAACAAATGTTTCACTTAACAACGGAAATTTTGGGCTCTATTGTGATCATAAGTCAAGGACTACCTGTGTATAGTTTGAGCCCCTTGCTCCCTTGAATTTTACTCCAGTGGATGAGGTGACGGACCATGCTATTGACCAGCCAACTTGCAGAAAAATTGAAAATATTTTTAGAACATGTTTGAAAGCTTTTTGGGAAAAAAAATCCCCATAAGATAAATGACCCCACCCCAATATATCAGCACAGACAGTCTTTAGTTCTTTAAATAAAGGTTTTAAAGCACTCAGCAAATGATGAGAGAACAGAAAGGGCTAATTGACCATCTCCATTCTTTCTACTGGCACTTACTTCCCAAGTTAGCAGCAGTTATCATTTATCAGCAGCTGGAATGTCAAGCAAGACCTTGGAAATAAGAGCTAGTACAAATGGCAAATTCACTAGGGGGGTTGGGTGGATATTTTGGTCTTTTGTTTTCACTGCTTACAAAAAAAATGCTAGGATCATTGCACATCAGGGAGGAAAGAAATCCCTACAACCAGTAAACAACAATTTGCTATATGGCAAAGATCTATCTATCTATCATTTATTAATCTGTCTGTCTGTCTGTCTGTCTGTCTGTCTGTCTGTCTGTCTGTCTATGTCTGTCTGTCTGTCTCTGTCTCTGTCTCTGTCTCTGTCTCTGTCTCTGTCTCTGTCTCTACCTACCTACCTACCTACCTACCTACCTACCTACCTACCTACCTACCTACCTACCTACCTACCTATCTATCTATCTATCTATCTATCTATCTATCTATCTATCTATCTATCTATCTATCTATCTATCTATCTATCTATTTATCTATCTATCTATCTATCTACTATCTACCATCTATCTATCTATCCATCCATCCATCCACCTGTCCAGGGGCGGGTTCCTAATTTTTTTACTACCACTCTGTAGGCGTGGCTTATTTTGTGGGTATGGCTTGCCAGCCATGTGACTGGGTGGGCGTGGGCCTCGGGAGCTTGGCAGCGGCCGGAGAAGCAGGGGGGCATTGCCCACCCGCAATGCAGTCCTCCACAGCGGGAGCAGCAAGACCGTGGCAGCGGTTCTTCTAGGAGGCTCCATCCGGCCTGAATGCTTCTCCCCATTCGATGATCCTGCCGGTCCTGCCGCCCGTTCCCCCTCCACTCAGCACCTGGAGAAGCCTCGAACGTGCAAAAATGCCTGGGATCATCACCGCACGTTCGTGGCTTCTCGGACTGCTGAAGGGAGGGGAACTGAGATAGGTCCTGCCGCCCATTCTTTCAGCGTCTCACGTGCTCCCTCAGCCATCCTCCCCTGCTTGGACTCACTGTGGGGTAGGAAGGCAGCACATGCACAGTGCCGGAAGCTCGGCTTCTGGGCATGCACAGAAGAAAAGTTTAAAAAAAATTTAAAAAAAAAATTTTTTTAAATGGCAGCGACCAGGCACCAGCAACCGACCGCACCGGTACTGTGACGTCACCAGCGGGCCGCTACCGGTGCTATAGAGTGGACCTCACTGGTAGGAACCCACCACTGCACCTGTCTATATCTCCATCTCTCTCTCTCTCTCTCTCTCTCTCTCTCTCTCTCTCTCTCTCTCTCTCTCTCTCTCTCTCTCTCTCTCTCTCTCTCTCTCTCTCTCTCTCTCTCTGTGTGTGTGTGTGTGTGTGTTTGTGTGTGTATACAGACAATATAGTTTGTTGGCTATAAAAAACTGCCTGGATGGCCCCAGGAGGGGCCGAAAGGCAAAAGGAAGCTGTGATGTTTCCTTCCATACACCAGGATGACTCGACAGAAAAAAAAGCATATATAACCCTTTCCTGGTGAAGAGCTGATAGGGAAGAGAACCTGGCCTAGAGGTTAACACTTCTGCCTTACAAGCAGACTGCCCAGGTTCAAATCCCACTACGGGTATGGCTATCTGACGAGAGAAAAATAGCTCGAAATAGATCTATAATAGTCTCCCTTTATTTTCATTTAGCAGCAAAAAAATGTTACACATACAGACAGTTTGTCGGCTATAAAAAACTGCCTGGATGGCCCCAGGAGGGGCTGAAAGGCAAAAGGAAGCTGTGATGTTTCCTTCCATACACCAGGATGACTCGACAGAAAAAAACATATATACTGTATGTTCTGGCGTATAAGACGACTTTTTACCCCTTGAAAATCATCTCGAAAGTCGGGGGTCGTCTTATACGCCGGGTACTGAAACTTCGGAGCCGGGGGGAGCTTAAAAACGGCCGCGGCTGCATCCCTGCCATTCTCCAGCCAAGCGGCCGAAGGAGACCCGGAGCCCCGACGCTGCCCTGCATCTTGGTCTCTGCCGCCACCGCCAGCTGCAGCCTTCCCAGCAGGTGGGCGCGTGCGAGAGGGATCGCGGAGGCACCCGGCGGCTTAAGGCAAGAAGCAGGCGGGAGACACGGGCAGGAGACTGCTGCCGCCGATGCCACTTCTGGCATCCCTGCGCCTCTCGCACCGCTCGCCGGGCGCCTCTACTCCGCGATCCCTCTCGCACGCGCCCACCTGCTGGGAAGGCTGCAGCTGGCGGTGGCGGCAGGAGACCAAGATGCAGGGCAGCGTCGGGGCTCTGGGGCTCCTTCAGCCGCTTGGCTGGAGAATGGCAGGGATGCACCCGCGCCGTTTTTAAGCTCCCCCCGGCTCCGAAGTTTCAGTATGATAGCAGCAGCAGCGGCAGTAGCGCGTGCTCTCTCCTTCCCTCCCATGCGCGTTCACCCTGCCGGCGCCACGGTCGGGGACTCAGTCAGGTGGCTGGAGTCCCGCGGGAGACGGCGACAGAGGCTCCTTCTTCCTCCGAGGGGAGGAGAGCAACCCACCCACCTACCTTGCTTCCACTTGGCGTCTTGGAAGAGGGCTGGGCGAGGGAGAAAGGAGCCATGGTGGGGATTGATAAACTGCTCCTAGCTTCTAGGGAAGCAATATTGTTCAATATGTTTAAGGGCATAACTTTCCTTCAGAAATTAATGATTCTCTGACAACTGTTCATTGAATTGCCTGATGGAATTATTGTATTTTATCATATTTTATATTTTATGATAGCTCTTTTTTAATTTTGCCTATTTCCCAGAGAGTTATTTTGAGAGAGCTTATAAATCAAACAATTTGAGTGGGTGTATAAATCAAACAATTAACTAAATAAAATATGCTTTTTATAATTTGGTACAAGTTTCATGCCTGGGTTATCTCCTGCTTTGGGTATGAGAATGATTTCTTCCAGATAAGTTCTTTTTGTCTTGGTTACCTTCTTATGGAAAATATGGGTTAAGCTTGGAATTGCTTTGGATCTGTTTTCCATCTGCTACAGTTTTCTTGTTGGATGGAATACATCCCTGATTTGTACCCTGGAAATTGACCCTCAGTTTAGCATTCCACCAAAAATATTTCAAGCTAAGTTAGATCCTTAGTGTCACAATCATAAGGTCAAGTCAGAAAAGAAAGAAAGAAAGAAAGAAAGAAAGAAAGAAAGAAAGAAAGAAAGAAAGAAAGAAAGAAAGAAAGAAAGAAAGAAAGAAAGAAAGAAAGAGAGAGAGAGAGGAAGGAGGGAGGGAGGGAGGGAGGGAAAGAAAGAGAGAGGGAGGGAGGGAGGGAAAGAAAGAAAGAAAGAAAAAGAAAGAAGGAAGGAAGTTAGGAAGACAGACAGACAGACAGACAGAAAGAAAGAAAAAGAAAGAAGTTAGGAAGGAAGACAGACAGACAGACAGACAGACAGAAAGAAAGAAAGAAAGAGAAAGAAAGAAAGAAAGAGAAAGAAAGAAAGAAAGAAAGAAAGAAAGAAAGATAGATAGATAGATAGATAGATAGATAGATAGATAGATAGATAGATAGATAGATAGATAGATAGATAGATAGATAGATAGATAGATAGATGTTAGGAAGGAAGAAAGACAGAAAGAAAAAGAAAGATGGTAGGAGGGGTAGTCTTATACAGCGAGTATATCCCAAACTCTATATTTTAACTGGAAAAGTTGGGGGTCGTCTTATACGCCCAGTCGTCTTATACGCCGGAATATACGGTATTCCTTTCCTGGTGAAGAGCTGATAGGGAAGAGAACCTGGCCTAGAGGTTAACACTTCTGCCTTACAAGGCAGGCGGCCCAGGTTCAAATCCCAGTAAGGGTATGGCTATCTGACGAGAGCTAAATAGCTTGAAATAGATGTATAATAGTCTCCCTTTATTTTCATTTATCAGCAAAAATGCTACACACACACACACACATCCATCTCTCTCTCTCTCTTATCTACCTAATCAATCATCTACAAAGCCACATTGTATAAGTAATTTTTGCACTTACACAAGCTAAGCACTTTTAGTAACATTTGTGTGTGACGCACAAAAAGTGCATGCAACGCCATATATATATATATATATATATATATATATATATATATATATATATATATATATATATATATATATATATATATATATATATATATATGTATATATATATATATATATATATATATATATATATATATATATATATATATATATATATATATATATATATATATATGTATATATATATATATGTATATGTATATATATATGTATATATATGTATATGTATATGTATATATATATATATATATATATATATATATATATATATATATATATATATATATATATATATATATATATATATATATATATATATATATATATATATATATATATATATATATATATATATATATATATATATATATATATATATATACTGTAAGTGGTCCTACACTTATCACCACAACTGGGATCGGAACTTCCATCTCTAGGCAATGCGGTCCTAAAGTGCCTGCATCACTTAGCAATGGCATTCCTGGTATTTCCTATTGCCATCATCAAGCGAATTAGCCACGGACAGACTCCAAGCCAAGAAAGAAAAAAGAAGTGGTTTCTGATATTCCTTACAACAGTTATAAGTACAAATGTGTATTTAACCTCTCCCTCTAAAGAACGGGTGTCAAACTCGAGCCTCACATTGCTATCACTTGATGTATCATGACGTTTTCCCCCTTCATGGAGCTGGGGTGGGCTTGGCCTGCACGTGACACATACGGCCCACGGGCTGCCAGTTTGACACCCCTGTTCTAAAGTTACATCATATTATGCTTCTTTTTATATTCTACACTATCTAACTATCAAAACCTAAGTCACAAGTTTATTCTTTACATTTTTACTCAAAAAGTCCAAAAAAGGCTTTCTGTCACAAAGATAATATCTTTTCTGTAATCAAAATGGTCAATTTATCCATATCAGCCAAATCTGTCAACTTTGCCAGCTATTCCTCCATAGAGGGCAGTGTCAAATCTTTCCACCTCTGGGCATATATGGTAGTAATCTCACCGTAGAAATCATATATTGAAATAATCTTCCATGGCTTTTTTCTAACTGGGTATCCATTAATCCTAAAAGGAAAAGTTCTAGATTCAATAGAATGTTAATATTAAAATCCTCTGTATAAAAATGTGTATTTAAATCCATTTTTAAAGCTTTTTTACAAGCATGAAAAAATGTCCCTTCATGTTGTTCACTTTTTCAACATACGTTTGAAGTGCCTTTATTTATTCTAGATAATTTCTCTGGTATCATGTACTGATATATCATTTGATAAAAATTCTCTTTGAGAATAAGAGAATGTAAATTTCTATTCTTTTAACTACATAATTCCTATTGATCTATCTGTATATTATAACCAATATTTTTAGCTCAGTTTACCATACATTATTTAATCTGTTCTTTGTCTGTTTCAAATTTCAACATATAATAATTATATATTTATCGTCAGTACACAATTGTATTTCAAATTCTGGCTTACTCTTTTTGTCCATTTTAAATCTTTCAGATTTAAACTGGAAACCATTGACAATGATACCCTTCTGCTCATAATTGTTCTTTTGTCTTGATTTGAAATTCCCCTGGATATCTTTCGGTATGGCCTGGCATGTCAACCAGGGGTGGGTTCTAACTTACCTCACTGCTGGTTTGCTTCCTCCTGCGCCGCGTGGATGCGCCTCATGGATGCACCACGCATGCTCAGTGCCGAAAAATCCCAAAAATAAAAATAAAAAAGCCGAAAACAAGATGGTGACCGCATGCACAGTGCAAGAAACTTGGCTTCTGCACATGCTCAGAAGAAGAAATTTTAAAAATAAAAATAAAAAAAGAAGAAGAAGCCAAAAACAAGATGGCGACCTCATGTACAGTGCCGGAAACTCAGCTTCTGCACATGCTCAGAAGAAATTTTTTAAAAAATCAAAAAAATTCAAAAAAAGATGGCGGCGGCCACGAACTGGCACTGACCAAACCGGTTCCGTGACATCATCGTGATGTCACCAGTGGGTCGCTATCGGTTCGGGCAAACTGGTCTGAATAGGGAGGAACCCACCTCTGATGTCAGTCATTTATCTTTATCTGCCAATTATCTTCTATGATATGCTTCTTGAGCTAACATTCGTAAAGGTTTTCTGGGCATAAATGTAGGAGATGACTTGGCCTGAGGACGGGGTTAAATGCATCATCAGTTTGGAATCTCTACACTCCCATAAGAGACCTAAGTCCAGCTGTCGCTTGAAATCTTTTGACTTTTATCAAGGCCAACTTGCCTTGACTGTTAGCAGTTCAGATTCTTGTGTACAGGTAGCATGAAAAATTTGTAGTACTTTTGACATCTCTCCTGGTTCCTGACTTCTTGCATCTGACAATAACCTGGGTTTATGTCTATTCCATATTGTCTTTATCATACCATAACTTTATCATACCATAAATTCCCATGTCATCCATAGCTCAGGTTGTGACTTTCTAACTGAAAGTTTCTTATTTTTCAGGTATATCCATTCTTTCATCCAGACCAAACAACAAGCAATGAAATAGAATTTAAAATCCAGCAAACCCAATCATCCTTTTTCCTTTGCATCTTTATCATTTCAAATTTAACTTGTGGGTTTTTTTTAATTTGCTGCATAAATTTAGATATGTCTTTTTGCCATTATTTAAATGGAACATCCGTTGTCAAAAAAATATACAGGTAGTCCTCAACTTATAACAGTTCATTTAGTGACTGCTTGAAATTACATCACTGAAAAATATGACTTATGACTGTTTTTCACACTTACAACTGTTGCACATCCCTGTTGTTGCGTGATCAAAATTCAGATGCTTGGCAACTGGCATGTATTTATGATGTTGCAATGTACAGGATCATGTGATCCCCTTTTGTGAGCTTCTGACAAGCAAAGTCAACGGGGAAGCCAAATTCACTTAACAACTGTGCTACTAACTCAACAACTGCAGTGATTCACTTAACAACTGTGGCAAGAAAGGTTGTAAAATGGCAAAACATCTCTTAACAACCGCCTTGCTTAGCAACAGAAATAGTGGGATCCATTATGAACCTAAGTTGAGGACTGTCTGTATCATCTGAAACATTCTTGGCAAAACCTTCATTTTTATCACAGAAATCCCCACCCTCCAACAGTGACATAAATAAATAAACAAACCTTGATGGAATTCTCTTCCTGTTAAATTAAGTACATGTATATGCCATTCTTCAACTGTTAGCAGTCTCAGTTGATGCGACCTAGATATTTTTATGCTAAAAATCATTAACCGTGAATCATTTGAACTAGGCTGGCATTTGTGACTATTCATTCTAAAAATATATATATTCAGTAAGAAGAGACTTTCTATATATATAAAATTAAGACCTTAATATAGTATTATATATTCCTCTAGCTAACTCTTACAATAAACACATTTATCCATATACCTGAAAAGAAAAAAGATAAAAAATGAATGAGTTAAGAAGATAGATATTAATTTCTTCCTGTCAAGTGGCACTGATATATAATTCCTTCTCTGAATGGAGACCCAGTGCTCACTCAATTTGTACTCAATGAATATTATTTCATTTCTACCTCATGTAAGTTAAAACGTATGAACATGTTTCAACCAGGGGTGGGTTCCAATTTTTTTGCTGCCACTCTGTGGGCGTGGCTTGATTTTGTGGGTGTGGCTTAATTTTGTGGGAGTGGCTTGACGGTCATGTGACTGGGTGGGAGTGGCTTTGCGGTCATGTGACTGGGTGGGGGAATGGCTTGGTGGTCATGTGACTGGGTGGGTGTGATGTCACTCACGTCAAGGGTTAGGGTTAGGGTTAGGGTGCCTGGCCTCTCCTCACCTCAAAGGCCTCAACGAGATACAATTTCCCTATTTATTTATTTATTTATTTATTTATTTATTTATTTATTTATTTATTTATTTATTTATTTATTTATTTATTTATTTATTTATTTATTTATTTATTTATTTATTTGGTAGTTTTTCTATGCCGCCCTACTCCCTCAGGACTCAGGGCGGTGTACAACATTTTATAAAAACTCCAAACAAATCATTAAAAAGACAGTTTAAAAACAATTTAAGAAACATATAAACAACATACATACGTGGGGGAGACATCAGATAAAAATCGTCTCAAAACCCCGCCTGCCAGAAGAGCCATGTTTTAATGGCTTTTCGGAAGGCCAGCAAGGTGGGGATGGTTCGGACCTATCTATTTACTACTACTGAACATCCAAAATATACTATTTAATCCTATGTATATATGCCATATGTGTACATACATATTACACACAGGCACACAAAAATATACATTATCTACTATATATACTGTATGTGTATGTACACACACACACACACACACACACACACACACACACACACACACACACACACCTGGTCTGAACACAAAGTATCTGTTGTTACAGAAGTTTTCATTTCTCCCTAAAATACACCTGATACTAATCAATTCAATACCCTATCTCTCAACTACGTAAAGCATAAGGGAAGGGAAGAAAGGGACTAAGCTTAAAAAAGTTTACTTGGCAGTAAGGCTACTCTCTTTCAGTGGGATTTACTCCTAATACATACACATGATTGCAGGCAGACAGCTAGCTAAGTAAAATTTCTACATTAACAAAATTTATACCTAAACGACAGAATATAGGAGCAAAAAATCATAGCAATATTCTGAGCTATGCTTTCCTTCTTTAAATGGAAGTACTACTCATTTTAACAAGACATTCCCACTCCCGGATCCTTCTTCCCCCCTCTCCCCTTGCTTCCTTTTTCTTGAAGCTCCTTTCAGGGTGGGAGGAAAAAATAAAATAAATAAATAAAATAAAATCAAAACAGGAAGGAGGCAAGGAAGGCTGCAAAACAGGAGGGCATTTTTCAGCCGCTTTCTGGGACTGAAAAGTTGAGGGGACCCAAGGAAGCAGCAACCGGCCGGGACTAAGATGATCCCCGCTCCCATCTGCCACCATCCCGCACTGCCTTCTTTTTCTCTCCCTGCCCCCCGCTCTTCTCTCTCCTGGGAAGAAGGGGACTAACCTTAAAAAAATAAAAAAAGTTCTGCTGCTGACTGAGAAAGCAGGATGTTGCTACGGAGTTAAAACAATGAAAAAATTGTCCTTCCCCTGTTCCTACCCTCCCTCTTTTTCTTCCCACCAGTTTCTTTTAGCTTTGGCTCTGGTGCCAAAAGAGAAAATTCTCTTTTGTTTGTGAAGTGCCCCTCCTTTTTTTCTGCCCTAGAGAAAGACGGGAGGGCTGCTGCTACCCCTATCAGTCCCAGTGCAGCATCTGCACACTCTCACTCTCTCACACACACACACACTTCCTCTTTCTTTCTTTCTTTCTTTCTTTCTTTCTTTCTTTCTTTCTTTCTTTCTTTCTTTCTTTCTTTCTTTCTTTCTTTCTTTCTTTCTTTCTTTCTCTCTCTCTCTCTCTCTCTCTCTCTCTCTCTCTCTCACACACACACACACACACACACACACACACACACACACACACATACACACACACACACACACACGGTCCGGGATGAACTGATCTGGCGAGCAGCAGCGGCAGGAGAAGGAAGAAAGTGGCACGTCCACGGGACCCGAGGCAGATGCAGGCAGCAGTCACCCAAAAGCCCCGTGGAAGCCGAGCGCTCTCTCTCTCCCCCTCTTTCATTCTCTCTCTCTCTCTCTCTCTCTCTCTCTCTCTCTCTCTCTCTCTCTCTCTCTCTTCTGTCGTGTAGATGAGACTGCAGGATGGTTTGTCTGGGAGGGTCAATTTAGGTCTGATACGCCTAGCGAGGCAATGGAGAGGTTGCCCCCTTTCCTCTCTCGCAGTGCGGGATGGCAATGAATGCAGGGGTGGGTTCTAAGCAGGGGTAGGTGTTCTAACTTACCTCGCTGCCGGTTCGCTCCTTCCCGCGCCACGTGGGCGTGCCTCGTGGGCACGTGCACGCATGAGCAATAACAAAAAATTGAAAAAAAACCAACAACAAAAAGCCGGAAAAAAAAGATGGCGACCGCATGCACAGTGCCAGAACTCAGTTTCTGCACATGCTCAGACGGGGAAAAATTTAAAATTCAAAAAATTCAAAAAAAATCGAAAAAAAGATGGCAGCACCCACAGACTGGCACCTACCGATCTGGTTCAGTGACATCATCGTGACGTCACCCATGGGTTGCTACCGGTTCGGGCGAACCGGTCCGAACCGGGAGGAACCCACCCATGGTTTCGACCAAACATGTGGTATTGCTATACTATGCAGGTCTGATTAATCATTAGAAGTTTTAGAGTTATATATAAATGAAGAAAAAAGCTTATTTCCCACATACAAAATCATGGAATTGGGAATGTTTGAGACAAAATAGAATTTTAGGAAGTATAGTCATTGTTAACTTAGATATTCTACTGAGCAATGATAATACAATATACTGTATATATTGCCGTGATTTAAGTTTCATTTTAATTTTGCACAGAAGAGGCTCATTAGGTTGGTTTTAATTAGTGCCAATCCCTTACAATAATTATTTCTAAATATTTAAATCCCCCTAGACTAATGGGATGCCCTGAAACTTCTTGAAACTGTTTCTGTAATTCTTTGTTGTTGTTAATTAACACAGCACAAGATTTATCAAAGTTAAGGTGCTACCAAATGCAATTTATTCAAACGGCACAAGAAACACCACAGTATATCTCTGTTAGGATTTTTAAGAGAAACGAGGAAAATGTTTGCAACCGGATTAATTACATGATAATTAGAAGAATTAATATTCTGCACTAAAATATCTATAAAAAGATTGAACAAAATAAGTTGAGAATGAACAAATATGCTTCATTTATTTGGAAAAAAAAATCTATGCCTAAGATATACAGTAGGTGATAATTACTGCCTGTGCCACTGAATATACTTGATTAATGAGAAAGAGGAGTTTGTGTCCAAATCTGGTTCTAATAATAATGTTTGTAGGAATGAATTTTCTACCGTATCAACTACTTAAAAACATCTGTCTGAGGGCAGCACCCGGAATGAGAAGCTAAACAGAATTGGAAGTGGTCAGTATTAGGAAATTACAGAACTAGTCTAGGATCAAAAAACAACTCAGAAGAAGGCAATAGGAACCATTTTTATATTATATATTTTTATTTTATATTTATTTATTTATTTTATTTTATTTATTTATTTTATTTATTTAAATATATTTATATATGAAATATTTATATTTTATATATATTTAATATGTTACCTAAGGAACCTGCATTAAAGCATCATTGAGGTAATCAGTAATTGAGTTTGAATCAAAGGAGACTTAAATAAACAGCTTTTGAGAAATCTACATGGTTGTTTCCTGAGTTTGCCAGACTCATAAAGCTTAATATTAATTCAGCTATCTTAGAACAGAGCTACAAATTCATGACTTCCTCTCACAGAGTACAATCAGTAGAAACTATTCACACAAAAAACACAAATACAGACACACACCCCACTCACCATTAGTTCAAGTTCAGTGGGGTTTGTTTCCACTTCACTGATCACTGGAAAAACTAGTGAGTGAGTCATATTCAGCAGATTTTGTTTTTCAAATACCTTATTAAGAATTATACATGTAAAGAACAAAATACCATAAACTACATACATTATAAAAAATACAAAAAAAAAAAGAAATATAAAAAAAAGAAATGAAATGGGGGTGTGAAAAAAGCAAAAGAAAGAAGAAATAACTGTCTCTTTATCTTAGCAGGTGAAAATAATTTTAATAGTTTATCACCGTCTCTAAATAAAACATAATCTCTCTTCTCCCCACAACTCAGGTCACAGATAAGGAAAACAAAATCAAAATGCCACCTCAATCAATCTTGATCAGCAAAAGTCCAGTAGGGCCAACCAGATATAACTATTTTCTTCTTTTAACCCTGATCAAATAAGCTAATTTTTAAAATTTTCCCTAATTTTTAAAAGTTATTCTTTGACCAATTTCAAGAAAGTAACCCAGAGGTCTTCTGTGTTTCGAAGTGAAAATCTTTAGAATTGTAATAGATTTCTCTTGTTTCCATACATAAAGTCTGCCTTTTTTTTTGCCACTTCTAAAAATGTCCTTCCAAATCTTAACAAAACCTTTTGTATATCCAGAGGGGGGGGGGAATATCCAAATCAATCTTCTCATTTACTCTCTGTTTATCTCCTGTGGGGAATAAGTTCTCCAAAAGATTAATTTGTACTGTTTTTAAAGTCCTCCTTCAAATTAATTTCATAAACATCCATTGCAGCTCATTCTTGTTTTACAATTTGGTATGAACATGCTTGGTCAATTTTACCATGCATCTGATCCATTCTGTTCAAACGCTTGGCTGAAAGCTATTCAAAAATTTTCACCAAGGATTTCTACTCCAATTTCTTTATCCTCTGGCTCTAGTATCTAGCCTTCAAGGTCTCCTTTCATAAAAAAAATCATAACCGAGACAATCTCTATTTTCCCTTAAGAAAGTATGTTCTAAATAATTCAAAACTATAATTCCAAATCCCTCTGTCCCCTTAATCCATTATTAACTTTCCAAAATCCATACACCAAGCACTCTTTTGCTACCTAGTCCAATACATCATCTATTTTTAAAACTTCAAGATCAAATCAAATTTACACTATCATCTTTTAAGGAGTGGAAAACTCCCAATGAATATAGAATAACTTTGCCAAGCCAAAGGATCTTAATCTCTCTAGTATGCAAAGAATAAATAAAATAATCCAAAACTGAGGAAACTTCTTGGATGAGAAGTGAAACATTTTAAAGAAAAAAACCAAGGAAGTCTAGTTGCCTTTTTTTAAAAAAATCATCTTTGGGATAAGCTTGAGAAATGTGACGAAGGCTGCTGACAAATATAGGTGTGTACCCAAAGGCTTCCCTCATACATCCTTGCTTTATTATGAGCATGCAAAGATATGTTAGCTTTCCCCATCCTAGTGTCCTGTAGATGTTCCTCAAATGTCCAATCTGCATGGCCAATAAACAGAAACTCTGGGAGCTGAAGAACTGGAGAAGGTTGGCATTTATCATCTCTCCTTCCCAGGCTTAAGTATTGTTACCTTCCCAAAACAACCAACGGAGTGTGCAATGTTCAAAGAACAATATAGCAGCAGCCTTTATCAGAATTCTGTTTTTCTTGTCTTCTTCACTACTGGCTCAAGTATATTTTGGGCCCTTTTTTGCTTAAGAAGAGGTAGGGGAGGGGTTGGGTTCTGGTTGTGTCAATATTACCACATAGAGCTTTTAACCAGAAGTCCAGAATTTCTGCCCTAAAAGACACATTATTAAGCTAACAATATAAAACAACGAATAACAGAAATAAATTAAAACGTGTGTAAAACCGAAAGCAAAAGCTTACTCGGCAGTCTACCATATCTCTTATTAGAAGAATGAAATTTGTTTAGAAGAAAAGCCATCTTAAAGTGTCATTTGATTAAAAAAAACAGAGCCATCTTTTTTTTTAAATAGAAAATCTTGTCTTTAAGAAGAGAGTTCTTTGGGGAAGACAGCATAAGGATGTTCTCCAGATGTTGCTCAATTATGCTTCCCAGGACATCACACAATTAGACTGCTGCTGGGGACTGCTGGGAATTGTAGTTCAGCAACATATGGAAAGTCAGCACTGCTCCCTGGAAAAATTAGAGATTCAGGGGAGAGATGTAGCTTTAGTTCTTAGAAGCAGAAAAGAACATATGTGAAATAACAATCTCTGTTGTGATGATCAGTGTAATTTAGATAGTATCTCTCTCCCTGCTCACTACAATCATGACAGAAAGAAAAACTTTCTGGGGAGAGAGTGATTGGATTCACTTTGGTATCTGTTTGATGGCATTCATCACCACAAAGTAGCCTTATCTCCAGGTATATCAGTTAAAGAGAAGTTATAAGGGACCTTGGTGAAGCGATTTGCATAGCAAACCTCTCTCCCAGATGCTTGAGGGAAATCAGAATAATTTTGGAGGGGTGGGGGAGGAATTTAAGAGCCTGCTTTAAAACGAACTGCTCTCTTCACACACACACACACAATTTTTTTAATTTAAAATTGTGTCCCTTTCTTTTTTAAGACAATCTACCCAGGTGTCTTTCTTTCTGCAAAAGAGACAAGATGAGCTCGGCAACTTAAAAAGTGTGACATTGACAACCTTGCCAGGATTACAATTTGTTTTGTTGTTGTTGTAAAAGAGAGAGAGAGAGAAATAAATCAAGAAGGGTTGGTCTTTAAAAACAAGATTGCTAAAATAGCTTTTGACAATTTGCAGATCAACCTTCCTGCCATTCCCACCTACCTTAACCTTACTGGAGGAATTTTATTTTGGCTTTGGAAATCATAGCAAGGAGAAAGTAGCATTTCCACAAAGACCTTAATGCCAAACATATGTCTTATCAATTCAGTGATTAAAAGCATCATGACCTTGCAAAAGCATATTCCCAAGTCTTTAAAATACAGATGTTCTCTTTCTCTATTTCAAAAAAGAGCACACTGTTTTACCTTCTTGGGGAGAAAATAGTAGAATATATTGAACACATGATCTCCATACACCAAATTGTTCCCTTTAACAGATTAACAGAGTTGGAAGGGATCTTGCAGGTCATCTAGTTCAACCCCCTGCCCAAGCAGGAGACCCTACATCTGCCTATTGGTGCAGAATAGAGGAGAGATCACCTGGTGGCCTATTTTCCTTTTCTACACTGCTGATATGATGTAAAAAAAAAGATTTAAGACTGGAATGGATAAAGGCCCCTCCCTTTGGGACTGTTCATGTTCATTAACCACATTATTGTTTCCAATTGCTCTGTAAAGTTTAGTGCCTTTTTCATACATAGAAAAATAGAGTTAATTCAAAGTCTTCCAAGCTATTCATCTCTCTCTCCCTATTTTGCTTGCCTTTTGTCCCATTTTGTCAGTTAACTGTTTTAATGTTTATTGAAGTTTCATAAATAGAGACCTATAAAGACAGAGAAATAAATAAATAGTCTTATAAGCAGCATATGTGCTTGTTCTGATATGAATGAAGGAACTGATTGGGAATGTGCTGGGTGAAAATAAACTGGAACATTGTGTGTATGCTCACTGTTGACTCCTGACAATTGCCTGCAGTTTTCTTGCCAAGATTTTTGGAAACAATTTGCCCTGGGTGTTTTTCCTAGGGCAGAGAAAGAATGAATCCACGCAGGTGAGGCTGATAGAGAGCCAGAAAGAACAGATGAATTGGCCAAAGAGGCTTTTCCTGGGCTCCCTGGTTTACTGGTCACTTGGCATCACCTCTACTGTAACAGCTGGGAAAGTGTAATAGATTTTACACTCTTTAAGCTGCCTGATGGGGAAGCACCGTTTTTCTTCTGCTGCCGCTAAGGATGGCTAAAGCTGTTTGGATGAAATGAAAACAAAAACATGAAAACAATACAGGGGAAATATGTTGATGAAACTATTAATGAATCCTCAGTCATTTAAAAACTCACTGGATATTTTTGGCCAGTCATTATTCTGATATCAACCCACCTGGATGGGGTGGGGTGGGAATGAACTGCCCTGATCTCCTGGAAGACAGCTGAGGTCTTGATAGTCCCTATCAATGCTATGTCATTAGCATATCCTAAACCCAGGTATAATTCTTTCTATATATTTGTTTCTTTTTGCCCCCAGCCCTCTTTCCCAATTCCCTACATCAGGATGTACTCATGATATTTCTCCCATGGGAATTTACTCCATTCATCTCAGGAAGTTGACTTGATCTACTTAAGTTTACGGTGTAATTCCTTCCCCTTCCCCTTCCTTCCTTCCTTCCTTCCCTTTTCTCTATCAAGACTGGAAAAAAGAAGACAAAAGAATCAAAATGCAGAATAATAGCAAACTCAAGGAAAGCTTTCCTCCCAAGCATCAGTATGCAGAGAGGCAGTGTCATCTTGGTGACTGCACTGGCAGCAGACAGGACACCTTATGCTCTCAATACATCCAAAAGAAGAAGAAATAATAAAAAAGAGGCCAGCTTGTTCATTCAGGAGCAATTGCCAAGTCTACCTAGGTTGTCATGTAAGACTGTCATGCTACAGGGAACTCTATGTGACTAGGCATATTACAATTGATTAGCATGGACCTAACTGTTGTACAAGAGTCAGAAATGAATTTCAACTGTGAATAGAGGAGGAGGGAAAGAAGACAAGCACCAGACATAAACAAGTCGTTCCTGTGCTGCTGTCACTTGCCCATAAGGACTGAGCCAATATCAGCAGTGAGCTCTATGAAGATATCTTGGTTTCCAAGCATTTGGCAACAAGCAGCTTTTTCTGAAGACCTGGTATGTGACAGCCCTCCGTGGCTGAAGTCCAAAGCATTTCCCTCCTTGGAAATTAGTTAGATAGAATTTGCAAGGCTTCCTTCTGGTTAAAAACACCTATTGGATTGTGCTGTCTGTTTCTGTTCAGTTACAGAAAATTACAAGAATCAAGCATGATCCTGCCACCACCCCAGGAATCCTTTGGTAAAGAAGAGGAGCTGTAATTAATCATTTATCCAAGGTATTGTACCTGTAGCTCAGAGAAAAAAAGAGCTACAGAGTGAACAAACAAGGGGAGCTAAGAACAGTTTGGTCCAGGAGTTTAGTTCAAATGGGAAGCTCATCTCCAAATTCCTTTTCCCAGACTGGCCTTAAGCAGTTCATCTCCCAGGCCAAACTGGCTGGAAATGAGTCTGGCTTAAGAAAACCCACCGCGGTTTAAGTTTGATGGAGAAAGAGAGCTTGAAAAAGAATTTGGAACTTAGTTATTATATATGTTGACAGCGGGGGAGAATCTTATACAGGCAAAGATGGAAAGACACACTCATTCCCACAATGGAAGATAATAAAGGTGGTAAGAGTTGGCAGAGATGGCAAAATTGACTGTTCTATTTTAAAGAGAAGAATCTATTTAGTTTTGTTTCCATTTGGACTTCTGGATTTTGTACTGGAAACTAAATTTTTTTTTTTACTTTTATGTGTAAACGAGTAGAATAATTTTGTTGTTATAGAAATGGCTTGCGCTCTTTAGACATGTAAAGCAAAAGGCTGAGACTGCAACATTTGCTTTTTGTACTCTACTGCATAGGGGTGCTATGGCTCAGCGGTTAAAGCCACTGAGCATGTCAACTGACAGCAGTGGTGGGATTCAGCCGGTTCTGGACGGTTCGGGCAAACCGATAGTTAAATTGCTGGCTAGCCCCACCCCTTCCTGTCCCGCCCCTTCCAGGAGTCCCCATGCACTCCATTTTGGCTCCCAGGTAAGTGCAGGGAGGCCTCCTAGGCCCAAAATGGGGCACGGGGGACAAAAACCACTTTTTTGCTTCCCAGGAGGCCTCAGTGAGGCCTCCTAGGCCCGTTTTTGCTTCCCAGAAGGCTTCAGGGAAGCCTCTTAGGTACGTTTTCATTTCCCAGGAGTCTTCAGGGAGGCCTCATAGGCCCAAAAAGGGGTGCAGGGGGTGCGGCACGTCCCCCTCCTTCGTGGCCCGTTTTTGCTCCCAGGGGGGTGCAGGAAGCCAAGTGCTGCCTGTCACACCCCCTGACCATGCCCACCATTGCCACGCCCACCCAGTCACATGACCACCAAGCTACGCCCACAGAACCAGTAGTAAAAAAATTGAATCCCACCACTGACTGACAGCCTGGATTCGAGACCCAAGCTTCGCACAACAGGGTGAGCTCCTGTTACTTGCTTCTGCTCCTGCCCCCCTAGCAGTTCGAAAGCATGCAAATGCATGTAGATTAATAGGTACCACTTCGGTCGTAAGGTAACAGCATTTCGTGTCCCTTTGGCGTATAGCCATGCTGGCCATATGACCACAGAAATTGTCTTCGGAGAACACTGGCTCCCTCGGCCATGAAATGGAGATTACCACCATACCCCTGTCAGTCAGTTGGACATGACTGTCGGAAACCTTTACCTTTAGTCTACTGCACTGAGAAAACGTCAAAAGTCACTACTTTTTTCTTCCTTTTGTTTTACTTCTTTCTACACTTCCGTCCTTCTCTCTTAGTAGCACTTCTTAAAGAAAAAGTCAGAGGGTTGTAGTATCATTTCTGCACTCTCTCGTATCTTATTGTAAAATTAATGCTATTCATGCAATTAATAATAATGCATAACAAAGAAAGTGTGTGCTGGTCGCAAGACAAGGTGATTATGTTCAATACTTTTTTTTTTTTACAAAAAATTAAAGATTAAAAAAATCATAGAAGTATTAATTGAAAGGATTGCTAATGAGCTTAGTTGCTTTTTATTTTGACCTTATAATCTGTTGGATTGGTAATTGAGAAGTTTATTGAGAGAAATTAAAAAGTCCCTTGTCTTCCTTCTCTTAAAGGATAGATTATTTTGTTTTGAATTAAAAAAACAACAACCACCACATATTCTACATTAAGAAGATGTTTTGGTCTGTGAAACCAAGATTGTGGTTATTATTGTTTGCTATAAGGATATATTTTAAAGTTTTAAAAATTGTTTATTTGGCCAGATTTCCCTGCAATTCCAGGGGCAGTTAGCACTCATCATAAACTAACATGATGAAAAATAAGGGGGGGGGAGATGAGCATTTTGGTTCCAAGTTTTTATTTCCTAGCATCAGAATCAGGGGCGGGTTGCTCACTTACCTTGTACCGGTGCGCTGCGCGCGCATCACCATGTTTCATGCCCGCACACACGCATTTCATGTGTGCATGTGCACACTGTGCATGCGCACCCTCTCACGTGATTTTGCTTCCGCGCATGCGCAGAAGCAAAATCACACCGAAATCTCACAAGGGGACACGCGCATGCACGCGATTTCGACAATTTTTTGCTTCCGCGCATGCACAGAAGTGAAATCTTGCTGAAATCTCATGCGCGCATCCACTTACAAGATTCTGGCATAATTTTGCTTCCGCGCATGCGCGGAAGCAAAAAATTGCCGAAAAATTCACAAAAAATGGCGGCTCCTAGGCACCGGCAACCGACCGCACCGGGTCGGTAGTCTCTTGATGACATCACCAGCCCGCCGCTACCGGTGCGATAGAATGGACCGCACCGATAGGAACCCACCACTGATCAGAATGCTCAAAACTGTGAGTGAGTGAGTGTTGTTCTGATGCAACACAATACATCTCATACAGTATGTTTGAATTAAATTTATACTTGAGCTTTTCCATTTTGTGCTTTACCTGAGAGATTTTAAAACAGAGCAAATAATCTGTTAAGACATTTTAAAAAATGTAGTAATCACCAACAGATAGCATGGGATTGTTAAGAATAAGTCTAGTTAGACTATAATAGTTGTTGTCAGGTAACTTTCTTTTCTAGACAATGGGAATACCTTGGTTTCAAAAAAGCATTGACACAGTATCTAGTGATATTCTGATTAGTAGGCTAGTTAAATATGGACTACATTTACATAGTGGCTCAGTGGCTTAAAAGATGCCAGAGAAGGTCTTTATTTCAGCAGTTCAACCCCTAACTCTATGCAATGGGGTGAGCTCCATTTCCTTGCCTCAGCTCCTGCCCACCTAGCAGTTCGAAAGCATGCAAATGCAAGTAGACAAATAGGTACCACTTCGATGGGAATGTAATAGTGTTCCATGTTTTGTTACATGCTCTGCACTGCAGCATGATGTCATGTTGGCCACATGACCACAGAAACATCTTCTGACAGCATTGGCTCAATGGCTTAAAAAATGGAGATGAGCAGCATCCCCTGAAGTCGGCTACTACTAGTGGAGTAAAACCTGCAGGGTCTCCTTTACTTTTTACATATATATAGCTGTTTCAGAAACTGCACTCAGAGATTGCCCATCAATATTATTTTAGCAAACTAGATGGAGTTACTAAATGGGATGTGGCAAGTTTCAATTCTGGGTACTCTACATTTCAAATTTCTGTTAAGGACAGGTGATGAGGTAAGGAAAATACTAATTGTGTAGCAAAAGTTACAAAATTGGATGGAATAGTTAATGCCTGCCAAATTGGAAATAAAATTACAAAGCCCTTGATAGTTTCACAAAATGGGCTGGAAATAACATGAAGTTATTCAGAACTGAATGAAGTTTATTGGAGACAAATGAAAAATTCTTCGCTCAGAAAAGAGTAATCAGATACATATTTTGTATTTCTTGAAATAGTACATCTTATGAAATAAATGGGATTTACTGACGTTCCCTCTACTTTTGCTTCTCTGTAAATGCTAGTTGTTCCCTTGACGCCTACAATGGTTTTATACATAAAGGCTGTACAACATTTTGCTGACAATATTTGCATACAAAGGAAGTTCTTTATTGTGTTTGGAAATGTCATACAGAAACTCTTAAAATGGAGGGCCTCCTGGGGACCAGACCACAGTTCCCACTAACGATACTCCTTAAACTGAAGCAGATATGGGCAAGGTGAGAAATAGGGTCTACATGTACTCATGCAGCCAACTTAGGGAGGCTACGCAAGGTTGGTTGAGTTCTGTAGTCGTGGAGAAACTCCTGGGGGGGGGAGGGAATCTTATAAAAGCAGTTAACTACAAACTGAATTTGATCAGCAATGTGATATACAGATTGTCCTCACTTACTGACTGCCTCATTTAGCAACCATCTAAACTTATGACAGGGTAAAAAAATAGCTTTGTGACCAATCCTCACATTTGTGACTGGTGCAGCATCCCCAAAGTCCTGTAATCACTACTTGTGTGCTACGCAACCAGCTTGAGACATGCAGAGTTAATAGAGAAGGCAGAAGTAAAATTGTAAGTTGCAGTCCCGTGGTTTTTCATTTAGTGACCGAGGAACTTTGCTTAACCCCTTAATGGGAAATGAGGTCGTAAGCCCATCATGGTCACATATTTTTTCACTTGGTGACTGTAGCACTCAGCAACTGAGTTGCCGATCCCAGTTGTGGTCACTAAATAGGATTACCTGCGGTTACAAAAATTGTGTATAATTTTGGGCTACAACCACAGAAGTATAATTTCCAAATTGTGGGATGTAATATTTTCACTTTGCTGAGCATTGATCAGATCCTACCTTACATTCTGAGACCACACATTAAGAACTGCTCAGAGAAATAGAACCAATCTAGAGAGAGGCAATGGGGATGTTCAGGGAACTAAAAATAAATTCTATGAGGTTGAAGGAATTGGAAAGGCTTAGTCTTGAGAAGAATTTTTGAAATCTATGAAAGTATGTCATAGCCCCCAACCACCTCCAAAATGCCAGTTTCTTTATCATCTTAGTGCAGGACATGGATTTAAGTTACAAAAGGCAGCGTCTGGCTGAATAGTAGGAGAAGAAAAAACCCAAGAGCTATTCAACAGTGGAACCAATTATTGAAGGAAGACCAGAGCCCTTCACTGGATGTGTTCAAGCAAAAACTGGACAACCATCTGCGGGGGTTGCTTTCACTTTAACTCTAGCACTGAGCAGGGAGTTGGGTTCAATTGCCTTGATGGCTCTTTCCAACTGGATGTTTTTATTAATAAATATGCCCCATATATTCTTTAAATTTCTAGTGCTTCCCTATTTCCACTAAGCAAGTAGCAAAAGTTGTATCTTGTATAACCATCTACTATATGAGAATGTCTTTATTTCCACCTGGTGTCAAACCTTCATTTATATATATATACACACACACACACACCATGTTGCCCCAAAAATAAGACCTGGTCTTATTTTCTTTTGGGCTTGAAAATAAGCACTTGGGCTTATTTTCGGGGAGGTCTTATTTTTTTTAAGTGCAGGAAGTGGCGAGCGTGGGTACTGATGGGAGTGGGAATGCAGCTACCCCTGGTCCTGCCCTCTCCATCCACTGTCTGCTTGCCTACGGCTGCAACAGGCCAAGCTCTCAGCATGCCCCGGCCTCCACCTGCCCTGCCTGCTGGCCCAGCTACTACCAAGACACTTTCCGGCTGCAGCGGGTACTGTGCTGGCCACCAAGTGGCTGCCCATGCTGCTGTTGGCCTCATGGAGGCTCTTCGCCCTCCTGGCAGGGCAGGTGGAGGCCGGGGAGTGCCGAGAGCTTGGCCCTGATTGAGGCCACGGACAGTGGGATAGAGAGGGCGGGGGCAGTGGTAGCTGCCCAAACACTTTTCACCCAGAATCGCTCCGTTTCAAACCGTCCCCTTTGCAAGCACACAAAGCTTTGAGTCTTCGTTATTTCTCCGAAGTGTCTGTCTGTCTGTCTGTCTGTCTGTCTGTCTGTCTGACTGTCTGTCTGTCTGTCTGTCTGTCTGTCTCTCTCTCTCTCTCTCTCTCTCTCTCTCTCTCTCTCTCTCTCTCTCTGTCTCTCTCTCACGCACGCCAGGGACGGGTTGCTTACTTACCGGTGCCGGTGCACTGTGCGCGCATCTCCACATTTTGGGGGTGCGTACGCTCACTATGCATGCGCGCCCCCTTGCGCGATTTTACTTCTGTGCATGTGCGGAAGCAAAATCATGCCAAAATCTCGCATGCGCAGAAGCAAATCGCCCAAAAATTCACTGAAAAAGATGACGACACGCACGATGGACCGGTGGAGAGGGCTCCGGAGCGGTTGTGTGCAAATTGCGCAATTGGTCGCTCCCTACCGGAGCTACGCACCGGACAGCTCTGGCAGGAACCGACCTCTGGCATGTGCACGCACACGCGCGCACACACACACACATATATAAAACCACCCATCTCACAAATGTGACTCTGCATAGAATAAAAAAAATAAACCCATAAAAAAGAACACTAGAAATATTCCATGATTCAAAAACATCAATATTAAGAGACGTAGAAGAGAGTGTCTCGTACAATGTAACCATCTCCTGATTCACTTTGAGATTCCAGGCTTGTTGACCCAATCATGTTTTGAGGCATTTTGGGAAGGATGTTAAGGATGGAGCTAGTCTCATCTCCAGGGAAATGATGCTCAGGGCAGATGTCAAAACAGAAAAGGGTTGTCTCTGAGGATCCATCAGATGTGATTCTTTACCAGATGGAATCCACAACTTACTTCTTCTGCCAGATCAGATGAGACAGTAATTGGGAAAAGTTGGTCTCTTAAATAACCCACAAAAATAACTAATTGGTTCACTTGAGTTTTTAATCCTCCTCTCTCTCTTCACATTCATTAGCTTTTGAATTTTACAACCCATGCACACATGAACTGACTTACTCATGGCTGAAACTTTAGTCCTTTAGCTAAACCTTCCAGATTATAGTGAATTTATGTAGTTATGCCACAATCACAACAAGGATGTTGCACCATTGATTATGTCTGGTGTGAGCAAGCAAAAACCTTTTGGACATGAGTTTTTAATACTCTAATGGTGGGCCAAAAAAAGAAAAAAAAGGCAAACAAGAGCCTGGTTGTCTTTAAATCCTACATTTCATCCTTTCTCTGTGGTATATTTTACAAACAGCCACCTCAGTTCCAGAAGGAAGGTAGATAAGGCATCTTTAATTGCATTCTCTCTTTGGAAACGAAAGGAGACTCCCGGCTGAAATGATCTTTCTTCTGTTTACCAAATTAGTGGTGGATTTATAATCCTCAACTTCAATAAGCCTCTCTTTTTGTGGGAGAAGCAAAACGTGAGACATCTGGTGGCCAATTTGTTCTTGCATGCATTGCTCCTTTTTTTCATTAGCCTGAACGGAGTCTTCCCCTTAGGAACGCAGTGTAAAGTTTGCCTTGACTCCTTTTCCTGGGACAACTGAATTTCAATGCCCTGAGCCATTGCAAGCTAAACCTTCCTTTTCCTTTCTCCTGCCCTTTTACAGAGTTTCCAGACTGAAAATGGGCTTTTTAGAGTTATGAAGATTGCAATCTTCTAGGCAATTTATCACAAAATTAATATCCGCTGCTGCTTCAGTTTCTATTGCAGCTACCACAGTTTGGTAGCTGGAGTTCAAAATAAAGGCAACCAGCTTTTCTTCCTGTTTAGTCGCTTAAGCTGACTTGCAATATATTTTATTTGATGTGGATGTGGATTCCACTTCTTCCAGGTACCGGTTGCAAATATTTTTAAAGGATACACTTTTTGAAGAAGCTGGCTCTTTTCTCCTGTATGTCTAAGAGGGTTTTCCAAATGTCCCTGGCTTGATCTATGTGCTTTAAGTGCACCATAGCAAAGTCATTCATTCTTTTATTTGCAGTGCCTTGGGGTGTTTACCTCTGACCTTCTTCTGTAGGTCCCACTTCATCTGGCACAAAAGGGGTTCCTTGAAACTTCAGGAACATGAAGGGAACCAGAGGGAGAAATATGTCCTTTCCCATGTATGTATGTACTGTATGTATGTATGTATGTATGTATGTATGTATGTATGTATGTATGTATGTTTTACTTATTTAACAAATTTATACAACCACCCAAATCACACATACCGTATTTTTCGGAGTATAAGACACACCTTTCCCCCCCCCAAAAAAAGAGGGTGAAAATCTGGGTGCATCTTATATTCTGAATGTAGCACCGCCTCTCAAACGGAGGTTTCAGAGGCTGAAAAAAGCCTCTGAAACTGAGCTTCAGAAAAAAAGCCTCTGAAACTGAGCTTCAGAAAAAAAAGCCTCTGAAACGGAGCTTCAGAAAAAAAGCCTCTAAAATGGAGGTTTCAGAGGCAGAAAAAAAGCAATGAACCTGTTGCTAAAATTCACCTCTGGGACAGCTGATTGGGGGGTATTACGGGAGGCCGATCCACCTGCCAATCAGCTTTTTTCTTATTTTCCTCCCCAAAAACTAAGGTGCGTCTTATACTCCGGTGCTTCTTATAGTCCGAAAAATACGGTAAGTAATTCCAGGCGACTTACAAAATTTAAAAAATCTGTCATATAATCATATCATATAATAAAAACCCATTCCACACACCATGGCAGATTAAATCTGCCCCATCTCCTTTCCTGATCTCCAGGCCCACTGTCAAAATCATGTTTTAGGTCCTTTTGGAGAAGCAGAGGTGGGGGCAACCATACCTTGGGGAGAATGATATTCCTTAAAGAAGGGGCCACCACCAGAAATGCCTTTTTTGTGATCCCATCAGATGACAATCCCCAAATGATGGGACCCATAGCATATCCTATCTTCCCGTCCTGGTGGGTGGGTTGATGTAATTGTGGTGGTGGGAAGAGGTGGTGCAATACTTTCCTGACTCCATTTCTGAGAGTTGTCTGGATTTTTATTCTTATCTGCTGAGAAGACCCCTGCCTCCCCTGACTCTCTTTTATGGAATCTTTTTACACATTTCTTCAGTCACTGGAGCTCATCACTTGGTTAGAGGTTGAAGTCTCCTATTGGTACATACAAGTGTTCCTAAGAGCAGGACTCTAAGCTGAGCAAATGATGAGTGAAGCAGTCTTTATAATCATAAGAAAAAGGAACTTTCTTCACAGAATACAATTTAGCTAGTTGTTTCCTACCAGGAGAAGAATTTAAGAATTTGCATTTGGTGTTTGTGTGCCTGGGAAGAAAAGTAGAGGAAGTGATCTGAGTCACTAGCAATCTCTAGACAAAGAAGAGATAGGGTCAGCAAATCTTTCATTCACCATCTTTAACTGTCGCCCCTTTGTGGCCAATAGGTTAGGAGGTGCTCATGAATCAGTGCCATTGGATTTGGACTTGCCACAGAAAATTACCCTTGAAACAGATAAAAAATAATGGCAGTGTGAATACTTCAATAACATAAAGTTCCCCACAGATAAGGTTGCATTATCTTTCAGGAAATCAGTTCAATAGCAAAACAGGAGCACACTTGACATCAGTCTACTTCTAAACTCTTCTGTCATTCCTTGTCTGTAAAGTAGGGGAAAGGAGAAACAAGCTCATGGGTTTCCGATCTTCCCATTTAGCCTCGGGGGGGGGGGGGAATGCCACAAGATAAATTAGGAGTGATACCCAATTTTTAATCTATATTGCCATAGATGTCTGTTCCCTTCCATTGCAGTCTGTTTCCATTGGGTAAGAAAGCTCAGTTGGTGAATCTGCATGTGAGGAAGAAGAGAAGGAAGCATTTGGTGAAAATGACAAGGCAGAATGTAAAAGAGCTACATTGAAATAATTACCAGTGAGAACCAGTTTGGTTTAGTGGTTAAGGCACCAGGCTAGAAACCGGGAGACTGCGGGTTCTAGTCCCACTTCAGTCAGGAAGACCTTGGGCCAGTCACCTTCTCTCAGCCCAACACATCTTACAGGGCGGATTGGTGAGGAAAATAGGAGGAAGAAGTCTTAGGTGCATTTGTTGCCTTGAATTATAAAAATAATAAAGGCGAGATGCAAATAAATAATTTTATAAAGTAAGTAAATATTTGGACTGGGTTTTCTTTGGCATTTCAGTGACTACTTTGATGATTAAAAGCTATTTAGCCAATCCATTCAAAACCAGCATTCAGTAGCTTAGTGAGCATAAGGTGAATTTGTCACTAACTAGAATATTTGTTAAAAGAAACATGATTTCCAAGTAGCAGCTATTTCCGGCTGGTTAAAATGTTGTGATCGCCATTATTTTCGATTTCTTTGGTGAGCAAAAATGCTGATAGTTGCTTCATTTAGCCCTTGCTATGCTGTGCTTCAACCCCCTGGAGCAGGTTTGTAGCAATTCCGGATTCACTGACTACACTCCTTAGCTATGAATAATGGGACTATTGGAACTTTACTTCCAAATAAACTTCTTGCTGTATTCTCAAGGCAATTCCTTTCTCTCCATTTAAATATAATGAAGGCGGCAGCCACTAAATATAGCTTCTAAGATTCCATCTTCTTTCTGGTGGATTTTTGAGCTGGGCTGTATAAACATACTTGCTGCATTTTTTTTCCAGAGTGCATCATAAATCACAAACACTGCCTGGAACTAGGTTATTGGGAAGGCCACACTTACAGAGACTGGAAAAAACCTCTGTTATTATTTGACTAAGTTTAAAGCATTTCCAGCCTTTCTCTTAACTTAAATTTTGTAAGATTCATTGAAATATCACGGCAAATTGATACAAAGCCTAATGGGAAACACTTCACAGCATCATTTCCAAAACTGATTTAACAGGAAGGCTTGTTTTCAATATTGTCAGCTGCCTTGATTACCAAAGAGATAGAAAGGATGGGTCTAAATCCAAAAATAAAATAAATATAAATGAATTTATGACCAATATTGCCTTGGCAAGCTGGCAGGGTCGTAAGAATTAATTGAGGCCAGATTTTCCACATTTTTGTAGCTTGAATCGCTTTTCTTATCAGATATCTTTTTAATATGCCAGGCTTGGAATTATGGAAATTGAAGACTAATGCTTGTGGAATATACTAAATGCTTAAGGGATAATTCTTGTCTACATTGTGGGTATAAAAAACAAGCTCTCAATTGCAGATTCAGAGGTAAGTAAAACGTGCATGTATTTTAGGTCACTCACTTAAAATAGACTTCTAGGCTATTTAACAAAATTATGAAGCAATTAGAAGCAGCCATCTAATCCTAATATTAAACAAACTAAACCAATATTAGTTCAGGTAACAGGAGGGATTAAAATCTTTCATAAATCACCTCAGAGTCAGCATAACTACTTGTATCATTGACCTTCAAATCAACAGTAAAGGAAATAATTCATTGGTTCTTAGCTCAGTAAGGTGCCCCGTCAAAACTTTATAGCCCCTTATTGCTTGCTTGCTATATTTCAACCTAAATTGTTTTTAATTATTATTCTAGCATCCAGTTCCTTGAATTCCAGCCAGTTTTTATTAGCCAAGAAGGGGGAAATCATAATTAATTTTGTAGTGATTAGGATGCAAAAATAGATAACCTCCTCCAGGTTTAAAAATTCAACCAGTGTGGACTTTTTAGCCTTGTTTCACCAGAGATCCCAAATGTTGTATCTGTACAAATAATGACAACTGAAGCAACTTCAGGCATTTCTGCCATTTAAAAATGGTTGCTGGTGGGCACCACCCACAGGACAACCTGGCAACACAGAAAAGGCCTAAGAATGGAATTATGGTAGTCTTCAATTTATGAATGTAATGGAGCCTGGTCATTATGGTTCAAGTCATGATAGTCATAAAACAGGCGACCTATGTGACTGACCTGATTTTTACAACCTTTGGGGGGGCAGTCATTAAGAGAGCGCTGCAGTCATTAAGCAAACCAATTGTTTGCTATGGGCAAGTTTTGCAAAAAAACCAACCAGACATAAATGCCAGTTTGGGGCAAATACATCGTAAAATGTAGTCATGTGACTGCAGGATGCTGCGAATGGGCATAAACGAGGGCCAGTTGCCAACCACCCAAAATGCGTTCACGTGATCACATGTTCACACCATCCGAATTTCAGAACTAGATTATTATAGGTGTACCCTTGCGAGGTCCGTTGTAATTTCGAATGGTTGCTAAGCAACCAGGCATAAGTCAAGGACTGCATGCACTGCATTTCGTACTTCCAGAGATGGAAGATTTGCTTGCTTCATCTTCCCAACAAGCTTTGGAAAAATTCCTGGTCCAGCCTCACCCTAATTTTATATTTAATAGGCATCAATTTGCATGTTAGCCCTTTTTATCCACAACACAATCTCAGATAGTAACCTAATCTAGAAGTTACTTATATTTCCAAAATATTGTGCCTCTTCCTTTTTCTCCTAGTGTTCAAAAACTGTTTAAACTTTTACTAGCCGTTCGCCTGATAAAGGGATTGCCTTTGCATGGATTTTTCCCTTTCCATTGTTCTTCTTGGTTAGTTAGTTAGTTAGTTAGTTAGTTAGTTAGTTAGTTAGTTAGTTAGTTAGTTAGTTAGTTAGTTAGTTAGTTAGCTAGCTAGCTAGCTAGCTAGCTAGCTAGCTTGTTTGTTTGTTTGTTTGTTTGTTAAACTTGTTTGCTGCTCATCTTGCCAAAGACTACTCTAGGATGACATTGAATAAAATGCAGAATAAAATATTAAAACAATAAATAAAGATCTTAAAATTTAAAAAAATCAAATTAAAACTAAGCAGGATGGAGAGGGAGGGAGCAAAATGCACACAGAGAGGAGGCGGGGTCTGATGAAGCAATGGTTTATGGCAATACCAACTAGCCACACCTTCATTGGGGCCCCAGGCTAGTTGGCATTGCCACAAATCATTGCTTCATCTATGTTTGTCTATACTTTTGAATATGGTTTCTAAATCAGCTCTGCCAGTCGGCCCTCTTTTTCCCATCTCGTTTTCCTTTCAGCTTCCTACACTTTGTGAATACAAACTCTTTTACCATTTGAATTTGGCCTAAACTTAAGACACTGCATCGAATGTGAACAGTCATTATCAACCTCATTAATTAACCATCCCCAACCCCTGAAAAAGAAAACAACTAAATTACATACATGTCCATTCACCCAACCGCTGGGCTTAATCAGCTGTGTTTTGTTCTCCTGGTCTATTTAGTCTCATTTTGTAAATGGCAGATTATTTCCAGGCCAAATACAATAATACTGAAAGTAAAATGAAGTTCATTTCTTGCTCTCCCAACTTAGTTATTTACCATTAAATAGGATGTTGTAGTTTTATAGACCAGACTTGAAAAGCAGCCATTCATTTCCCAGTATGAGTAAAATTTGTGAAATATTTTCTTTACGCAGCAATCTGCAGCTAGTACATTGATTTGAAATGAGAATTTAATGATAACACTTAAAAATGCTTTACTGCACTTTACTGTTCTGTACTGTACTGCTTTACTGTAAAATGCATTAGGAAATTAAGAGAATTATTATGCTGGAGTTGCTTAAAATGATTTATTAACAAAGAGAAACTGCTGCTTTTCTTTCTTTCTCTTCTTTGCTTTTTGACTGCCATCTAAATAAGTACAGTGATATTCACCATCTGGGGTTCCTGAAGAAAGCATTTAAACTAATATTGAGAACCTCTTATAAACCACCTGCAGGCATGCAGACAGGATATAAGAAATATTTTTCTGGTCAGATTGATGAAGCATAGGACATAAAATAATAGAGTTGGAAGGGACCTTGGAGTTCTTCTAGTCCAGGGGCGTCAAACTCGCATCGTCACGTGATGTATCGTGACTTTTACCCCCTTCGCTAAAGCAGGCATGAATGTGGCCAGCGTGTGACGCATCCGGCCCGTGGGCCACACTTTTGACAGCCCTGTTCTAGTCCAACCTTCTGCTGAAGCAGGAGACCATACACCATTTCAGATAAATGGTGGTCCAGTCTCTTTGAAAGCCTCCAGTGATGGAGCACTCACAACTTCTGAAGGCCATTGGTTGATTGCTCTCACTGTTAGGAAATTTCTCCTTAGTTCTTGGTGGCTTCTCTCCTTGGTTAGTTTCCATCCATTGTTTCTTGCCTTGCCTTTTGGTGCTTTGGAAAATAGTTTTCTACTCGTCTTTGTAGGACGAATATTCCAAATATTGGAATAGTCCTTTTCATTAGACTGCACATATCCAATTCCTGTAACCGTTCTTCTGTTTTAGCCTCCAGCCCCCTAATCAGTGGTGGGTTACTCCCGATTTGGCCCGGTTCTTAGAACCGGTAGCACCAGTGGCGGGAGGCTCCGCCCACCCACCCAGGACGCACACGTGCGAACCGGTAGTAAAGGGTTTTAGAACCCACTACTGCTCCTAATCATTCTTGTTGCTCTTCTCTGCACTCTTTCCAGAGTCTCGACATCCTTTTTATATTGTGATGATCAGAACTGGGTGCAGTATTCCAAGTGTGGTTTTACTAAAGCTTTGTAAAGTGATAAAGCAATAGTTTACTTGCTTTTAATAATTTTCATTGTATGTATTAAGCCACTTTGTCATCTTTCTTCCAGGTTGCAAGAATTCTGGGACCAAAATCCTGATTTTCATCCTCTAAACTGTAACAATGATAATAAGGTGACATGCCACTACTTGCCACTCTGACATGTCACTGCAGAAAAAAAATACAAGCAAACTTTGACATGCTTTGACAACTTTGACAACTCCGACACAGCACTTCAGAAAAAAAATGTAAGCAAACATTCAGGAGTTCTTTTAGTTACTATTTAGTCCATTTAAAGTCCACCTTAGTTGCAGAAATAACTCTAGGTGATACAGAATTCATTAAAAACAGATTCAGAGAAAACAATCGAGCCCTAACAAGAACATTACTAATCTATCAAATGAGGGAAGGAGAAAACACTAAGTAAGAAAAGAATAGCAATAGCAATATCGGGTGATAGTTGTAAGTTCCCTTACCTTGGGGCCAGTTGAAAAAGGCTCTTTTTAAAGAAAAATCTAGCCTGTCATGGAAAAAAAGGGAGTGGGAGGACATATTTCCTATGAGAGACATAAGATTCACGCATTATACTAAAGCATAATATGGTTGATTCTATGGAATTCAAACCAAACAGCCCTCTTATTTGCATGTTTAAAATTCTTTGTCTTAAATGGCTAGGTTTACACATTACACAGAGATGTTTCTTTATTACATCTTATTTATTGAACAAGCCATAGTAGATTGCTTCGCATATAACACTATGCTGTAAACTATGTGTTTCAAACTACATCTGGGTTCAGGTACTGAGCTGCAAAGATACAAGCCACAGTATAGCTTAGCTGACAGTTTGTTCCTGGCTTATGACAGTAGTCAACCTTCTTTCCCTCTCTTTGTGATTGTAACAACATACAGTACATCGAAGAATAAGACCGCTGGTTACCATGCAAATTACTTCCAAGTAAATAGATGTATTTACTTGGAAGTAAGTTGGAAGTAAGTTACTTGGAAGGGACACTATTTATTTTCCTTTGTATTTCAAATTAGAAACTTCAGAATATAGTTAGTGCTCTTACTGAAGATCCTAAATGCTTGCTGCTCAACACACTCAGATTGAATATTAATAGCAAGATTCATTTCAACTGAAAGGTTTGGTGAAAGAATTACAGAAATTTGTCCTGGATCAGTGTCCAAAACTTATTCTCGCTATATGGTTGTCATCACTTCTTTTTGGATGATGGCTATCTGTCTGTCCATCCACCCATTTCTATTGGAAATATTTGATTTGAAGATGTCAGTATAAAGTTAATTTACAATTACTTTGACTCAGCTTCTCTCTTTGCCATTGTTCTGTAGAACAAAATAAGTTAAAGAAACAATGCTATTTTCACCTCTCAGTGATAAGATATATGAAGTGATAACTAGTCAATATGAAATGATTCTTCAGAATATTTTTAAAAGCTATTGGAATGCAGAACAATAAGGTTAAGACATTTTATATTGATTTGTCCTCTCCTATTGATTGTTTGTAAGGAATTTTTGCAGTATCCTGTTAACATTCATCAGGATCATTTAATTGCAAGGTTCTTTTAAAGTTAAATTAAACTAGTACCCTCATTCATATAAATACACAAAGTCAGTGCAATGGAGTATATAATGCAACCATTTGATGATGCAATTGCATGAAATTATGTTTATAATGTGTTAGTGGAAGATTTAATACTACTTAATAAGTATTCCTGTTCTGAAGAATTATTCATTAAACATTTGCTTTGGTGACCATTGTATTTTTGATGTCTCAATACATTGCCATTAAAGCTATAAACATAAAAGTAGCAGTCTGCAGACAGCAATCAAGAGGCTTTTGAGAGCACATTCAGAGGAGAACAACCAAGATAATAAGAAGCTTTGAAGGAAAAATGTGCAAGGAACAGTTGGAGTCATTGAGTAGATAGAAATTGGAAAAGGAAAGACTGCAGGAAGTCATGATAGCTGTTTTCAAGTAGTTGATGGACTATCAGTTAGAAAGCAGGATAAAGTTCTTCAGAGGTGTTCAGAAGCCAGGACAAGAAAAATAGGTTTAAATTGGAAGGAAATAGATTTGGAGTAGACATCGGGAAAAAATGTCTAATGATAAAATCTGGCTAAGAATGGAACCTACTGTGTTTAAATAGAGAGTGGGTGACCATGTGTCAAAAATGCTACACTAGTGGATTCCCACACTGGTTAGACTCTTATGTTTTAGGATTGTCAAAAGCTCTCCAGTTAATTGTTTATTTACAATCTGTAAATCACACAACTGTGATTGTTATAGCTGTTTACAGAACTGTGTGTTTCACACAATGAATGCAAAATGAATGCAATGAAGACAGAAAAGCACTTACTTTGTGGCATCCTACTATTAATACAGCAATAAGCCCTGTCTCTAGAGAGGACTTCCTAAAAGCATCCTAGCCCTAATCCAACATTTTATGGAACAGGATAAAGCAGATGAATATAAACTCCAATTCCTAGAATTGGAAGGCCGAATAGCCAACTGTAAATTGTAACTCTAACCTTTCTACAGGTTATAGAAAGTTGAATTACAGTGTTACATACTAGATCTACCCACAATGTCTTCCCTTGTTTTAGCCTCACCCTTAAATATCCCAAGAGTCTAGTGCTGAATGGAAAGGTTATTAGAAGATTTCTATCCATGTTCTCTTGATAGGAGGGACACTAAGTTTTTGCTTTGATGTTGTAGATTTTTGAAGCCCAGATCTGGAAGCCTTAATCCAATCCCAGTACCCTAGACATGGATCCAAGGAAATAGGTTGGAGCCATTGCTGTTCACAATAAATGGTAGCATCTACAGTAGATGATCTCCAAGAATGCTAAGCTGAGTCAAACTTGATTGGTACCTGGATGGGAAGTAGCAAGAATGTATGCTTCTTTAAGAAGGTCAAAAAACATATCTGAAGAAAGTAATGGCAAACTATTTTCACTCTGTTGCCAAGAAAATTGCTTCAATATGTCAATAGAATCACCAGGAGTCAAGTCTGACTTGATAAAAACATTATCTTTTTACATGCCAGTTTTATCCTGTGACAGAGATAGACAATTTGATGTCCTGCATGTGCTTTGACTCTAATTCCCATCTTGATCAACAAGTATGACCTACGGATCAGGGATTTTAGAAATTGAACCGCAAAAATCTGGAAGAAGAGGATTGTCTACTCCTGCTTTAGGAGTTCTCTGTGCATATCAATCACAGCATCTCTACTATCATTTGGGGAAAGGAAGCACATTTTTCTATTCTTCTGTAGTAGAGATCAAATGATATTGCTCAGGATCCAACCTGGAGCAGAATATAGATTTTTAAGTGACTTGTTGATAGCTTCTATCGTCTCTAGTAAGTCCATATTTCAGTTTTAAAGACACTTAAGAATCACTTCTAAAAATTCTTATGAACTTAGTCATCAGCTCAGTTGTAAATCATCTCCCCACCCATCCCATTTTCAAGCTTCATTTCCAACAGTCTGAAACTTCTTCAGAGCTGACCTTTTTACCTGATGTTTCTCCTCTGCCGGTGAAATCTCTATTATGTGTGGACTAGCTATCTAAGCGAAGGCACTTCAGTGCTTATGGTCGAAGAAAACAAAACTGAAATAACAGTCTTACAAATTACTAACCAATTCAACATTAGACCTTAAAAGCAGCATTTAGTACTATATGGAGGGCTTTCTGCCTCAGATTTCTTTGAAAACTTTTTTAGCACCTTTTTTTCACAAAGTTTATTGGAAGCTCGATATCGGCAGAAGGTTCCTCAATTGAAAAGAAAGTAGCCACTTTTGATATATTCATTAATGGAGTAGATCTCATTCTTCAATGTTGATAAAGAGGGAGGGAGGGAGGGAGGGAGGGGGAGAGAGAGAGAGAGAGGGAGGGAGAGAGGGAGAGAGAGAGAGAGAGAGAGATCACCACTTTTATCATCCATGTTAACCTCTAGCATTTCGACAGAGAGAAGAAAATAAAATTCCAGATATTTGGTAGGATGGAACAGCACATGCCTATGATATTCATTTATCCGACATGGAGTCATAGCTCACTTGCAGGAAAAGTCAGTAAAATAATTTATGTCACTATTAAATGACCTCCACGCTGGAAGCATTGCAGCCTCAGCACATTAAATATATTTACATCCAAGATACAGAAACAAGTCTGTCTTTTTTGACAAGGAGGAAATAAAATTATAGTTAAACTGAAATAAATCAAAGTGCTTTTCCCACTTTCCCTCTGTTTCCCCCCCTCCCTCCCTCCCTCCCTCTCCTAATTTTTGGACTGATGTTCCCCATCTTATCCTATATATTTAATTTTCTGCAGAAATCTATTTTGCATTCATCAGAACAGAATTTTGAAATAGATCATAAGGTATTAAAATAACAACTTTAAAGAGTGACCAATTTTTGTGTCTGACTGTGTTTGTGTTTGTGTATGTATATGAGCCCATGCACTGGTATAATAAGGCCTCAGTTTAACAGGCCTGAGTTTACTAGACTTCCACTTCAGTGAACAAAATTGGCAACCAGCCATCACCTCAAAATAAAGTCCATTTGAGTCACGTAAATTAAAGTTACTGCATCGATTTACATCATATGCACAATTATCTACTTGCATAAATAATATACATTCAGATTTAATGAACATTGGAGTCTACTGGATACCTCTTTCCCCAACTACTCCATTAAATCAAGGTTTCATTGCACGTGTATGCATTCAAAGACACACATTTTTATTTTGACAGGAGGAAAACCGTCTGGACATGAAAAATAAATGACTCCTTTTTCATCTTCTCTAGGAGCAATAATATGAGAGTTGCTGAAGAGCTAACCAGTTATCCCTCAGAAGTGTGCTGGAGCTTAAGGATGCAAGGAACAATGGAACAACTTTCCAATGTAACTCAGTGGTGAAATCCAAATTTTTTTACTACTCGTTCTGTGGGTGTGGCTTAGTGGGCGTGGTGTGGCTTGGTGGGTGTGGCTTGGTGGGCATGGCTTGGTGGGCGTGGCAGGGAAAGGATACTGCAAAATCCCCATTCCCTCCCCACTGCTGGGGGAAGGATATTGCAAAATCTCCATTCCCACCCCACTCTGGGGCCAGCCAGAGGTGGTATTTGCCAGTTCTCTGAACTACTCAAAATGTCCGCTACCAGTTCTCTCAACTACTCAAAATGTCCGCTACCAGTTCTCCAGAACCTGTCAGAACCTGCTGAATTTCATCCCTGATGTAACTCTTTATATCTTTCTTGGGAGTGTGACCCACTGACTAGAGTAGGCGATATTCCAAGTAGACATGCATAGCAATAGCAATAGCATTTAGACTTATATACTACCCGATAGCACTTTACAGCACTCTCTGGGCAGTTTACAATGAAGGAGCATTGTTTGCCTATTGTCCCCAACAATCTGGGTCCTCATTTTACCGACCTCGGGAAGATGGGAGGCTTAGTCAATCTTGACTCAGGATCGAACTCCAGGCTGTGGGTAGAGTTAACCTGCAATACTGCACTTTAATCACTGCGCCAAGTCTGCAAATCAACACTTCAAAACGATTGGAGGCATCGATTAAACCAGTTGTCTTCAAATCACTTTGAGCTTACATAGATTTCCTCTAAGCTTTTTTGCGTTTACAAAATTGTAGACCTTTTTGGTGTCTTCCTTCCACATATGGACAAAGCTGAGGGTGAGTGGTGTGATGGCATTCTAATACGTTAACAAAAATAGCTGGCTAATGAGCCATGAAAACAAGCCTGCCAGCACAGAAAAAGAAGTGATCCAAGGCTGTTTGGGCTCTTCAATTTTTAGCAAGAGTTGAATTTTTGATGAATGTAGGCCTTTTGAATTTATTTATATTTATATTAGTTACGTTTTTATATTTTTGAAAGTAGAACACTTTCTACATTGATCCAGGACAACCTCTTCATTGGCTCTTTGGCAAACAACTGGAGATTGAATAGTTGAAAAAATTATTTCAGAGCAAGCCTTGGAACTATCCAGTCGTAAATGTGCTGGATTAAGATAAATGGTCTACAAAGCAGGGCATATGTAGGGGTGTGGGGTCAATGACATTGAAGTAGTGGGCACAACCGAGGGATTGAAGTCCTTTCTTTTTTACATGCTGCAATTTTGGGCTCAGTTGTGGTTGTAAGTTGTGGATTACCTGTATTTTGTGCATTTGACAATCTCAGATACTAACTTCCTTATCAGCTAGAATATGCTTCCCTCCACCACAGCTCCACTGAAAACTAAGTATGTTGCAACCCAGAAACGTAAGATTGAAGGAGGTACCGTATTTTTTGGAGTATAAGACGCACCTTTTTACCCCCCAAAAGAGGGTCAAAACTTGGGTGTGTATTATACACCAAATGTAGCCCCACCCAGCCACCCACACTCTTTGATCTTTGCCTGCCAGCAATTTACCTCTTTGCAACAAACAGCAGCAGAACCTGATTAGCACAAGCCACTGATTATCTGCCTCCCCCTGACACCCAGCTGATTGCCACGTGCTAAAATGAAAGTGAAACTAAAGCTGCACGGAGGCAAATTGCTGGAGAGGCAAAGACAGAATTTTATTTTCTTGTGCTAATCAGACTGTGCTGAAACTGGCTGTTTGTTTTTTGCTGCAAGAAGGTAAGTCAATAACTATAAACGCCTATAGAATGTTCAAATTATTAGACTTATTTTTAAAGACTGTTTTATTATTGTTCTAGACAACTTAACAAAATGAAGAAGCTTGATCTGAAGAGGCCCAGTGCTATTGTATCTTCTTTTAAATAGCAGAGAATACTTCCAGAAAGCCACATCAGTTTTAAAGATATGTAAAAGTATAATCTGAAATGTCCTGTTTTAGTATTAAGTATTAGTATTAAGTATTAGTATTAAAATAAGGCAGCTGAGTTAAACCCTGACTTAGTCATTTTTGGAGTAGATCTATTTAAATAATTGGGAGGAGTTAGTGTGATTACATTTAAGAAAACTTTCTGGGATTAATATACTGCCATGATGTTCATTTCTCCAATTCTTTGCTATTTTTATGGGTCAGGCACACATGCACAGAAATACACAGCAAACAGTGTATATCATCTGTGCTGTTGCTGTTTGGCAAATCGCTGGGAGCCAGAGGCCTTTTTTCCTTTTTTTCCTCCCCCAAAACTAAGGTGCGTATTAAACTCCGGTGCCTCTTATACTCCGAAAAATACGGTAAGTGGAAAAGACAACATTGCTTTATCTGATTCTCAACTCTGTTGCTATAAAATGTTGGGATTCTACAGCTTCTATTGAGCTTGCTGCATTGGAAAACCCTTCAGAAATTCTAGAAACTTATTCTAAATAAAATAAATAATAAATAAATCCACCTAGCCTTCTTTTACATCAGCATAAGCTTTGTGGCAGACAAACTGCAAAAATTAATTCAAGGGGGGGGGGAACTCTCACATTTTATTTTGCCTCTGTTAAATATACTGCCAATCAGCTTCATGGAGTGACCTAGTATTCTAGTATTATGAGAAAAGAAGTAAAAAAATAAAACTCTCCCAATTCTGCATAGTTTTCAGTACAACCCATCCTCCTGAAATTTACTTTGGCTAAAGTAAAACACCTCAGATATTTTAGCCATCTGATCCCAATTCCAGTGTTGCTAATTAGCTGTCAACAGGGTTAGATTTGAATGCCTTTATCATCAAGGGCAGGAAGCAAGTCCAATTCTTCTTGTTGATTTTTTTCCCAAGCAACTGTTGGTTCTCAAACAACTAAGGAGGGATACTACAGCTCTTATTTTAATAGGGGGGGGGGAACGGATGACATTTCTCCAAGAAATGTAAAGTGTTGCCAGATAAGAAGAGCTCTCTAGGAACACCTGCACAATCCACGCCAAGAGAATTTAAATCTAGGAATTCAGTTTGCTTTGCAATGTCAGTAGCTTACCTGTTTTACAATAGTTCAGGTTAGAGCTGAAGTGAAGGTAATTCCCATGCCTTTCAGACGTTACCCTGGTCCATTGCCTAATTGTAATGGCCTGTGATAATAACCTTGAGTGACAGGAGGAAGAGCCGCAACCTAGACAATGGACTGATAAAAGATATCTGAATTCAAAGCAGGAATAGGGATGGAAAAACCATCTCAGAAGTGACTCTCTCTCTCTCTCTCTCTCTCTCTCTCTCTCTCTCTCTCTCTCTCTCTCTCTCTCTCTCTCTCTCTCTCTCTCTCTCTCTCTCTCTCTCTCTCTCTCTCTCTCTCTCTCTCTCTCTCTCTCTCTGTGTGTGTGTGTGGGGGGGGGGGGGGTTCTCTGGAACGTAAAGGCAAGAAAAGAGGGAAGCACTTTCAGACTTGCAAGATTCTGTTACTATAACTTTAAAATAAAAATGTATTATTAGTATTCCTGATTTTGGTTTCCTGATGTGGGCTACCTTGAAGGGCTGGCACTATTCTACCCATCATGCCAATGCTATAGAACACGGGTGTCAAACTCGATCGCATCACGTGACATATCGTGATGTACCGTGACCTTTTTTGCCTTTGCAGAGCCGGGGTGGGTGTGGCCTGCGCGTGACACATCTGGCCCGCGGGCCATCAGTTTGACAGGCCTGCTATATAATCATATTCTTGCAGATCTAATCAAGCCTCCATTTGGTGATCCAGTTTTATCCAATTTCTTTGAACAGTGACTGATGTGATATCTTCAGTCACTGCAGTAGCAAAGGGGAAGGTTCTGTGTGTTCTTTCTTTTTAAATAAACTCTCGTTATTGTTGTTTTTACAGGAGTGTGATGACTCCCGTGGACGCTTCCCCAGATATCTCTCCAGATGTCAGCTCAAAGGAAGATAAACCAGTTCCAGTCATGTCTGGAGGGGAATTGGTCAATGGCTCCAAGCAGCCATCTGAGAGTGATTTGGCTGAAACACAGCTGCAGCAGGACAGCCCTGAGGCTTCAGGTGGAGAAAGCATGTAGCTGCAGCCAGTCAGTGATGAGGAAGAGGAACTGCCTTCTGCAGCTGATCCAAGAACACATAGGACAGAAAAAAGGCAAAAGCAGAGAAGGTCAGTTAGATTACTCATGAGGAGAAAGCCTCACCCTTTTTGATGTGCTGCAGCAGAAGCTGGATATTTAGCACAGCAGACAGATGGAAGTGATGCTGGGAACATGTTCATTTCCTAGCTGTGTGTTTTCTGGTTGTTGTGATTCTTGCCTTGCTTTAGATTGACGCCTTGACTTGGATCGGGCCTTGTGAACTCAGGACTTTTCTTGCCTCTTGAACCTTCTTGTATTGTGGATTTAATTTTGCCTGCTGGGTTTATTTTGATGGGGAAACTTTCAAGTGCCTTGTGGACACATTGGCCATTGCTCTGTAGACTAGCTTGTGGCTGGATTTAATTGGGACAGTTTTGGGTTTTTGGTGAAGGGAATTGCTGAGGAATATTAATAAACCCACTAAACCACAGTTACATGTGTATGTGTGAGAGAGGTGGTAGGACAGGACAGCATAAGGAGTAACAAAGGGGAGCTTTCAAGAGTGTTTCTTTCTTCTCCACACAGTACTGAAACCTTGAAATTGGAATATCTTGTTTATCCTACACAAATAGCTACCCAATCCACATATCAATAAAGTCAAAAGCTGGAAGAACTGATAAGCAATGAATTCTAAACACCAGACTGAGGAGAAAATGGTTTATTGCATAATATTAATTCAGGACAATCAAAAAAGGAGAATTCCAACTTGGTTTCCTTATTCTCCCTTCCTACAAAATACAAAACATTTACTCCTCCCAATACTATCACTTTAAATATCCACCTTTAACCTGTTTATATATTTCTATGCAAGGTGCATAAATGCATGCAGAAATAAATGCAGAATTAAATACAACTTGCACCTGTATGTCAGGAAAGATAACAAACATTTTGTGGATGCAATCCATTTTCTGGCACTTTGAATGAAGACTTTATTGCTACTCCATCTGACATTAATAGGCAGGTTACATTCACCCACATCCTCATAATTACTTGTCGAGAATACAAAACGTTTTGCGCTAATCTTCACAAAACTTAAATAAGCCGTTACGGCTTTCCTGTGGCAGCTAGGCATTAGTTTCCCCTCATTTAGGGTACAAAATTAAAACTCAGTGTCCAGATCACAGGTCTCTGTATTCACTGGTCAATCATTACTCATCTGTGATATAAGACTGGAATATTGTACTTAAACATATAAGATGAACCAATTTTCCCAATCTAGGAAACTGTCCTGATTAAAACTGAACATCAATATGAAGTCCCCGGGGGAGGTCATCCATCTATTTGGGATGAATTGTCAGCAGCACTCAGAAACCACACCTAGAGTACTGCATCTAGTTTTGGTCACCACACTACAAAAAAGACATTGAAACCCTAGAGAAAGTGCAGAAGAGAGCAACCAGGATGATAAAGGGTCTGGAAAATAAAACATACAAAGAGTGGTTGCAGGAACTGAGCTTGGCCAGTCTGGCGAAGAGAAGGGCCAGGGGTGACATGATAGCAGTGTTCCAATACTTGAGGGGATGCCACAGAGAGGAGGGGGTCAGGCTTTTCTCTATGGCACCAGAAAGTCAAACAAGGAATAATGGATGGAAGCTGACCAAGGAGAGATTCAACCTGGAAGTGAGGAGAAACTTTCTGACAGTGAGAGCGATCAACCAGTGGAACAGCTTGCCAGCAGAGGTTGTGAGAGCCCCAACACTTGCGACCTTCAAGGGGAGACTGGACTGCCATCTGTCTCAAATGGTGTAGGAACTCCTGCTTGAGCAGGGGGTTGGACTAGATGACCTACAAGGTCCCTTCCAACTCTAATAATAAATCTAAACTCTATTCTCTATTGCTACCCTGGGCCAAGGTGGAGATTTTTTAGAAAGCTTGAACAAGTGATTAGAAGCTGTCAGACTCAGAAGGGAGAAAAACGAAGCTCAATTCAATCGCTAGGTTGTTGAATATCAGTAGAGGTTCAAGAATGTTGGTTCTAGTAATTACTCTAGGTAAGACTGTGTTCTCTCCAAATATGTTGGTTTGTGAGTTGGGGCTCCTCCGAGTATTAAGGCAGCTGCTAAAACAGCAGCAGGAGGTTACAGCTAGAGGGACTTCACTCAGCTTCAGATGGTATGCCAATTATTGATTGATATATTTAAACTTATTCCTATGCTGCTGCAATCAAAACGATTTGGGTAGCTTAAATAGAAGAAAAAGAAAAAGTTAAAACATCCATGGTAGGCAGACTTAAAACAGCCAGAATACAACTGCCACCGTAAATATATTTGTTCAATCTATGAAGAGGCTTGATAACTTGTTAAGGGAGCAGTCATCCTTGCTGTAATTTCCTGCATCATCATGCAATAAAGGACAATGTATACAGATAATCCTCGACTTACAACGCAATTGACCCCAAAATTTCTGCTGCTAAGCGAGACATTTGTTAAGTGCCAATTGCAAAGCGTCTGAATTTTGATCATCTGATCATGGGGATGCTGTTAATGGTCGTAAGTGTGAAAACTGGTCGTAGGTCACTTTTTTCAGTGCTGTTGTAACTTCAAACAGTCATTAAATGAACTGTTTGAAGTTACCTCTACCACGGGTGAGTAGGCTACAGAGAAAAAGGCTGGGCTAAAGAAAGGCCACCTCCCAATCCTTTGGTCACTGAACAAATGGTTGTAAGTCAAGGACTACCTGCACTTACACAAATCTAAATTGTCTCTGAGCTTTGAGTTACCTTTTTGTAGGGTTCCTGAATATTAAAGCTGTTGTTTTAGTTCTCTCTCTGTATGTATATAAAGAAAGGGCTTTCAGTTTGTCATTGCTCTCTCTTTTTTAAAAAATTAATCTTTATTGATTTTTCCTTTAAAAACAACACAAACATATACATACACAAACCAACAATAAACTAAACAAACAACTTAGACATAACATACGTCTAAGTCGTAACAAAAACTTTCGATTTTCTTTTACAGCATGTCAATATTATTTTCTTATATATTTACAATTTACATTGTTATCCTCCTTATTTTATTGTAATATTATTATGAAGTATAATAATTCATTTTCAATACATTGAGTCACCCGTTTCAATTTCAACATCCTATATACCTTTAATATCTTATATTTCTTGTCATTGCTCTCTTCTCTAGTCATCTCACTGTCCCTTTCTTAGCGCTTCACTTTTGGCTAACTCTCCGTCGCTAACTCAATTCTGCTTTCTTTTCCTGCTCAAGGACTGATGAAAAAGGGAAATTCCATAGCTTCACATTTTGCTGTCCTCAAAAACTATTACCTCTCCCCTAGACTATAACCTAGGCCATTTGGGTCAGAAAATGCTGGAGTAAAAATAGCAATAGCAATAGCACTTAGACTTATATACCGCTTCACAGTCCTTTACAGCCCTCACTAAGTGGTTTACAGAGCCAGCATATTGCCCCTGTGGGAAGCCCCCTCCTCTTCAAAGAATGAAATATTTTGGGGAATATTAAAAGAGGCAGAATATTATATTTCCCTAAAGGGGAAATGGAGAAACATGCTCTTAGAGACAGAAAGCAGACTCAGTCTTTCTTAATAGCCCCCAGCCAGTGGTGGGTTGCTGCCGGTTCGGACTGGTTCGCCCATACCGGTGGCAGAAATTTTCCCCCGCTCGCCGAACTGGCTGGCCACGCCCCCAAACCGGTCCTTCGGTCGCTGCTCCTTGAAAGCAGCTGGCAAAGAACCCTCTGCGCATGCGCAGAGGGTAATTTCCCCATAGTGACGAAGGCAAGCGCACTTCCGATGCGATGCGAACCGGTAGGAAAGGTAAATGGAACCCACCCCTGCCCCCAGCAGATATTTTGTGCCAATTAAGAAAGATTGGGCCAGCCAATTCAGAAACAAAAGACCTTCACCTCCAGCAATGGGATTAAAATTTACATTCTCCTCCACCCAAAATTCTAAGAACAGGACATGACCATTTAGGACAGAATAAGATGAACCCACTGCCATTTAGCAGAAGACACAGAGCTCACTACATTGCACAATTTCCTAAGGGAATTTCAGACATTGTACAACCCATCCACCCCAGCAGCATTTCAGGATCTGTATAAAAATCCTGGCACTCATCTAGCTTATTTGTCAGATGTCCCAGAACCACACACTGTTGGTGGACCTGCTTCATCAATAAACCAACTTACTTACTTTCCAATCAGCCTCCATTTTATTTCCAGCGTCTTTCTCCCAGCTTGGAACTGAACCAGATGGATATTTCGTCCAACAACCCCAACAATCTGGGTTCTCATTTTACCGACCTCAGCAGGGGTGGGTTCCTCCCAGTTCAGACCGGATCGCCCGAACCGGTAGTGACCCGCTGATGATGTCACTGTTGGTGCCGTTTCTTGCGCACCATGATTTTTTTTTATTTTGTGCGAATTTTTCCCGAAACGTCGCAATGTGAACTGGTGGCGAAGGTAAGTGGAACCCACCCCTGGATCTCGGAAGGATGGAAGGCTGAGTCAACCCTGAGCTGGTGAGAATTGAACTGCTAAACTGCTGGCAGCCAGCAATCAGTAGCCTGCAGGACTGCATTCTAACCATTACGCCAGCCACTTTTTCTCAAGGCAGTGCAAACTTGCTTAGTTTCCCGGTGCCAGAATTATAAAGGATATCCAGAAGTTGCTTTTTATTTGCACCATTACATGCTGATCAGTTTTTCTTCTCCAATGGAGCAGCTGCTGACCTTTATCTGAGCAAGGTTGCCAGTACATCCAGGTTCCGAGAACAATTTGTTTGAGTCATCATTTTCTCCATTGGAATGCGATCATATTAAACTGAGCCCTAAATCCGCCAGGGAAAGAATAGGAAACAGGAGGAAAGGAAACTGGAGCTCGGCGAGGCTAGCAGCAGGTTTTTGCAAGATTGCCCAATGCCAGGCAATGCACCCAGTTGAGGGACCAGCAGGAAATTAGGCCGGTGCAGTTGCATGTTTGTTCAGCCTTCCCCAGATACGTCACCTCCCAAAGAGAAGTGGCCAACAGATGAACCTCAGGCGAGCATGTTTTCCCACCTCCGTTTAATTTTTGCCAAAAACAAAAGAGGAGAAAAGGATGGGCCTCCCTCCATCCCTTCACAACTGCCCTCCTTTATTGATTGCCTTCCATGCTGTGATGTGTGCATTTGCACAAATCTATAAAACAGTTTCAGGCAGGCAGAAAGCATGGCAGAGGCTCCCCGATCCGTTCCTTTCCCAGCAAAGAAACATTTCTAGTTTCAAAAAGATCTCTGCTTTTAACATATCTTTTCGTCCTGTTCTTCAGCAGGAGGCTGAACAAAAGAGGCTCGCCAAAGAATGATTGAAACCTCTTTCCTGGGGGAGAGGGGGTTGTTAGCCCTTTTGTGGGAGGCCAGGTGAAAAATAAACACAGCAGGGATTCCACAGATGCTCTCTTTTGCGGTAAGATAGAATTACAAAATCTTGAAAGCATCTTCTTCTTCCCAGTTTCCTTCTAACTTACCCTTCTACCAAACAAGGTGATCTGAATTCTTCTCTCATGCTTCTCTCTTTCTCAGAGTTGTATAATTTGTGTGTGTGTGTGTGTTCTGTCCCCTCCCTTAACTGTTCTCTCATATCTTCCTCAAGGTCATCTCTCCCTTTCTTTTACAGTTCCCATTTCAGAAATATAATGGCTAAGGGGATAAGCCCACAATTATCAAAAGCTAAGTTGTGAAAGCTTTCTCTTAAAGGAAAGATTACTTAAACATAGAGCCCAGCCTCCCCAGAGGGTCCCTTCGACCTTAAAAAAACACACACACACAATGAAACAAGCCCATTAAAAGAGAGTGGCACCTTCACCCTTAAGGTGCTGCACAGGTTTCCCACCAACATGCTCAGCCAAAGCAATGCAACACAGGAGTTTCAGTTACAAGTTGGTTACAAGTTAAGAGTAGCCCCACGGCAAGATGGGTGGCAAATAAAATAAAATAAAATAAAATAAAATAAAATAAAATAATAAAATAAAATAAAATAAAATAAAATAAAATAAAATAAAATAAAATAAAATAAAATAAAATAAAATAAAATAAAATAAAATAAAATAAAATAAAATAAAATAAAATAAAATAAAATAAAATAAAATAAAAACATAACATAACATAACATAACATAACATAACATAACATAACATAACATAACATAAAATGATATAAAATAATTAAATAATATAATATAATATAATAATAAAATAAAATAAATAAACAAACTTATTATGAAAACCAGCATGGAAATAAACATCATTAGCAAAATGTAATAATGAAGTGTAAACTTTTTAAACTCTTTTTAATTTTTGTAGCTTTTAAATTGTTGTGTCTTTTTATATTGGAAAATGGATTGACGTGTTGTGAGCCGCCCAGAGTCCCCTGGGAGTTGGGCGGCATATAAATCCATTTAAATAAATAAATAAATAAATAAACAAATCAGTAAAATGAATAAGAGCAGTCAAGATGTTTTATATTATTTATTTATTTATTTATATCCTGCCTTTATTGTTTTTACAAACAACTAATGGTGGGGAACATAGTAACACACTTTCCCCTTCCTATTTTCCTCACAACAACAACCCTGTGAGATGAGTTTGGCTGAGGGTGAGTGACTGGCCCAAAGTCACCCAGCTGACTTTTATGACTAAGGAAGGACTGGACCTCATGGCCTCCTACTTTCTAGCCTATTATTAATTCTTTGGGCTTGGAAGTCTATGAATTAGAGGCTTTGTGAATTAGAGGCTCTAGGGGAGAAATGTAAAGTAGGGAATTCTATGGAGATTTTCAGTCATCCAGGTCATGGTTGTCCCCAAAGATGCTTTTTTCAAGAGGCAAACTGAAAATTCTTGTTTTTCTTTGAAGACGTTTCACTTCTCATCCAAGAAGCTTCTTTAGCTCTCTTCTTCTTGGATGAGAAGCGAAATGTCTTCAAAGAAAAACAAGAAAGTCCAGTTGCCTCTTGAAAAAAGCACCTTTGGGATGAAGTAGGGATCTGTAGAGTTTTAAGAACATGGTTACTAAGTGAATCTGGCTTCTCCATTGACTTTGCTTCTCAGAAGATCACACAAGGTGATCACATGACCCCGGGACACTGCAACCGTCAGGAATACATGCCAGTTGCCCAGCATCTGAATTTTGATCACATGACCCTGGGACTGCTGTGACAGTTGTAAATATGAAAAACAGTCATAACTCCCTTTTTTTCAATGCCATTATAACTTTGGTCACTAAACGAACGGTTGTAAGTCAAGGACAACCTGTATGCGAAACCCTAAATCACAACTTGCAAGCCATAATAGCAGGCTTCCCACTTTATGCTAAGTGAAAGCAAACAAACCACATTCTGGCTCAATACAATGTGCAAAAGCAGTGTAATGGCTTTTTAAAGGATTGTGAGGAGATGGTCAGAAATCAAACAGTCTGAAAGTGTCATAGGATAAAAACCTAAAAGTAATTGTTTGTCACAGACTTCATTATTAAACAAAGAACTTGTCTCTAAAGGTAAAAGGTAAAGGTAAAGGTTCCCCTCGCACATATGTGCTAGTCGTTCCCGACTCTAGGGGGTAGTGCTCATCTCCATTTCAAAGCCGAAGAGCCAGCACTGTCCGAAGACGTCTCCGTGGTCATGTGGCCGGCATGACTAAACGCCGAAGGCGCACGGAACGCTGTTACATTCCCACCAAAGGTGGTCCCTATTTTTCTACTTGAATTTTTACATGCTTTCGAACCGCCAAACTGCCGACCTTTCTGATCGACAAGCTCAGCATCTTAGCCACTGAGCCACCGCATCCCCTTTTAACTTGTCTCTAGGGACATTAAATGATTTTGCTCATTGAATTTTCACCTTTAACATACTGTTATTGAATCTTAATCTTCAATCTATATTAAGCTTAGTTTTGTGTTGCAATCAGTAAAATATGAATAACAAGATTGTCTTTTCTCTCTCCCCCCTCCCCTAAGGATCTCTGCTCACCCTTATCCACTACTTTGCAAGGAGCTATTGAACCTTTTTTCAGTTTCAATTTGCAATTATATTTATGAAGTCATTAAAAAAATGGGGAAAAGAAGACCAGCCCTTGGCAACCAGCAGTGTTGGACTGAATTTCAAACTTCTGCTTTAAAAGTCTCTTAAACCTCAATCCTTGACAAATTTGCATGGAAATAAGTCCCATTGATTTCAAGAGGACTTATCTCCAACTAAGCATGTTCCTGGATGAGGGCAATGCTGAGTTTTTGTTCAAATAATTAGCCACTTCATATTAATAGTTGCAGTTTCTAAGTGTAACTTTTTGGAATATTTAATTGGTAACAACTTTTAAAAAAAAGAAAAAAGAAAAATTCTGTGGATTGGAAAAATCACCTGCAGTGACTTGTTAGAGGAATGTGAGTTACATAGATTTTAACAATAGTGGAATAATAACTATACATCATGATTTCATGGATGAGCGCTTCAGTTGCAATCTTATTAAAATCCAGCGTTGTAATTTATAATTAATTTCCAAGTTCTTTATAATTCTCAGTAAACGTGTTCAGCCCTCCTTGAGATGTTAGAATCTGTTAACACATACAGATACACATTAACAGTTTTAACAGTTCAAGCATAAAATACTTTTAGGAGGTACTGTAAAAGAAGGGGGGAGCAAGTAAAAACCCAGTGATTTTTTTTAAAGTATCTATCTTTTTAGGTAACAGAAAACTTTTTAAAGAATTATTTTACACTTTAGTCCTTCAATTTTAATTTATATTTTCTTTCTTTCTTTCTTTCTTTCTTTCTTTCTTTCTTTCTTTCTTTCTTTCTTTCTTTCTTTCTTTCTTTCTTTCTTTCTTTCTTTCTTTCTTTCTTTCTTTCTTTCTTTTCTTTCTTTTGCCTTCAAGGAAGTGTTGACTTCAAACAACTCTTAATTTTACATTAGTGTCAAAAATTTTATTGGCAAGTTTTTTTGGAAGTTATTTGCCATTACCTGCTTCCTAGGGCTGAGAAAGAGTGACTGGCACAATGCAGGGGTGGGTTGCTCTCTTACCTTGCTACCAGTGCGCTGCGCGCGCATCACCACATTTTGTGCATGTGTGTGCTATGCGTGCAGTCCCCTTGCATGATTTTGCTTCTGCGCATGCGCAGAAGCAAAGTCGCGCCAAAATCTCATGAGGCGGCATGTGTGCGCACGCGATTTTGGCGATTTTTTGCTTCCGCACATGTACAGAAGCAAAAAATCGCCGAAAAATTCACGGAAAAAGATGGAGGCTCCTAGGGACCAGCAACCAACCGCACCAGATTGGTAACCTCTTGGTGACGTCACCAGCCCGCAGCTACCGGTGCAATAGAGTGGACCGCACCAGTAGGAACCCACCACTGGCACAATGTTACCCAGCTGGCTTTGTACCATCTCCTGGTTCCTAACACAGTATCATCATCTGACTGTTACATTTACCTGTTTAGTTGTACTGCTATTTATTTATTTGTTTGTTTGTTTGTTTATCAAATCTGTAGGTTGCCACATCCCAAGTCTTTTGGTGACTTACAAAATATAGAAATACAATAAATTTAAATATAAGACAAATAAAATCCAATAAAGTATGTGATTCTAGCCCCACCCCAACCTCAACTTTCCTCTGGGAAAGTTCCATCTTGCCTTGCTTATGGTCACTCATGCCTTGGTTGTCTCATCTCCTTTTTGGATTACTGCAATGTGTCCTACATGGAGCTGCCCCTTGAAAATCACCCAGAAATTTCAAATGGTCAAGAATCCAGCATGTGTGCACCATAATGGGAGTCCCTAGCTTTGCTCATGCGACATCTCTGTTGCACGAGCTGCACTGGTTTCCAGTTTCTTTCTGGGTCCAATTCAAGGTGCTGGTCATTCACCTTTAAAGCTCTATATGACCAGGCTACTGTATTTGCAGGACCATCTTTTCCTGAGGAGTTAAATAGGGTGGACATGCTCCTAATCCCTTCCCCTAAAATAATATTGAATCTGATGGGAGCTAGGAAGGGTGCCTTTTCTGTGGCAGCCCCTACCCTATGGAATATTCTGCCTCCTGAGGCCTTCTACTCTGAGGCCTCTACTCTCCTCTCCACCCTCCTCTCCACCCTTCCGTAAGGCTTTGAAGGTCTGGCTTCCCCCCCCCCGCCCCAAGAATTTGGCAGAAGATCAAATGATGGCATGTAAGCACTGATTGGTGCCAGTTTTTTGTTGTTTTTAATGTTTTAATTGTTGAAACGAAAATCCATCTGGGAGAAAGACCCTGGAAACAACATGGAGGCTGACTGGAAAGAAAGTTTAATGATGAACAGAACCAATAGCAGTTCTGGGTCAGCTGAAGAAATGGTGGAATGAGTGGATGGATCTTTATAGGTTTCTGTGACTTTGAAGTTTGAACTGTTCTGGGGGTGGTGCAATGAAGGAGCTTGTGTTCTGAAAGGGTGTTGTTGGGCAATTCCCATTGTGGTTAATGGCTTTCGTCCTGTGTTGGATCTTGGTTGAGGGGCTGCTTTCTAATCCTACCATTCTGCCTTTGCTAGCTATCAAACGTTTGCTGCAAGGAGTTTCAAAATATCCTGTCTTGAATGGATTTCTGCCTGCAGTATCTGCTTTGCTTATGAATAGAGCTTGTCTTCCTCTTTCAATAAGCTCTCTATCTCTTAAGTGCTGGCATCTGTTGTGGGCTATTAAGAAAGACTGGGGGCTGCTGAAGAAATGTTTCTCCATTTCTCCTTTAGGGAAATATAATATTCTGCCTTTTTAATATTTCCCAAAATATTTCATTCTTCTGGAGGGGGGGCTTCCCACATATATTTAATTGGGTATGTTTTATGTATTTTTAAAAAAAATTAAATGATTTTATATGTCTTTTAATTTTTGATTGGGAGCTGCCCAGAGTTGGCTGAAAAATGGGTGGATAAATAAATAAATAAATAAATAAATAAATAAATAAATAAATAAATAAATAAATAAATAAATAAATAAATAAATAAATAAATAAATAAATAAATAAATAAATAATAAAAAAATAAAAAATAAAAAATAAAAAATAAAAAATAAAAAATAATAAAATAATAAAAAAATAAAAAAATAAAAAAATAAAAAATAAAAAAAATAAAAAAATAAAAAAAATAAAAAAATAAAATTCTCCAGAAAGCAGACAACGTTGAGAAAAATGGATCTCCAGCAGGAGGTCGTTCTAGGTGGCCATAAATGAATATTTACATAAGCATACATAATGTTAATGCTCCCGTATCAATACTTCTAGATTAATGTACTGTATGTAGATTTATCCTGTCCACTTACTCCCTGACCATCCCTCGTAATTTCTCGGGTAATTGCTACTGAGTTCATTCATACTGGAAGCGCTTCCGAAGTGGCAGTGGGAACATTCATAATGGTGATTTGTACTCTGGCAGCCCTTCTAACAATTTTCCCTCTTAAAGCGTATGTAATAAAACCACACCTCATCATTAAGTGATTATTTTTAAATACATTATGCATTATTTATTCATTTGTCCTTAATAAGAAAACTCACCCATTACCGAAAAAAAGAAAAGAAACGCAGAGTAATAAAATGTAATATTGGGACAAGTAGCAGGACACATAAATGCCTGCCTGGTTTAAATGGCCCCAATTGTTTCATCACAGCTTAATTAAGCTTATTGTCAAAAGTGATTGAAAGACTGTTGATGGCAGGAAGAGAGTAAATAAGGAACAATTTGAAGCATCTCTGGAAAGCTTTTATAGAGGCCTTTTATACTGACTCAGTTCCATGTCATGTAAGGAGGAAGTCATCCATGGCCCTTTGCCCTAACCTACTACGGGCATACAAATCAAATAACTAGAAAAAAATAAATACATAAATAATCCTTTCAATCGATGAGGACAGTTATGGGATAAGAAAAATGTGTAGAAGGAAGCTGCTAAAATTAACCCTTTTTAGGGTTATATTAAACATTGTATTCTATTTGGTGTAGGTTGGTGGGTGCCAGAGGTGAGTTCCTCCCAGTTCGGACCAGTTCGCCCGAACCGGTAGCAAACTGCTGGTGACATCACAATGATGTCATGGAACCGGTTCGGTCGGTGCCGGTCCGTGGGCGCCGCCATCTTTTTTTAAAAAAATTTTTTTGAATATTTTTTAATTTTTTTTCTGGGGTTTTTTTCTTCTGCGCATGCGCAGAAGCTGAGTTTCTGGCACTGTGCATCACTGTGGATCACCATCTTGTTTTGGGGGGGTTGGAATTTTTTTAAAAAAATTTGGCACTGCTCATGTGTGCACAAAGCGCGTGCGTGGCCACGTGCCATGGCCATGTGGCGTCGGAGGAAGCGAACCTGCAGCGAGGTAAGTTAGAACCCACCCCTGGTGAGTGCCCATGTTTCCTGCCAGAAATAGAAATGAGAGCCAGGCAGACTTTTAGTTCCTCTCTTCCCTATAGATTTCATTTCCCACAATCATGGTACATGGTCTGCTTACCAACTTTCACTCCCTTAGCCCCAGATTGAATGAGCTTCAGATTGATCTTTGCTCTCTATGGTGTCTTCTACACGGTAACCCTGAATTGACATGGGCCTTCACACCAAGAAAGGTATCAAAAGCTAGTAAATACCTGAAAGCTCTTCTCAAACACCACCCATTGGAAGAGCTGCAATGGTGATAAAGTGCTGATAAACATCCCTCAGACTGCATTATGTCACCTCAACTTCCAAAGAGGAAATGAATGCTCCTCCCTCATAACAAGAATACGTCACAAATTCTTAGGATAGGAAGAGTTGGCTGCCTGTGAAGGTCTAGTTAATGAATATGCCTTCAGTTTGACATATTGCTTTCTTATCGGTACTGATTATTTGATACGAGATGAGCAGATTTTGTACTCCAAACAAAAGCAGACATGGCACATTTGAAAAATAGATAGCACAAAATAACCTTTTATTGTTCATGTCTTCTCAGTTGTACCTAGATAATTTGGGTATGGCATTGGCTGACATTGGCTAATACATTATTGACCTGATCCAGTGAGCTATGGAAACCCCGTTGATTCTAATTAATATACAGATGGGGAAAAACCTTTAGCATAAGATTCTAAGCGGTTGAATTGCTGGGATTGGTCCATTTAGAGCCATCATTTATAGACCACATTTTTAAGATAGAACGGTCACTTATTTTTTTCTTTAGCAGAGGGAAGGACCTGGACAACCACTTTACTGATCTTGGTCAGGTTTAGTTAGTCTATCTGATTTTCTAGTTAGGCCTTGGATAGGGAACCACCTGGAAATTCAAGAACTATTGGATATTCAGGAAAATTTCCAGAAGAAAGTAATGGCAAACTACACCTATAACACTACCAAGGTTGGGAATCTGTAGAGATTCTCAGTCATCCAGGTCATAGTTGTCCCAAAGGTGTTTTTTTTCAGGAGGCAACTGGACTTTCTTGTTTTTTCTTTGAAGACGTTTCACTTCGCTTCGAAGAAGCTTCTTGGATGACAAGCGAAATGTCTTCAAAGAAAGTCCAGGTGCCTCCTGAAAAAGCACCTTTGGGACAAGGTTGGGAATCAAGCTCAACATGTAGGCATTGCAGTCTTAAAATATTTTTAGGGAAGACCAGCAATGCCTTCTATCTTAAGGAGCTGGTCCGACCTCTGGACCTAAAAAGAATTATTCAATAGTTTATGGATCAGAAGGCCAAGCTTGCAAAATGTGCACAGGACCACTCTTCCTCCTATTCAGAACAGTGTCTCTGAAGAATAGAAAATGACAGTTTTCCTAACCAAGAGCTTATAACCAGCTTGAATAAAACTAGGTCTTTTGTGTGTTTCCTTGTGGGTAACTAGTTGTTTGAATGTGTTGGATTAGGGGAGAAAAATTTCACTTGCTTGTGCAAAATGTCAAATTATCTGCTTTTAGTTTAAAATAAATAAATATCCTGAATAGGGAAGAGACTAATAAATGGGAAAAGTAATTTCTAATACAAACGAACAAACTGTAAGCAACAGTTTAATTAAAGATCTACCAAGAAGAAAACAACATTCCCATTAACATTGAAAGAGCGAGCCACTTGTATATAAACAGAGAGCAAACCCCACTTGCTTCTAGCACTGAAGATGTTGCATACTTGGGTAATGAAATGTCTTGCAGGAAAGCGAACAAGCTCAGAGAGCACCAAGGACTCCACAGTTCAACCCTGAGTTCCAAATATTTTCTTTTATTGACAATTTAAGTTGTTTTTCAGCTCCTATCCTCATTATTTTCAGAGCTGCATCTTCTTTCAAATACAGCACTTACATCAAATGTGCCATAATTTCATGTCCTTCCTTGTCATGTATATACTGCATACCCTGTTGCTTCCCAGGTACATGCTCCACAAGGCTTTTTGGAGACTCTCAGAAATGATTTTCATAGTCAAAATATGTCACTGAGCTTTCTTGATGCAGATCACTAAGATCTGAATTCCATGTTATATAAAAATCAATGCATACATCTGAACAGAATCAGTCAGGTTGTCTAGAAGTTACTGTCAACCTCATAAAAAAAATCCCTCCCTTTTTATGACCATGTAGTCTCTATTCAGGGTAGAGTCAGGGAGACTGGATGGAGCTGAATGTTTACTGGCCAGATGCTCTTCCTGATCCTACACAGAGTTCACAGCAGATGTTATGTTCTTTGCACCCTAGGAGGAGAAACATCTGCCGCTACCTAGGATTGAACTCTCAACCTTCCAAGTGGAGGTGAGCATCTTTACCACTAGGCCACCATGCGACTCTACTGCCCAACTTCATAAATTGTCCTTAAGAAAGTGGATTACCTGGACCATTTCAATAAAGATTCAGCCCTGGACATGGGAGGGACATGCCTTTGGTGGTGCTTGTGAATGACTTTTGTCAGGAGTAAGCCCTCGTTAGACCTTTCAGTTGCCTTTGATACCACCAAACATGATCTCTTGCTGGACCACCTGGAGAAGAAATGAGATTATTTTATGGAGGTTCCCTTTGTTCCCCCTTTAGCAGTTCCAGTCAGGGGTGATTGGAGAGAAGAAGTTATCTTCATGGCCCTTGTGGGTGGGGTGCCTCAGAGCTTGAGAGGGGACATCAATCAGTTTATGGGGCAATATCATTAGTGTGATGATACCCAGCTATACATCAGTCTCTTGCCATCCCATAAGGGTTTGGATGGGACAAAAGAGATTTGATTTATTTATACCTATCACCAATATTTTAATTTGTTCTATGGATTTGTGGGTGCGGGTGTGTGAGAGAGACTTCAGGTTACTATTGACTCCTGGCAACTGCCTAGAATTCTACTCCCACCTTGCTGGGTGACTCTGGGCCAGTCACTTTCTCTCAGCCCTAGGAAGTAGACAGATTTACTGTCTAAATCTCACCAAGAAAACTGCAGAGACTAGCCTAGGTGGTAGCAAGAAGTCAACACACTGACTCAAAGGCACATACACCTCTAAAATTGAGGACATTTTTACTATGGGTTGTTTTGTAAACCACCATGGGGCTTGTAATTGATTCAGCGGTGTAAAGTGGAACAACTGAACAAACAAAAAAGCAACAAACGCAGGACGTAAAGAAGTGAAATGATCAAATCTCATCTAAGATAGAACCATTCTATTTAGGACACAGGTAGATTTGTACTATTTTACTTTGGTGTGTATAATTTAACTTATTTATTTAAGAAAAAACCCCAAAGAGGTCTCTCTTCTTTGTTTAAGCTTTTGGGAATGGCAAAACACCAAATAACGTATTTGTACTTGGAAAAGAAAATGAAAGTTGTATCTGCTAGGGGATGCAGATGTGATTTTTGAAATCAACCCTGCAGAGCCATGATAGGCTTACTGAAGTAGGAAGGGCACCAGAGAAATTAAATGGACTTGCTAGGATTATTGATTCTGTCTACAGTACTCCGAAACCAGCATATTTGAGCCTATGAAATCTTGCTACTTTATTGAGTTTACAGGGGAAACGCAGAGGCACCCATCATCATTCTGACATCCAAACTGAAGTCATTTTTAATCTGTATGCAATGCATGGGATTATAGGTTCATCTGATGTAATCTCACAGACCCAGTTCAATGTGGGATGCTAATATGCAAACCTGTACTGATCAGCAATCTGTTTGCTCATTCTTCCAACAAAAGATATTATATTTGGCTGTTTAAAGTACCGATATAAAAGTCTGTCTGGTAGTAATCAACATAACAGATTCTGCTGCAAATCAGAGTTCATCATAGCTGAGTAAACCTTGGGGAATTTAAAAGGGGGGGGGGCAGGCAGGCAGGCAGGCAGGCAGGCAGGAAGGAAGGAAGGAAGGAAGGAAGGAAGGAAGGAAGGAAACTTGAGGGTGTGAGGAAAGTCATATTTTTTAAAAATAACTCCCAGTAGGGATGCAGATCCCACAGTAAATCCATAAAGTCACGAAACTCATCAAAATGGACTTCTCCAACAATTGTCTTTGGCTGTAACCTTTGCTGACTATGCTACATAATAGACCGCTAGGGGGAAAAATGTCATGTGAATTCTCCTATGTACTATTATCCTTAAATAGGGCCTTGTTTTGTTTTAGGTATATGTATTCACTGAGAATAAATGGGACAATTAACCAAATGGTTTTATTAATTCTTACATCTATGCCATGTTTGGTGATATATTTTGAATAGCCAGGCTATCATAGCTGGGCTGCAAAAATCTGCAGGGCCATGGGAGGATTGCAAAAAATTAACAGTTTTCTGCCAACTAGAGGTCATCTCATCTGGATGTTTTCAGTCCAGCTGGTAGATTTATACCAGTGGTGGCCAACCTTAAGCATACCATCCGCCAAATTTTTTCGTAGACGAGTTCAGATCTGCCATTTATTATTTATTTATTTTTTTGGTCGTTTTTTCAGGGTCCACTTTTTTCAGATCAACCAAACATTACAGGAATTTACTGACCAGCTTGTTGTCTAGCATCATGGATTGAGAGAGAATGACTGGCCCAAGGTCAACCAGCTGTCTTTCATGGCTCAAATGGGCTAGAACTCAACCAGTCTCCTGGTTTCTACCCTGGTGCTTTAATCATTAGAACAAACTGGGTCTCCTATTTGATCCATTTTGAAATTGTCTACAAACAGTATTTGTTTAATATGGAAATCTGGACTTGGAAAAACAAGTGTCCTCCAAAAGTCTACAATGCAGATTTTACCACCACATTTCTGCCCACCATGGGCAAAACGTCCTGAAATAAATATTCTAAGAGGAAGCATTCATACCACTACTTGCATCCATTTCCAGGCACGTGACTGACCTCAGGTTTGGGAAAAGAAAAAAAAATCAACCAAAAGCCCTTTCCGGATTGGGGAAGAATGTGGGGGGTAGAGATAGCCCCAAGTAGGCGCTCTCCATTGAAACTAAAGAAATCAGGAGAATGAGAGCGAGACTTCCTCCCCTTCCTTTCCTTTCCTTTCCTTTCCTCCTTCCATCCTTATTCAAGGATTTCTCCCTTGGACCACAGCCTAGGCAGGCCCCCGATCAGATTTGCTGAAGCAAGGGCTAGAAAGAGCAGTTGGCGGCAGCAATCTGATGAAGAAACAAAGGAATGCCCCGCTGGTTCTGGGATCCCAGGTAAACACGCCTGCTTTATTATGGAGAGGAGAGGAGCAGATGATTTGCGATTGGAAAACGGAGAGGGAGAAGCAGAGTTGGGGGAAGTCGGGGGGAGGAGCGGTCGCAGCAAGCTGATGCTTATCTGTCATCTGGCTTCTCTGTGTGCCAGCTGAGCCATGCTACCGCCCTTTCTTATTCTAATCAGCACATGCCTTGGTTTCCCAAGACATCACACAACCGCCACCGCACTAGCCCAACATTAAAGGGCAACTATGGTGGCGTATTTGCAAGCAGCCCTTCTCTGAAGCTTACTCTGCTGCAACGGTTGGCTGGTGTAAATGGATCCCACTCCAGACGTGGTGGATCGAGCGGCACATGAGCGGCGGGGCCGGCACTTGTGACTGACTACTTCCTCCTCTGCTATGCTCTTCTATGACTCGTGGACTTCAACTCCCAAAATTCCTGAGCCAGCATGATTGGCTCAGGAATTCTGGGAGTTGAAGTCCACAAGTCATAGAAGAGCCAACTTTGTCGTTTTGTTTCATCACTGCCGGAGTTTGACTTCAAACTGTGCACGCTCTCCAGAATTATGCAGGAAGAAGGGGATCGGACAATAAGAAGGTCAGAATCACTTTCGCTCGCTAAATTTTAGCGAGCGAAAGTGATTTCGACCTTCTTATTGTCTGATCCCCTTCTTCTTGCATAATAAGCATCAGCCTTTTCTGTCCGTTGGATGATTGCAATGCGCCACTTGCAATCATCCAATGCGCCACGTTTGGCGCATGCGCCATGGTTTGGCCACCCCTGATTTATACTGTATATAGGTCCACTAAATGGGTGCATTTCTTTGTACCCATTTAGCTGGAGAGACTCAAATATAAAACAAACTTTGGTTAACTTATTCTATGGGATGCCTTTAAATATTGTTCCAAGTTGTACCAACCTCCCCTTCAAATGCTTGTTATAGGAAGTCCTCAGCTTATAACTATCCATTTAGTGACTGAAGTTACAGTGTCACTGAAAAAAGTGACTTATGAACGTTTTTCACACTTCTGACCTTTGCAGCATCCTCATGGTCATGTGACCAATATTCAGACATTTGGCCATTGATTTTGGCAACTGATTTGGCAACTGATTCATATTTATGACGGTTGCAGTGTTCCGGGGTCATGTGATCCCCTTTTAGGAACTTCTGACAAGCAAAGTCAATGGGGAAGCCATATTCACTTCACAACAGGGGTGTTTTCCTCCCGGTTCGGACCAGTTCGCCCGAACCGGTAGCGACCCACTGGTGATGTCACGATGACATCACCAAACTGGATCGGTCGGTGCTGGTCTGTGGGCGCTACCATCTTTTAAAAAAAAATTAAATTTTTTTTAAAAATTTCCCTTCTGAGCATGCGCAGAAGCCGAGTCCTGGCACTGTGCATGCAGTCACCATCTTTTTTTCGGCTTTGGTTTGTTTGTTTTTTCCAAGAATTTTCTTAACTGCACATGCGCATGCAGGTGCACCCACGTGGCGCAAGAGGGAGCGAACCAGCAGTGAGGTAAGTTGGAACCCATGCCTGCTTCACAACCACATTGCTAACTTAACAACTGCAATGATTCACTTAACAACTGTAGCAAGAAAGGCTGTAAAATGCGGCAAAACTTACTGAACAACTGTCTTGCTTAGCAATGGAAATTTTGGCTCAGTTGTGGTTGTAAGTCGAGAGCTACCTGTAGTACTCTTTTTCCGAAGTGGACACATTTTTCAGTAGAATCCCTTGAAATAATGTGATACTTAGGACATCCTAGGAAAATTAAGCAGCGACCAAATGGAGTAGCCGCTGGTGTTAGTTTCCTTGCTATCGCTACTTCTACAAAGTACCGCAACAAGAAAAGGGATGAAGAAAATAATCGAAAGAGACCAGATAAATGTTTAATGGCTGTACACCATGCAAAGCCACTTTGTATGAGATGGGCAGCCATATAAATTTACTAAATAAATACACCCACTAAGTAAAACAAAAAAAAGCACACACTTCTAATTGTTGCATTACAGAATTATGTGCAAGATGTTTATAACGAAAATGGATATAATGTTTAAAAATGGTACATTGCCCGTTTTGTAAAAGATGTAAAAGAGAGAGAAAATGATGCTGTATTTGAATGCTATTTTGGCACTCCATATTTGAAGGATCCATTTATTCATTTAACTGCATAAAACACTGAGCAACTTACAGTGTTAAATGCAGTAAACCATAGAACCACAAGAATAGAAATCACCTGCCTATAGAAAAAGAGAATCATGCATAGAAGTTTACATTGGTCATAATCAAGCCCCTGGGGCAGGGGTCCCCAAACTTGGCAACTTTAAGACTTATGGACTTCAACTCCCAGAATTCTGGGAGTTGAAGTCCACAACTCTTAAAGTTGCCAAGTTTGAAGACCTCTGCCTTGGGGGAACAGTGAAGTTTTCAAAGTCTTCCTGAACTTCATTAGGCCAGGATCCATCTGAATCTCTGGGGAATTATGCTCCAGACTGCATGCTCTGCGAGAGGAAGGGGGAGGCCTCTGCACCCCATCAAGTTAGGGGAAGTGTGACAGTCCTAGGCTACTCGTTCCCTCCCCCCCTCCCTTTATTTCTTATTCTGTAGAAATATTGGAGATTTTCTTGACTTTGCCTTCGGTTTCAAAAAAGCTCCAGACTGCTTATGGATGATAGGATCGGTGGACACAAAACAATAATGTAAGTAATAACTACGTTTTTCTAATCTATTGTTTAAGAAAACACTATGATCCTGGCATGAAAAGGGTTGTGTGTTCTAAATAAGCATCTGCCGTGGAGCCCTACATTACGGCATATCCATTATCCGCACTGTAGCTTTAAGCTGCTGTTGGCTGGACTCTAAACCAGGTTCAGGAAATTCTGCCCCCAAAAAAAGATTCTGTGGAAGGGAGTTGGCAGCTCACTCTGGATTGGCAGCTCCTCTGCTCCTCCTTTTGACAATTCCCTCGCTGCTATATCCTGTCTAGTTTCCACATCAGAAAAGTGAATGCCAATTGCCTTCTTACATGCAGGCCTTCTGGACAAATACACATTTGCACATCTACCCTTTCCTGTAATTGCATGCCAATACCTCATCTTCTGTCCCCCTGGCAAGTTCATGTAGCTGCAGTTCCATTCACCATTTCTTTCAATGTGCTTTCCATCCCAGTTGGCTGAGGGGGACATCTATTTTGGATTTTATTTAGGGGGAGTGGGGTAGCTTTTTAATGTTATGTTTTGTTCTTCAAACTCTTTTGGGTGTATTTATTATATTCTTGTTCTGTGTGATGTTGTATATCCCCTTGAGTCCATGGGATTGGAACAGGTTATGACTACTGTGCAATAAATGCATACACACATGCCACACACACACACACACACACACACACACACACACACACACACACACACACACACACACAAAGCTAAACCATTAAAGTGGTATCTACATTGTGAAAATCACTGTGTATCATCATGTATTCAATGTGAATATAAAAGTGTTGCTGTGCGATAAACAGTTTAAATAGAGAACGTATTATTATAGAAGCATTATTTATGCATTCACTTATTTCATTTGGGTCAGTTTAATAGTTGCTTATGTAATTCTCTCAGTTAAATTGTCAATCTGTATGTCTGCAGCTTACTTCAGTAGCCTAGGCATAAACAAAAGGGCTATATAGTATTGAGTGAATGCCACATAGCAATAGACTGATATACCGCTTCACAGTGCTTTACAGCCCTCTCTAAGCGGTTTACAGAGTCAGCATATTGGCCCCAAACAATCTGGGTCCTCATTTTACCAACCTCGGAAGGATGGAAGGCTGAGTCGACCTTGAGCTGGTCAGGATTGAACTGCTGGCAGTCGGCAGAATTAGCCTGCAATGCTGCATTCTAACCACTGTGCCACTATGGCTCTTCCTCAAGCCCACTTAGAAGATGATATACTGTTAATATACATGGAAAGCTGACCTGATGACAGGCACGGAAGGATTCCAGATAAAACACAATCTCTTTGAGGCTAAATGGCCCATTCAGAAATCCCAAGACATTTTCTCCCAAAGACCCACCATTACTACTTACCCAATACAAAATGGGGACTTTATTAATTGCAAAGCCCAGTGAAGTGACAGGATCTCTTAAGCATTCCTTTGAGTTGAAGCTGCAATGATTGAATTTTTTTCAACACAAAATGAAAGAACTGTTCCCTGTTACTTTAGCTGTAAGCATGGCAACAGATCAAAGCCCGACATTTTGTTTGATTTTTGTTTTCCCTAGGTCTCAACACTTTCAACATTAAAAATATATTTTTTCTTTCTTCCCTGATTAAAAAAAATGATTTTGATTGCCGTGATATATCAGATACCACCATGTATATATTCAAAACAGAGTTCTGGAAATTGAATTGAATTTCTAAAAATAAAAATAAAACAAAAGCACAATTATGCTTATAATAATCTAAGGTCATAATTTTTTAAAAAAGATAGATAGATAGATAGATAGATAGATAGATAGATAGATAGATAGATAGATAGATAGATAGATAGATAGATAGATAGATAGATAGACAGATAGACAGATAGATAGACAGACAGACAGATGGACGGACGGACGGACGGACGGACGGACGGACGGACGGGCAGGCAGGCAGGCGGGCAGGCAGGCAGGCAAAAGCTAGATTTGGAAAGGAAAATATGTTTAGGTGAATCAAACTCTGGAAGGAAAAATATGGAGAGATTCTAAATTTCTACACCCATTATCAAACATATCAACTATAGTAGAAACAAACAATAAAATGTTTGTGGCCTGTAGGGTATCAGTCTACTATATTTCAGGGATATGATATTTTATTACATCCCATTTCTGACCTGTTGAACTCTCATAAAAGTTAAAAGAGAATGGAGAAAATGATTATGGGAAATCAAATTCAGCATATGTACAGGGAACCCTGTTGAGAAAGATTGTTTTGAGATGATGATGATGATGATGATGATGATGATGATGATGATGATGATGATGATGATACAAAAAGTGGACAACCCAGATGAAAAATATCCAATGATAATAATTTAGATATTTGGCTTTGGTGAATACAAGATTGTGGAAAAAAGTATTCCCAACAATACTTAATAGTCCTACTCCCATCAGAAAGAACTATGACCTATGGTCTATTTAGTTAGTGTAAGAGGAAAGCATACCCATTGGAGATGAAATATATCAATGCTACTTGCTCTAATCAAAGCAAGCCTTTAATTTTTGATAGAAGACCCTACAAATGGATTATGGTAGATTACCCAAGCTCTGCCTAGAAGAGCAGCATGCCTCTGTCCTTAATTTGTATAAAGTAACTTGTTAAAACTATGGTAAAGCATGGTCTATCACATTCTTATTTATTTTCAGTCAAACAACAGGCCAAGGAAATCTTCAAGCAGAGAGCCTTGGATGTCAGTGCTCAAACTGACATAGAGTTGCTTACAAGCACTAAAATGGTTGGCCAAGGACAAAAGAGAAAAACATTTGACTGAGAGCCTGACACAGGATCAAAGAGGAGCCTTTACCAGAGCAAGTTTCAAACTGCTGGACTCTATGGTAAAACATGGTGAAATATTTCCCAAAAATATAGTGTCAGAAAAGGAAGTCATTTGTTGTTCACCCACTATAGAAAACATTGCACCCATTATGTTTGATTACTAGGAGTGATGCAGTGGCCTAGAGGTGGAGCTCTCACCTCACAATCAGGAGGCTGTGAGTTCGATCCTAGGTAGAGGATATTTCTCTCTCTGGGCACACTGAGAATATATCTGCTGAACAAAACTCTACATTGGCAACAGGAAGGGCATCCGGCCATTAAAACACTCCGCTAGCTCCATTCAGTCTCTCAGACTCCACCCTGCAAGGGATTATGGGGTGGTTAAAAGAAGATGATGATTAGTTTGATAATGATTGCTATTTATATGCCTTGTCAAGGACTTAGTATCTAGATTTATTACTAGTTAAACAGTTCATTGGGACCCGACATTAGAGGGTTTTCTCTGCTTTGCAGGTAAATATAGTTAGCAGTACCCCCAAGTGTATAGTTAAGACTGCTCAAAGCAGAGTTCATTTTTTTTAGGGCAGATTGAGGTCACTTGCAAAGTGATGAATTTATTTAAACATACAGTATTTTAATATGGTAAAATAATTCTACCTATTTTGTTCCACTGTTTTTGATGTCACATTGTGTTTTGTGCTTGAGTATCTTCTCACTAATCAGTTATTATGGTTGATTGTACAATTTGCCAAATATTTACACTGGATTTAGCATTTTTATCCACCTTTTGAGTCCTTCCCAAGGACCTGGGATAGGCAGATGTTGTTGTTTGATGGTGTTAAAGATACTGTCATGGGATGTAAGCTGTTCCAGATAAAGCTGCCTTTTGCAATTGACCCATGGTGATTTTGTCAATGCTGATAGTGTTCAAGTGGTGCTCCAGATGTTTGGGGATTGCATCCACAGCACCCATCGCTATTGGTATTGCCTTTGCTTTCTTTTGCCACAGTCATTCTACTTCTGTTTGCAGGTCTTTATATTTTGTCATTTTCCCCAGTTCTTTCTCTTCTATTAGCATTTATTTATTTATTTATTTATTTATTTATTTATTTATTTATTTATTTATTTATTTATTTATTTATTTATTTATTTATTTATTTATTTGTGAGATTTATATACCGCCTCACAGTGCAAGCACTCTCTAAGCGGTTTACACCAGTAAGCAATGTATATTTATATTGCCCCCAACAATCCAGGTCCTCATTTTACCTACCTCGGAAGGATGGAAGGCTGAGTCAACCTTGAGCCGGTGAGATTTGAACCGCTGACCTGCGGATCACAGTCAGCTAAAGTGGCCTGCAGTACTGCCTCTAACCGCTGCGCCACCTTGGCTCTTATTATCAGTATCAGTATCTAATTAGAGATTGGTAGAATTTTTCTCTCTCTTTGTCATGGTTTTATTTGCTGCTCTATAGTACCTTGTACTATTATGAACCTTTAAAATTATTAGCTGGTGCTATACATATATTTAAATACACATTAAGCAATATTTCATATGTGAAATAATTATGTCAATACAATGCCTTGATGTTGCTCATGTGCTAAAGATAAAAGAGTCTACAGGCAATGAGGCATGACAGTTCTAGTGTCCTGGATATAGACTCTATAGGTTATGATTAGGTTTGACTGGTTGATATTTAGGACTATAAAAAAAGGATGGTTCTATGGGAAATCCACATCTTTCAGGAAATCAATCTAATACCCATGATAAGCTGAATTTCAGACAGCTGGCATAGTATCTGAGGTTTCTTCTGTCTATTACAACATCACAGTTTTGGAAACAGTGTTAGAAATTTAAAAAAAAACAATCTGCATCACGTCTCCTGTAATAGTTATTAAAAAAAGATACAATGGTAGCAACCTGCATTCAGCCATGGTTTCCTGCTAGCTGTTAATATATCTACATAAAACCCAAACAAACACTTTGTAGATAGAGGCAGGCTATAAATAGATAACTTAGTTTCTCATGGGAAAATGATGCCATTGGAAGAAGGAAGAGGTAGAGAAATGAGTCTCAAGAACATCACTGGGAAGAATTAGGAGACTTTTCGGTGGTTGGTACAACCTAAGATGGACCTTAACAATGGTGGTTCTTGAAAATGCTGTGTTGGTTTCACTAAAGAATAATGCTGGTTGATTCGCAAGGTGCTTCTTGTCCTAAAGGTGCTTTTTCAAGAACCAACTGGACTTTCTTTGCTTTTCCTTAAAGATATTTCACAAACGCGTGGTACAAAATAGGAGAACAAACCCATCAGGACAAAATTCAGCAGTCCATCTGCATTTGAAAGACAAAGGCCACTCTTTTGAATACAGCTAAGTCCACATTCTGGACAGAGAGGATCGCTGGTTTGAAAAAGGGGTCAAAGAGGCCATCCACATTAAAACTTTCTCAAGAAAGTTGGTGGTGGTGGTGATGTGACATGATCTATCTCCTGTTTACCACACAGTCCTTTCAGCAGTTCCAAAAAGGTTCCACCCCATTTGCACTAGTCCAGTGACCCTGAAGGCACAGATAAACCTCCAAGTGGCCTCAATGACTCTCAGAAAGAGTGCTAATGACTAGAAGTCTGCAAGGAATATAAATCTGTTGTGGCCAGGTAGAGTCCAGGGCAATTAGCAGCTGATCCCGAGGATTCGGAGGTAGTGAGGGTGCAGTATAGAAGACTGGTGTTCCTGGCACCAGAGATGGAGAGTGAAGAGGACGTGGGGTCAGAGGCTGGCGAACAATTAGAACCTGATGCATCTCCTGAGATTAGTAACTCAGGAGAAGACGAGGAGGCTCTTCTGGATGCCAGAGCACGCAGGTTCTCAAAGAGACATGAGTGGCTAATCAGGAGGAGGCTTCCTCGTGAGAAGTAATGCAGGGCTTGACCATGCCCTGAGGGTATTTAAGGGTCTGTCATGAGGGGCTTCATTGCATAGAACAACCCCGTTCTGTGGTTTCAGCATTTTGCTCTTGTATCTGCAGCTCGGATTATCAACAGTTAACATTTTTCCTGTGATTAATGAGAGTTTGGATTTCCGCCAAAACCTCCATGAGGTGAGATAACGCGCCTTAATTGCTCTCTGAGACTCTAACCAAATACTGGAGAGACTTTGTGAATGACTGATATTCTTTTCAAAAGACTCAACTCTGGCTAAGAATTTATTTGCAGTAAAACAATATTGTTTCCAATTCCTTCTTGTGCATCTTATTTTGGGGGCGTACCCGTGGGGACAGAACAAAATCCTTCGATTCCACACCATTCAGTCAGAACTGAGGAAGCTTCTTGGATGAGAAGCAAAACTTCTTAAGGGAAAAATAAAGTTGCCTCTTGCAAAAGCAACTTTGGGACAACCATGACCTGGATGACTGAGAATTTCCATTGACAAGATGCTTTTTGGCTCAAAGACATATTCAGGGAAGATTGCTGAAGAGAGTTGTTGAGTGAAATCTCAGTCAGAAAAAGACTGACTGAAGACCTGAAGAAGAAAACATGTCATGGAACTTGGTTTGTTCAGTGGAGATGATCACTCAAGGACTGAAAGCAATTGGAAGAGAAAATGTTCTACAAGCCACAGAGAGAAAGCCTGCGTCAATCTGACAGAGAAAGCCAGAGAGTATATATTTATCCATTTTCTTATCTCTAAAACATGACATAAATAGAGAGTAGAATAATTAGAAATAATCATGTGCAACTACATGATAGAGCAAATTATAGCTTGCTAATATGTATGCAGTTAGAGAAAATTTAGGCTCTGGCATTCAGTAGTAGAGGAAAATAAAAGTTCTGTCTACAAAACAGTTTTAAAAGTCAAGCAGCAGCATTGGCAGGGGGAAAAGGCAAGGAGGAAGCAAGTTTTGGAATGCAATTAGCCAGAGGTAAATTCTGCCTGCAGAGCCAGACTGGGGAAAATAAAGCTAACTGATGCCATTGGCTTTGATGTGTTTTCTTAATAAATGAAATATCCAAAGTAAAGAAACATCCAAAGAAGTTATTGCACCATGTCATTCATCAAATCCTATGAGCCCAGGATAAACGTCAGTCACAATCGGCCAACAGTCCAGACTCTACACCCAGAGTTGCTTGGTAAGGAGATAAATTTGATAAATAAATAAATAAAAGATATGTATTTGGCTATCTATCATTGGATACAAGTACAGGGCCAGACCAAGACAATGGCAAATGTAAAGTACAGAGCCTTGGGGTCTATCCCAGTGTTTCTCAACCGCAACACTTTTAAGGTATGTGGACTTCGACTCCCAGAATTCCTCATTCTCCCAGAATTCTGGGAGTACATATATCTTAAAGTTGCTGAGGTGAAAAAACACTGCTCTACACTATTGTGCTTAGATCAGGGTTGTCAAACTCAAGGCCCGGGGGCCAGATCCGGCGCACGGGATACTTAGATCTGGCCCGCGGAGCCACCATGGAAACAGAGAAGCACCGGCCCTCCCAAACTCTGTTTTCACTGGCAGAGGATTGCAAGAGGCTATGGCAGCCGAAAACAGAGCTCGGGAGCCCGTCTTCGCTGGCAGAGCACTCAGGCCACCACAGACGCCCCCGACAGGAATGACATCAAGCTGACTGCGCCCACCCTGGCCACACCCACCCCAGCCCACTGAGGTCAAACACAATGCTGATGTGGCCCTCAATAAAATCGAATTTGACAGCCCTGGCTTAGATGATATATTAATGACAAAGACACAGCCCCACACACTTGGTTTGGAAGAGCAGTGTTCCATGACTGAGACCTGCTTGCACTGATATCCACCACTTCATTTTGCCAGTGGGTTCTTAAAGACACTGTAATGAAGGCCAACTCTGAGACAGTATCATGCTGACTTAGCTGTTGCAGGCAGATATGGTACATCTGAAGTGACTGATGCGTTCTGGATTGTTTTGATGTTCTTTGGGCCTGGTGAAACATGGGCAGCTAGACAATGCAATTTTAAAGTGGGAAACACTAAAAACCACATTTACAATAGGATTAATATGTTTTGGGGAAGGGAAGGGAGGAGGAGAAAGGAGAAAGGAAAGAAAACTCCATAAATCCAAGGAGAAAATCCTAGAAATCTTATGCCAGGTTTACATAATAAAGCCATGAAATGGAAATACTTAGCTTGGTCCAATCAATACTGCAAGATTTTGAGGTTATCTAAAATTGCACTTAGGGAAAATAATCTTCACGGTACAATATTTATTTATTTATTTATTTATTTATTTATTTGGTGTTTCTTATATGCCACCCAACTCCCGGAGGACTCCGGGCGGCGTATCATATCATGCATGCAAGCAAAGCCTTCATTCGTAATCTATATTCTAGCAGTACCACTACAGTTGACGTTGTTTCTCCAGTTGGGGCCCATACTTAACAAGCCTTGCTGGCTAAATCTTTGTGATGCCAAATTTACCCGGAAAGAAATCCCTTCACTCTGTTCATGGCAGAGCCAGACTGCTTCTCCCCAACACCAAGAGCAATGAGACTCTGTTTGAAAATGGCAGGCGCAATTAGAGATGTGAAGTCCCGGAAAAAAACCGGAAAAATTTGGGGGGGGGGACGGGTTTTTTTCCGTTTTTTCCCTGAAGGCTTTTTTGTTTTTTTTCCAAAAAATTGGAAAAATTGAAAAAAGAAAAAAAAACATTGTGGAATATTTTATTTTAACATGATGAATAAAATATTTTAAGACAGGGTGTTCAAATATTTTCCAAATCATTTCTAAAAAAATGTATGATATCAGATTATTCTAATTTCTGTGCACTGAGTGAGGACAAGCAAGTCCTAGGTAACAAACTGAACCCTCCAATGCAAGAACAGTATGCATTTCTTCCTTTAGGAGGTGCTGCTATTGTAACAAGAAAAAGGTTTCAGTTTTGCTTTTGTATGTTAGTGGGTGTGTTTGGTTTGTTCTGTCCTCTTCAGTAGGCCTCAAAAGCATTGGAAGAAAATACAGAGCAACAAAAAGGACCTGAAAGTATATACTTAATTTAAAAAGGTAAGAGTTTACATTTATCTGAATCCAGAAAACTGAATCATTTAGCTACATTAGTTTATTTTTATAAACTTTTGTGTAAATAATAATTTAATTACCAGTAATCTGGTTCTTCTCCCAGTGACACACACACACAACAATAGATTAGTGTCTTCTTGCAAAGTAGTCATTTTTTCTTGTTTTTATTTCCTACTCTCCTCAGAAAAATGGTGAGACCAACATCTAGCATGTGGAGGCATTTTCACATTACAAGTTCTTCTGAAAAGAAAAATGTGATTTGCAAATATTGTCAAATGAAATATGCATTTCCAAATGCTACCAGGATGACAAAACACATTCTTGTATGTAACAAGTGTCCTGTAGATATTAAAAAATCCTTCATGGAGTGAAAAGGACAACAATGATGACAATGCACATAGTTTTTCTCAACGTTCTCGTTCAAGAAGTCCTCGTTCTACTCCATCTATAACGTCAGCAGCAACACAAAGTGTTGTCCCATCAGCAGCATCTTCAAGTAAACAGATACTGAAGACAACTGCATCCAAAAATTATTCACTAACTTCATTTATAGACAAGATGACACCTGAAGATCAGGAAAAAATTGATCAAGCTCTTGCAAGAGCAATATATTCTTCTGGAATGCCATTTTCAATAACTGAAAATACATACTGGCAGGAAGCTTTGAAATTATTAAGACCATCATACCAATTGCCCAGCAGACATTCTTTGAGCAAGCCTCTTTTGGAGTCAGAATATGAACGTGTAATGGAATCGGTGCAAGGAAAAATTAATGAAGCACTGTGTCTTGCACTACTTACAGATGGATGGACAAATGTGAGAGGAGAAGGAATTATAAATTTTGTTATAACAACACCTCAGCCAGTTTTTTTACAAAAGCATTGAAACAGGAGAGAACAGACATACTGCAGAGTATATCAGCTGTAAAATCTGTGATGTCCTACAGAAAATTGGGAGTGGTAAAGTATTTGCTTTGCTTACTGACAATGCCAGCAATATGAAAGCAGCATGGGAAATCATAATGGAGAAGTATTCACATATTACTGCAATAGGATGTGCAGCCCATGGGCTAAACTTGCTTTTTAATGATATTATGAAGTTGGACACCCTTCAAATGGTCTATAGACGAGCAAAAGAAGTTATTAAACATGTAAAAGGTACTCATATTGTAGCTGCAGTTTTCAAGAAGAAGCAAGTCCAAAAAAATGCAAAGAATAGCATAGTTATGCTGAAGCTCTGTAGTAAAACTTGGTGGGCTGGAGTGGTGGTCTCCTTTGAAAGTTTACTAAAAAAACAAAGAAGCTCTTCAAGAAACAGTAATAGTTGAAGATCTTAAAGTACCCAGGAGTGTAAGAAACACTGTTCTTGATCAGGATATCTTCTGGGTTCAACTGCAAAATTCCCTGAAGATTCTAAAGCCAATTGCTGCAGCAATCACTGCATCTGAATCAGATAGTGCACTTTTGTCAGAAATTCCTTATCTAATGACCAAGATAAAAACAACTGTTTTTGAAAATCTCAGTAAATCTCCAATTGCAACTATAGAAGAAAGTAAAGTGAAAGATTTTATTTAAAAAAGGGAAGAATTTTGTTGTCATCCAATTCATGCTGCTGCAAATCTGTTGGATCCAAGATTCAAGGTCTTGGCAAGGTCTTTGCACAAGACAGCCTCTGATTCCTATTGCTTCTCGCCTTCTCCAGATACCTCCATCTTCTGCAGCATGTGAAAGAATCTGGTTTATGTTTGGAAACACTCACACTAAGTCAAGAAATAAACTGACAGGTGAAAGGGTAGAGAAGCTTGTTTTGATCCGGGAAAACCTTCAGTTTTTAGAAGTTCCTAATTGTGATGACAGACATAAAAGAGTAGCTGCAGAAGCAGAGACGGATACTGATAATTTCAGCTCAGAAAATGATTCTGATTAAATGTCCATTGAAACTTAGTCCCATTCTCTTCTTAACACTTCCCCCATCTTCAATTCTTTTTATGAGAATGGGGTTTTTATTTTTATTTAATACTGTGGAGAGGAAATATGAAAAATTGTTACTTTGGTTTTGAAAATTGTTTTGTGGAGGCTTTTTGGCTGTTCCACATAAACTAGTAAGCAGTTCAGGAGATTGTTGCTCCCTTTGTTACAAATAAATATTATAAAAAAGTAAATTCTGTTTGTGATATATGTTTGGCTACACTATATTTTTAATATGCTAGTTGTGATAATTTTATGCCAAGTCAAATTGTCCATAGTCATATTTTATGTTCCTAAAGTAACAGAATGACTTTCAATCTTAAAAAGACAAAAAAGTGCTAATGTAGCATTTTTGTTTTCTTCTATAAGGCCGCTTGGGAGGCCGCCAAGCATGGCAGGGCTGCAGGGAAGGGAGTACGCTGCTACCTCCCTTCCCCGCCGCCCCGACATGATTTACTGCCTTCCACCTTGCCTCTTAGTGCCCCCTGCCACCCACTTTGCCTCTTAGCTAAGGTGACCAGATGTCCCGATTTTGGCGGGACAGACCCACTTTTTCATGATTTGTCCCGCTTCCCGCCCGTCCTCTAAAAAGTCCCGATTTTTTGAAAGAATGCACGACTAGGGCATTCTTTCAAAAAATCGGCCTGAAAGGGCGGCGTGCGAGATTGGGGGGAGGAGTTAAACTTTCGGCGGGCACTGGAGGGCGGTGAAGAGGCGCCTGATGCAGCCCCGCCCTCTCGAAACGGCCGGCGTCGCGGTGGGCGGGGCGGCCCGAGGGAAGGAATTGCATCCAAGATGGCCCTCGGGCCGGCGCTGGCTCAGCCGGCCGGGGCCGCCGCCGCAGCCTTCCCGCCGCCGGGGCAGCCGGGACTGGGGGCCCAGCCGCAGGGGCAGCAGCAGCAGCAGCAGGCCTCTCAGCTCGGGCCGGCCGTGGGCGGCGTTGGCGGCGTGCGTGCGTCCCGCGTTGTTGACTCCTCTGGCGGCGGCTGGAAGCTGGGGGGAGGGGGAAGGGAGGCTGCTCCTCCTCTCCTTCCCCCACCCCATCCCTAGCCCCGCCCTCGGAGGCGCCGCTGCTGTTGGGAGGGGTGAGGGACGAGGAGCCGTCGCCGCTTTGAGCTTACGAGCAGCCCCTCCGGCGGCGCAAACAGCCCTTCCTCGTCCCCCTCCCCTTTCTTCCCCCCATCGCCTCGCTGCCGCCGTTGCCCTGGGGCCGGGCGGGCGACCGGGCGACTGCGGCGCTTGGATGCTTGGAGCAGGTAAGCTGCCGGCTGCCTCCTTTCCCCGTCTCCCGCCTCCCGTTCGTTGCTTGCCAGCCCAGCCGAAGGGGAGGCGAGAGGCGAGGAAAGGCCTCCCGAAGGGGAGGCGGGCTCCCGAAGGGCTGCCGGCTCCTGAAGGGGAGGCGGGAGGCCTTTCCTCGCCTCCCGCCTCCCCTTCGGGAGCCGGCAGCCCTTCAGGAGCCTGCCTCCCCTTCGGGAGGCCTTTCCTCGCCTCCCGCCTCCCCTTCGGTCGGGCTGGCAAGCAACGAACAGGAGGCGGAGACGGGGAAAGGAGGCAGCCGGCAGCTTACCTGTTGCGAGCTCCAGGCATCCAAGCGCCCTCCCGCCTCCCCCCCCAACCTGGACACCGACTTTTGCTGTTTTGCCCTCTGCGCATGCGCAGCGTTCTGCGCATGCGCAGAGGGCAAAACAAATGGCGCCCAGGCGGGCCCGCCCCCCCCCCCGTCCCGCCTAAAAAAAAAATCTGGTCACTTTACTCTTAGCACCCCCCTAAGTCATCCCACTGCCCCCCAGGGGCGGTACCGCCCACTTTGGGAACCACTGCTCTAGGCCCACAGGGCCTTAACCAATCATAATCCTTGAAAAAGCCTGTTTCTGGCCTTCCCAAACTTCCCGTAGGCCTGTTTTTCGCCCTCCCCGAGCCTTAGCATTCAACAACATCAAGTAGCATTCAACAACATCTTTATTACACACATCCTTGTTGAAGCTTCTTAGCCAGGTAGTCCCTTAGAAAGAAATGGATTTGTTGTCCACATAGGCATAAATAGATGAAACCAAACTTAATAACTATTATGTCTTATGTGCACATATGCACCTCTACATAATTATACATAATAATCAGGGGTGGGTTCTAACTTACCTCGCTACCGGTTTGCTTCCTCCCATGCTGCGTGGGCGTACGCGCATGTGCAGTGCTGAAAACCAAGCTTCTGCACATGCGCAGAAGCAAAAAACAACAAAAAACAAGATGACGGCACCTATGGTGCCGCCAAGAGAACTGGTTCAGGGGCGTGGCCAACCAGCGATCGCTCCTGGTTCAGCAAGCAGGGGGAAATTCCTGCTACCGGTTCTATAGAACTGGTCCGAACCAGGAGCAAGCCACCTCTGATAATAATGCACAATAGAGCCGAGGTGGTGCAGCAGTTAGAGTGTAGTACTGCAGGCTACATTAGCTGACTGTGATCAGCAGTTCAGCGGTTCAAATCTCACCGGCTCAAGGTTGACTCAGCCTTCCATCCTTCTGAGGTAGGTAAAATGAGGACTCAGATTGTTGGGGGCAATATAAATATACATTGCTTACTGGTGTAAACCGCTTAGAAAGTGCTTGCACTTTGAGGCGGTATATAAGTCTCACCAATCAATCAATCAATCAATCAATCAATCAATCAATCAATCAATCATCTGTTGCCTGTTTTGTTTCTGTAAAAAGGCTCTAAACCTTTTTAAAAATGTATGTAAATGAGTGTTTGTGTGTGTGTGTGTGTGTGTGTGTGTGTGTTTGTGTGTGTGTGTGTGTGTGTGTGTGTGTAATCTTAATTAATCAGTGATGCAGTATCCTAGCTTAATTATGATGAGCAAAAAAACCCAGAGTAAATCATATGCAGAGGCTTTAAGGAGTCGTACATTCTTTCTAATTCTTTCTTTTTCTTTCTTTCAATCAAAACAATTTCCCAAGCTTAAAAAAAACTAAAGTCTCTTACCTGCGCAGTTTGAGAAAGGAACATTTGCTTTGCAAATCCTTCTTTCTATTCCCCACCGCAGGAGCATCTGCTATGCCCTGAAAGCACTTTAAGACACATTTTTTAATGTGAGTAGCTGGATTCTCATTTCAGTCCTCATTTACATGAGATGGGAAAGTTAAGATGTGAACAGTACAGCAGCAAGAGAATAAGTTAGGGTGTGTTTTTTTTTTGTAGTTTACAATTTTCCTTGCAATGAAAGTTGCTCGTTAAGAGGCAGCATGGCTACATAATTACCATATCCTATATTGTCATATTTCCATTGCCAATGGGCCAAGACAATCAGCAGTATGATTTCTGCTCAAAAAAAGA